>CM021105.1:6013280-6407354 GCA_007115665.2 Sequoiadendron giganteum | reverse complement strand
TAGGGAAGGAGAGAAATAGAGTAGAAAGGAAATGAGAGAGAGAGAGGAGGAGGATTGGGAGATTGAGAGAGAGGGAGAGTCAGGTAAGGATGGAGGGAGATGTAGAGATTGAGAGAAAGAGATAGAGATAAGTATATATAGAAAAGGAGAGAGATAGATGGGGAGGAGGTATAGAGAAGTAGAGAGATATATATAGAGAGAGGGAGAGACAGGGAGGGAGAGAGAGGTGATATAGAGAGAGGAGGGAGGGAAGTGAGATAGAGAGAATGAGAGAGGGAGAGAGGGGGAAGGAAGAAGGTGGAGAGATTGAGAGAGAGGAGGGAGGAGATAGAGTGAGGTAGAGAGGGATAGGTTATATAAAGAGAAGTAGAGAGGGAAGGTGGATGGGAGGAGGGAAGAGAGAGAGGTGAGATAGAGAGAGAGCATTAAATAGGGAAGGAGGGAGGGATTGAGAGATAGTGGTCAGATAAAGATAAGTATATAGGGAAGGAGAGGGAGAGGATGAAGGTGGGGAGATTAAGAGAGAGGGGGAGAGAGAGGAGGGAGGGAGAGGGAGAGACAGAGAAGTATATAGGGAATGAGAGATAGAGAAGGAGAAGTAGATAGAGAGAGGGAAGGACGAAGGTTGGGACATTAAGAGAGAGGGAGAGAGGGAATGAGGGAAGGAGAGGTAGAGATAAGTACATAAGGAAGGAGAGGTAGAGAGGGGGGAGGAGGGAGGGAGAATTAGAGAGAGAGGGAGAGGTAGGGAGGGAGAGAGAGGTGAGATATAGAGAGAGGAGGGAGGGAGATAGATAGAGAGAACTAGAGAGGGGAGAATGAAGGGATACATGGAGAGAGAAGTGAAATAAAGAGAATGAGAGAGAGGGGGGAAGGATGAAGGTGGATAGATTGAGAGAGAGAGGAGGGAGGGTGAGAGATAGACAAAGAAGGATAGGTTAGATAGAGAGAAGTAGAGAGGGAAGGTGGTTGGGATGAAGGAAGAGAGAGGAAATGAGGAAGGTGGAGAAATTGAGAGAGAGGGAGGAGGGAGGGAGAGAGAGAGAGGTAGAGAGGGATAGGTTAGATAGAGTGAAGTAGAGAGGGCAGGTGGGTGGGAGGAAGGAAGAGAGAGAGAGGGGGGAGAGAGAAATTTAGAGAGGGAAGGAGGGGAGGGAAAGAGGGAGGGATGGAGGGAGAGAGAGAGGATAGATAGATAGAAGTATAGTGGGAAGGAGAGAGTGTGAAAGAGAGGTCTAGAGCATAAGGGATAAAAAATGAGTGAGATAGAGAGAGAAAGATGATACAACTTGTTGATTATTGAAATTTGACCTCCTAATTACTGAAATTTGACATGTTGATTATTGAAATTTAACTAAGTCTGAAATTTGTGAGATCTTCCAAAAACTAGATTTTTCATTATAACTCTTAGAGATTCAAAACCACTCTCAAACATCTTGAAACTATATACATGAAATATAAATTAAAGTATAAGAAAGTAAACGTCCATATGTAGTTTCCCTGAAAGATAACAAGACAAAAGAGAAGAAAAGAGAATAAAATAATTCAATGTACACCAAAACGCGAGCGTGTTATAATGCACTCGTGTTATGGTGATGCTATTTTGAATTCAAAAAACATGCATTTTTTTAATTAAAAAATATGCACTTTTTGAAATTCAAACCATAACACGAGCACGTGATAAGCACCCACTTTTTGGCTTGGTAATGACCAAGCCTAGGCTCAATAATTACCAACACATAACACGAGTGTGTTTTAGTAAAATGCACTTGTGTTTTCACTATTTCAAGATGAAAAAGTGAATTTTCCACTCTTTGGACCCCTATCTTTTTGCACCCGCCCATGTGTTGCAGAGATAACAACAAAGACTTGAACAGTTGCAAAGTAAGTTGCACATTGAACTGTCTTCTTGTGAACAAATTGTAATATCCTTTTTGTAAATCTAATTGGTTGGTGCCATCAGATATCTGCGTAGGTGCTTAGAGTAGAGAGTGGGTGCTCCTAAAACTAGGGGACTGGTGTCTCCTTAGGTTTGGTTCCCTTAAACATTGTAACTGACACTAGATTGTGAGGCTGGATTAGGACAGTATCTCCTCGTAGCATTTCTTATCATGGTTTTTCCCATCTTGGGTTTTCCACGTATATATTGTGTTATGCGATGATTGAGTGTGTGCATGTGTTTTTTTATGTATAGGAGTAAATTTTCACCCCTTACGCAAATTCCCCTTTTACCCTTCTTCACTTTAGAAAACCAAATCCGAAGGAAAAATTTCACATAAGCCCGCCGCCTTCATTCCACTTGGTTCCTATTTTTTGCGTCGATAGTGGAATAACTGTTGGAGATGACCATGCAATGCACATACATCCATGCAACACACTTACATCCCTAAAAGATTCCCACATCTAGAGCCTACAAAGGCATTACACTTCCCATTGGGGGTCGACTTGTAATTCCCTCTTCGATCGACCGACCCGAATATGCCTGTTTCCTTCCTCTCTACTTCAAATTCATTCACTCCCATTCCTTTTCATCTCTACACATACTCTCTATGATCCTTCCACAATATCTTCTATAGCTTCTACAAGCATTCTAAGCATTCAATCCATCACTCTCAAGCAACACTTTACACTTCACAACAACAACATAACCACTCCATCAACTCAGTAGAGCAAGTCTAGAACAAACACCATTGCAACGGAGGCTTGAGTTCCTCTCATTTTATCCCCTGTTAGCCTTTAGTGTTCTTGGTGGAGGTGGTATACTTCCACTCCTATCCTCTATTATTTTGTTGAGTAGCATAACACTATTTTGTAGTGCTTTTGTGTTCTTTCTTTCACTTCTTGCTTTATCATACTTTTCTCTATCTATCTGGTTGTCCATGGAGGTGGGAACATCAAAACGAGGGTTTGACTGAGGTAGACCCATATATAGCCCCAAAAATTTATCTCTCTTGTGTGTAGGTATTGAAGAGATTCACATGCTGGAGGCTTCATCACTTATGCAGTTGTAAGAATTTCCTTTCCCTTCTCCTTATCTTTATCACTTCTATTTCAGCTTTATCACTTTCTATCATTTCCTTACACTCTAGAAGTTCTCAAAAATCAGAGTAGAAGTAGCCACTCTGTCATTTTCTATGATAAATTCACTCCTTGGTCTATACAAGACGCCAACGTGCCTCAGGGATGCCAACACGCCACATTGTTGTTTGTATTCTATGTTGACGTCCTTTGGCCGAGAGCTTGTCAGTTTGTCCAGAGAATCTTCGTGACCTTCTCTTTCTAGTTCTAGAACTCTCGCCACTGTTCTTTGAGGTAGTTTAGGGTAGTTCACCCTATGAGGCTCTCTGAGTGAAGATAAATTGTGAGTAGTGAATCCACCTTCTCTACATTTTGGTGAACCCTTGATGTGAAGCGGAAAACTAGGAATTTATTTACCCCTACTTGTTGGGGTCATAAATTTTGACTCGGTGCTCAAAATTCAAAACCATTTGCACCGTTGGAAAGGTCTCCTAAAGAACCAGTTTAGTCCCTAAAATATTGTGCCTTTGACAATTAAAGTTTAGGGACTGACACAAGTTACAACCGCAAATTCCGCTTCGAAGACCTCTGAAAATGAAAATTACTAGAACATAGAAAATACCAAAAAATTCGTAATGAATTTAATATCTTCTTTTATTAGTTATGTATCTAATTTTGTTCAAAATATTATTGATGTTCCGTTTCATGCATGTGATGGTGATTTGGCTTTGCCTATATGTCACTTGGTGACTTTGAACCTTCTCATGAAATTCCCCCTACTTCGTAAGATATTTTGTTGCAAGAAGATGAAATCATTGATACCTTTCTTAATGTTACTCTATCTTCTCTTCATTCCAATGCACTCTCTTCTAGAGATGATGCGTTCCTAAATGATGAATATCCTATTCATCCCAATGCACTCTCTTCTAAAGATGAATGACAAATATTTTATCTATTCCAATGCACTCTCCCCTAGAGATGATGTATTGGTCCATGATGAATCTCCTTCCACATTTGATCCTATTTGGATCCTTGTTAAGAATATGTCTTCAAATAATTATTCTACTAGTTGTGATGATTCTGTAAACGCAATATATGTCCCTAATGCCCCTCAAAGGCCTAAGGGACCAATCATTTATGCGACTCTAGCTAGTCCTTCTCCTAAAAGGATTTATTCTATTGATAGTATTTCATTTGATAGTGATTCTCATGATCTTTCTAAGGATCCCTCTTATAGAGCGATAACCCATACCTATGAGAATAGATTGAATTAACAACGAAGCCTTCCTCAAGCACCTAAGCCTACAATTGAAGTGCCTAGTGATTATGATCTTGTCGAGCAACTGTAAATTACTTTGACCAAGATCTCACTGTGGGACTTGCTTTAGTTTTCTCTGGTTTATCAAGATATGCTTCAAGAAGCCTTGCAAAATATCCTCTCACCTTCTTCTGCTAGGTTGACAGATGTTGATGCATTAATAATTTATGTTCATGCAAATTCACTGAATATTACATTCTATTTGTAGGAGCTCCCACCTCTGAAAGTACAAAAGCAAGAAGACCCTCTAATGATCATAGTCAACATTAATAAAATTGGTATTAGAAGTACTCTATTTGACACCGATTCAGTGCTCAATGTATGCAACATTGACCTTTTGCCTAAAATTAATATTGACCCATCTTCTCTTAACACTTCTTCTATTGAGATTCACAGGTTTGATAATGTCGGTTGACAACCCTTAGGCACAATAGTCTTGCCTTTGTGATTGGGACTCATTATCATACCTACTCTTGTATATGTTATGTTAGAGAAGTTACCTTATAACCTTCTCCTTGGTAGACCATGGATTTATGCTATGGGTGCAATCTTGTCTACCTTGCATAAATAAATAAATTTGATTGTTAACAATAAAGTAGTCACAGTTAAGGCTGACCCTGATGCTATGGACTTATGTGAGATGGAACCTGTTGGTCAAGCTTCGATTGTGCCTACTCTTATTCCTTCAATGTCTTCCAATGTATCGATGTTTACTCTAGAAGTACCTACTACAAAGGATACTCTTGAGATAAATGTACCTAAATAAGATCCTTCTGAAGCAAGAAATATTAAGTCTTCTCCTTCTACTTCTCAAAGGAATGCAGGTCTTGGTGATGATGGGGGTTCTCTAGAATTTATAGACTCCTTTAGTGAAAAATTTAAAGTCGACCTGATTGACTTAGACCTTCTAATAACATCATTCACACTTGCTATCAAAGTTGATTGTTCTTTTATATGGCAGGATAATGTGAATACGAATTGTAATGTTCTTAGCATCTATCCTCCTTCTGAGGAAGATGATTATACCTTTGCTAAAGAGGATAGTGTTGGTAGTCTTATCAAGAAGGATGATGGCAATCCCATAGAGGAGAATAATCCCCATTATTGGAAACATGAACTTTATGAAGATCCTCCTTCTTCTCAAGATTTGCAAACACATTATGGCCCCAACTTCAAGCTTGTCTCTAAATGTGGCTATGGGTGTAAAGGTTGTGGGTGTAACGAAAAAGGAATTCAGGTCCCTATGAAATTTTTGCCTCGTAAGCACAATCTGGGGCTTGGTTTCTTGAATGAAAAATATAAGTAGAAACAATGGTTGAATGCTGAAATGATGTCTGCTCAACCGTGTTCTCATGGGTTGGTCCATTGTCCTTTGTCTTCTATCTTCGTATCTTCTTCTTGTGGGAAGTCAAACTTTTCACCACAAGAGAAAGGGTTGCTTCTTGCTCCTCATTCCTTTTCTGCACAAGAGCGTATTTTGTTGTGGCTTCTAAAAGCCCACTTAATTACTCTTCCTCCTATAGGTAAGAAATCTCATAAGCATGATAAATAAAAACATTCCTTTTGTGCATATCATCGAGTGCCTGGCCATTCCACTAGTGAATGTAAGGCCTTGAAGGACAAAATACAACAACTTCATGATTTAGGTGCCTGCTGATGCACCGCCTCTTCTTCAAATGATAAGAAATGTCGAGGTCTACCTCCATCCTATATCTTCTAAGTATCTTGCATGGTTCTCCTCCCCTGTATACTAGGGGTAGTGATAACTTGTTTGGAGATGCGTGTATTTCTTAAGGAACCCCTTTTATTTTGAAGGGTTCTCAAGGGACCTCTTTAAAATATTTTCTCTCAAATGAATTCTTTGTGTCTAGCTTGGGGGCAACCCAACTAGACCTAAATTTCATGTCTCTGCCTCTAGCTTGGGGGCAGTTCGACTAGATCTATCTTTTTTGTGACTGTCTTGCAATGTAGCTTGCAACAACCATATGCTTCTCTGATTTTTTTTTCTCTACAAAACTGAGAAGCTATAGAGATCATTTACATCCTGTATTTTGTGATACAAGTTTTCCTCCTTGAGTGGGGATTTCTTTTATCACATTTTTTTGTGATACGGGTTTTCCTCCTCAAGCAGAGATTTCTTTTATTAATTTTACTTTATGATATAGGTTTTCATCCTCAAGTGGGGATTGCTTTTATCACTTTTACTCTATGATACATGTTTTACTCCTTGAGCAAGGATTGCTTTTATCACTTTTACTCTATGATACAGGTTTTCTTCCTCGGTGGGGATTTATTTTATCAATTTTACTTTGTGATACAGGTTTTCCTCCTTGAGTGAAGATTGCTTTTATCACTTTTACTCTATGATACAAGTTTTCCTCCTCGAGTGGGGATTGATTTTATTACTTTTACTCCGTGATACGAGTTTTCTTCCTCGATTAGGGATTACATTTATCACTCTTTCATTCATTTCTATCTTTCTCTTCTCAATTTTATATATCGGATTGAAGATCAACATCTTCTTCATCTGGAGTATATGCTCTTTCTTCAACTTCATAGTTCTGTGGAACTATGAAGTCCTCTTTTGACCTTGCGCTCTAGGGTTCACTAGATCATGGTCTGCTTCCATGATGGTTCAGGCATACATTTATAACCCTACTACTTATTCGATCTACTTTATCGAAGCACTCATCGGTATTCATGCTTGCTAAAGTGGGGGAAAAATGTATGGGAGCGAATTTTCACCCCTTATGAAAATTCCCCTTTTTACCCTTCCTCACTTTAGAAAACCAAATCCGAAGGTGAAATTCCATATAAGCCTGCTACCTTCATTCCACTTGGCACCTATTTTGTGTGCCGACAGAGGAATAACTATTAGAAACCCCCATGCAACACACAAATGTTTGTGCAAATTTCTTACTTCCTTGATGGATTCCTGCATTTGGAGCTTGTAGAGGCATTACACTTCCCATTAGGGGTTAACTTGTAATGCCCTCTTCAGTCGACCAACCTGAATATGACCATTTCCTTCCTCTCTACTTCAAATTCATTCACTCCCATTCCATTTCATCTCTACACATCCTCTCTATGATCCTTCCAAAATATCTTCTACAAATTCTACAAGCATTCTAATATTTCAATCCATCACTCTCAAGCAACACTTTACACTTCATAGCAACACCATCAACACTCCATCAACTCAGTAGAGCAAGTGTGGAACAAACACCATTGTAGAAGAGGCTTGAGGTCCTCTCATTTTCTCCCCTATTAGCCTTGAGCACTCTTGGTGGAGGTGGTAAGATTTCCACTCCTCTCCTCTATTATTTGGTTGAGTAGCATAACACTATTTTGTAGTACTTTTTTGTTCTTTCTTTCACTTCTTTCTTTATCATACTTTTCTCTCTATCTATTTGGCTATCCATGGAGGTGGGAACACCAAAATGAGGGTCTAATTGAGGCAGACCCCTATATGGCCCCAACAATTTCTTTATGTGTGTGTGTGTGTGTGTGTGTGCAGGTATTGAAGACATTCACGTGATAGAGGCTTCATCACTTACGCGGTTGTAAGAATTTCCTTTCCCTTCTCCTTATCTTTATCACTTTCTGTCATTTCATTACAGTCTAGAAGTTCTCAAAAATTAGAGTAGAAGTAGCCACTCTGTCATTTTTTGTGATCAAATCACTCTCTGGTCCATACGAGATGCCAACGTGTTGCACTTTTTGTCTATATTTTTCACTAACGTCCTTTGGCCGAGAGCTTGTTAGATCTTTGAGGTAGTTTAGGGCAGTTCGCCCTATGAGGCTCTATGAGTGAATAGAACTCATGAGTAGTGAATCCCCATTTTATACAGTTTCTTCATCTTAAGTTTAATCTGCACACTAAGTGGTTAAGGAATTAATCTTCTCAAAGTTTTTAGGATTGAAATTTTAATATCTATTGATTCACCCCCCGTCTCAATAGTTTGTTTTGTTCCAACACCAATGGCCTTCAAAAACAATGTATCATGCATGGAATGAGAAGTATAATCATCTCCTAGGATTTTAAATATCATTTTGGTGCCTGGTTTAGTTGACAATTTATTTTGTGCATAAGTTTTTAATTTTTTGTCATATGGTGACAATTTTGCAATTTTGGTAAAGTATAGTTGGAATAAGGTATTTCTCAAATTATTTGCTACTAAATTGGGACATCTTGACATGGTAGTAATCATAATAATAAAAATAGAAACATGGGAAATTTGAGTTGTGTTTCAATCGGTCTCCACCAACTTGTTGAACAAGCCAACTAAGAGGGGGGGGGGGGGGTGAATCATTTGTAGCCAATTTTTACTTTACAACATTCACCAGAGATTAATTCAATTACCATTCAAAAATAATTTACTTTGCTAGTATGATTAATCATTAAGTGCAAATGCATAAACTAAAAGAAGTAAAAATCATACACACAATAATACCAAATTTATGTGGAAAAACCAATAAGGGAAAAACCATGATGAGGATTAGCTCACAATATAGAGAATATCAAAACCGACTACAAAGGCTCAATGCCAAAATAAGACTCATTGTCCAGATCATGAATCACTCTCCAACAAGGACCTTAACCACCTAGAGGGCTCACGACCACAAAATTACAAATAATAGAGAAGATATTTTTTATAGAGATAAGACAATCTCAATGCAACGAAGATTTCCACCATAATTCACTCACACACTTATAGACATGCTTGAATGATAGAGTACACCTTCACCTCACTACATTTGGAAACTTGCAATTAGATTTCACATTGATCTGCACAACCACACTCTATATTTCACATCTATCTCGTATCTATATTTCTCTTTGCACTTCTCTATTTGTTTTTCAAAATCTCATCCCTTATATATACCATCTTCAACTTTGAAACATATATCCAAAGTTGGCCACACACACCATCTGTATTTACAAATTCAAATTACCTCGACGCCAAAACATTCTACGATGGAATTAGAATGAGGGTGACCCAAACAAACACTTCAAAACGCTTCCACAAAATTTGAAAGTAGTGTTAAACACAAGGTCGGCCAAACCAGTGTAAAACACAAAAAATTAAGCATACACAACCTTAGCAATATCCAATCTTTCCAAAAAACAAATTTTTATTTAACGCAATCATATCAGCTTAACTTCAGAACTGCAAGTCATAATATTTGAACAAGAAGAAATCCGGATCAACTATATTTCTCTAGGACCTCATCCAAATACATAGAAAAGAATAGTTCACAACTGGTGAACATAATTCACACTATACAATAATCCAGAAGCCAAAAATTTGGATATAGCAACTTCAAACAACCATGCTCAACATATCTGAACCACTCAATCATAGGTGCAAATCTCGAAGCAAAACCTAGACCAACCACTAAATACCTGCAACCTTTCTTCATTACAATTTTCTCAATATCCTTGACATATATAGCCAATAACCTACATCCATGACATCAATGACAACACCAACTAGTTGATAAACAATTAAACAGTTGACATTAATGACAAAATATTCATTCATGCACATACTTGCAACAATCTCCCCCTTCGTCATTGATGGAAACCCATGATGTGAAAAACCATCAACGACAACATAACAACTTTGAACACACTTTGTCATGATTTTTATTTTTCCCCCTTAGTAGATACTTTTCCACATGATGATTTCTTCCTTTTCACATCTTCCCCATCTCCCCCTTTGACATCAATGACAAAGGAAAAATATATTTCACTGATTTCCCCTTTGACATGACTGCATACTCCCAAACACATAAGATACAACCTACTCCCCCTAAGAGGTAGCCACCAAACATCAATCCAAAAGAAAAATAGATCCATAGACCCACTAGACTGACACATCTCCATATGCATCTAGTTCAATAAAGGAGGGGCAATAACCCCTAACTTATCCTGGAGATACTCAAAATTATCTTTAGGAAGAGACTTCATAAATATATCAATAATTTGATCCTTCGTCGGTACATACTCAAGCTTTACTTCATTCTCCATAACCTTCTGTCTCAAAAAGTGATACCTAATAGATATATGCTTTGTCCTTGAGTGCATCACCAGATTCTTTGAAATGTTAATTACACTTGTATTATCACAAAAGATAGAAATGGGATCATCATACATTATTCTGATATCTTTCAATGTCTATAAAACTTGTGTATAACAAGATGCTACGACAATATACCCAGCTTCAACAGTAAATAAAGAAACTAAATCTTTCTTTTTACTCAACCATGACACCTATTTGCAACTAAGAAAGAATGCACCACCACTTGTACTTTGTCTATCATCAACACAACCTGCCCAATCTGCATCTATATAAGCACAAAGTGTAAAGTTAGTATCCCTAAGATACCACAAGACATAATCTAGAGTGCCATTCAAATATCAAAATATCCTTTTAACAACAACATGCCTTTCTTTAGGATCTTCATGAAATCTAGCCACAAGACAATCTGCTTGCATGATATATGATCTAGTCTAGTAGTTAAATACAAAATTCCTCAAATCATAGATCTATATTTTCTCTAATCAACCTTAGGCGAGTCATCATCTTTACTCAATTTGCAACCAGCCACCATAGGAGTGCATACTTGTTTGGAACCATCCATCCCGAACTTCTTCAACATCTCTTCCAAATATTTTAACTATGAAATAAAAATCTATTTTTTTGTTTGATTAAATTGCAGCCTAAGAAAGAAATTCATTTCACCAAACATAGAAATCTCATTTTTTTTGTATCTCTTCAGAAAACATCTTACACATTGTTTAATTTCCTCTAAAGATAATGTCATCAACATATATCTAACTACTATCAAGATCTTTTCATTTTCAATTTTGAAATACAAATTATTGTCTATCGTACCTTTATTGAAACCTTGCTAAATAAAATATATGTCTAACCTTGCATACCAAACTATAGGAGCTTTCTTTAATCCATATAAAGCCTTCTTCAATTTGCAGACCATATTCGGTTGATCTAACAACTGAAATCCTTCCGGTTGTTCCATGTACACTTATAATTCTCCATTCAAAAATGTAAACTTAACATCCATCTAGTAAACTTTGAAATCTTTATGAGCAACAAATGCTAAAAACATCCTAATAGCTTCCATCCTAGCCACTAGAGAAAAAGTTTCTTGAAAATCTATACCTTCTACTTTTGAGTAGCCCTTACACACAAGCCTTGCTTTATTTATGACCACTTCTCCATTCTCATTCAACTTGTTTCTAAACACCCATTTTGATCCAATTATGTTTTTGTTTGTCGGTCTAGGGACCAATTCCCAAGTTTGATTCTTCTCAATCTACATAAGTTCTTCTTCCATAGATTTCATCCAATTTTGATCATTACATGCACTTCACTTACTATCTTTGGTTCAACTTCAAAAAGTAAACATAGATTTATTTCATCAACAACAACAACTCTGCTTCTTGTCAATACGCCTTTCCTCTTGTCTCCAATGATCTAAATTTTTGAGTGATTCTTTTGCACATACTTAGGTGTCTTTGGGGACACCACCAGAGCTTCATTTTCTTCATTCTACTTTTCCTTTTCTTCCACAACTTCTTCAACTTCTATACAATCAGGTTCATTTGATACACATCCATCAAGTTCAATTAAACTCTTCAATGCTTCATCCACCTTGACATTTGTGCTTTGTACAATCTTTCCCAGCCTTTTATTGAAACATGTATAAGATTTCCTTTTAGTAGAGTATCTAAGGAAGATACCTTCATCACATCTAGCATCAAACTTCCCTAAATTTTCTTCATCCCTTCTGATATAACATTTTCTTCTAAATACCTTGAAATAATTGACCGTATAAATTCTTCCACACCATAGCTCATAGGGGGTCTTTGTACTGTTAGCTCTTGCTTGAACTCGGTTGAACACATAAACAACAATATGAATAGCTTTTCTCCGATAAACTTCTGATAGACTAGCCTTAGTAATTAATGATCCAACAACTTCTTGAATCATTCTATTTTTCCTTTCAACAACTCCATTCTGTTGAGGAGTTCTAGGAGAAAATAATTGTCTTTTTATTCCATGAACTTCACAAAACATGTTAAACTCATTCGAGGTAAATTCACCTCCTTTTTCAGACCTTAAAAGTTTTATTCTCAAATTTCTTCATTCCAAACCATAGCCTTAAATACCTTGAATCTTTCTAATGCATTATATTTCTCTTTGAGAAAAGTAACCCATGTGTATCTAGAGTAATCATCAATCAAAAGCATAAAGTACCTTTCACCTTGTAGACTTCTCATCTTTGTAGGACCAAAAAGATCCGTGTGAATAAAATCCAGTAGTTTAGGAGTAGATTGTTCCTTTGACCTGAAGTTGTTTCTAGCTTCCTTTCCAAACTATCAGTTCTTGCAAATAGCATTAATAGGCTTTGTAATCCTTGGTTAATATCTCATGGCATGCACAACACTAATTCTTGCCAAGTTATAAAAATTCATATGACACATCCTTCGACACCATAACCAATTGTCATTACTCTGAGTCATAAAGCAATGTCCATCAACATCCTTAAGTTGATAAATATTTCCTTTAGACTTCTTTCCAACAACAATCACTGTTCCAGATCCTTTCTTGATTTCACATCTTTCATCCTCAAATACAAGATTATATCCTTTACTATATATTTTTCCAACACTTAAAAGATTATGCTTTAAACCCTTAACACAATAGAGATGATCAATATTATGCTTGCCATAAAAACTGACTGAACCTATTCCACAAATCTTAGCACTAGTATCATCTTCGAATTTAACTAAGCAACCATCATAATTTTGAAGTTTTACAAACTTACTCTTATCACCAGTCATGTGATGTGAATGACCACTATCATCAACCCAATAGTTCTTTTCTTGTTTAGCATGAAGAGTAGAAATCACCATACCTTCACTCTTTTCTGGAGCATTTTCCTTCACCTGTCTTTTAGTATTAATAGAAGTAGATTAATCTTTTATAGCCAAGAAAAAGCATTCATTGTCATCAAAATATCCATAACCAGATTCTTCATCAGAAATACCAACATCTTCATTCATATAATACGCTTTGTTGATATTCTTACCTTTGTTTTCTTTGCTTAATCTATGTTGTTTATTCTTCTTAGCTCTCTTTGGACATCTCTAAGCATAATCAGTCCTAAGTCCTCCACAACTAAATAATTTAAAAGGTAACTTACCTTCATACTTACCGGATCCCTTTTTCATCATTCTCAAAAAGTTAGCTTCCACTTCATCAAGGTTCTCTTCATATGTAACATTGAAAGTGGTATGTATACTAACTATGGATGATATTCTAAGTTTGTTTCAAGAAGAAAGGTGTGTTTAGTTGTTTCTAGGTGCCAACAAATAGTTTCCATCTTTTGTATCCAACTTCAATAAGATATCTTGAGGCTAATTTAACAATTAGGCATAAATTAGAGTTAGTTTTTTTAAGAGAAAATAATGTTTATTTAGGAAAAATAAAGTTTAATAATTTAGGATGTTACCATATGCAAAACTATATTGATAGATAGGTTTGCATGAATAAGTTTCTTGCATGATTATGAAAGTGCAAAGTATTTAGGTGAAATGAGTTGTTTGTTGTGTGCTCGAGGACGCATATTTTTGGAATGAGGTGTTTGGGGGTAATTAGAAAATGAGGTGCATTAAAAAATTCATTCTTAGCATCCATTTGGTGAAAGGCGAGTTGAAATGAGCTACCAATGCTATAATAGTCCTAACAATATTGATCTTTGCTATTGGGGCAAAAGTTTTTGTGTAGTCAATTCCTTCCTTTTGCAAGTACCCTTTGGCCACTAATATTTACTTGTGTTTTTTACTACTTCCATCAAACTTGAACTTAGTCTTATGTGCTTTTTACTACTTCCATCAAACTTGAACTTTGTCTTATCGAACCACTTATTGTTGACCACATTCTTTCCCTTAGAAATTTCACCAACAATTTATATTCTTTATCAAGAATCCATATTCATTCTGCATAGCTTGTTCCCATTCATTTTTTCCTTTAGCTTCATCATATTTTTTGAGGATCATTGTTCTTGATTATGGTTTTCATTAGAGCATAATTAATTTGTTGTCCTTATTGAAGAATCTTGATCTTTGGAGGAAGACTATAGTATTCAAATGCATTAGAAGCTTCCTTGGAACTTTCCTTTCTAATTTTTTACACCGATAGATGTTTACAATGAAAGTCAATTTCTTGAGAATCCATGTACATAAAAAAATATTGCATTGAATTTAATGTGTCTCCTATAACTGATAGAAATCTACAGATATGCTTCCATCGCGCAGTTGCTATTTTTTTTGTTTTTAGAAATTTCCTTTATCTTTATTTGAAACATTGTTATCACCGTTAACTTTCTATTTTGACTGAAATAATATCTGCATATTATAACATAACTGCACAACTTCTTATCTCTGCCAAAGATGAAATCACTACTTGAAGGCCAGGCTTTTCTTGCTTTAAAGCAGACACATTCGGTTGTAGCCTTCATTATACATGCACATTAATATTAAAGGCAACAAATTGACATCGCACCACAGGTGTTTTATATTCAACTATTGCATCAGGTATGTATTGAATCGACAGTAGAAACTTTTATTCTTGTTTGTTTTTTCTATTTTGGTGCATTCAATCTTCTCATGGTTCATTCACTGAAGAACAGTTCCCACGGCTTCAAATTTTGTAACAATACAAGACTTTGGACCATTTTATAGTAAGTTTTGTAATTATGCTTATAAACCACCTTATACCAGGCTGCGTAGTTTAACTAGTACATCGATCATATGGTACAAAATTAGTTTTACATAGATGATTGTAAAATAGGTGCCTATAATATAATACAATTACAGTGCTGATTTTTGACAAATGAGGTACACAATTTTTTTTTCTTGCCTGATTTTCTCTGCCAATGTCTTGTAAATTTTTATTCCGTAATGAAAAATAAAAAAACATCTTACGATCTTTTCATCTGGTATCCTTTTTATTTCTTTACTAACTGTCATTAAATTTGTCTAAGTTGTGAGAATTTAAAAAACTCTTAATAGTACTATAAAACAAAATCTGTGAATTGTAATGTTATCTTCTACGTATTGAATGGAGCATTGTAACCTTAAATCTAACTAATCTAATATTGAAAAATCTAATATTTTGGAGCAATTATATTTCTTAGGTCACTCCCTACATTTACATGTTTTTATTGGTCCTATGGATATTTCATCCTGAATGATCCACATGCAATTTTGAATAGCTGTTTTAGAGAAGATAGAAAGCACTCCAAATGTTACTATGATATTTTCTACAAATTGCGGGTGCTTTGTTAGCTGAATTACATTGTACATATTAGTCACTTGATATAATCAAAAACTTCCAAGAGGTGCAACATTTTAAAGTTTCATTTTAACTCTCAGAACTCTCCCTTTCCGATTTCTTACTTTTTCAAACATTTTGCTTTCTAAGCGATAGTATTTTAACAATGGTCTCCCATATTTTTAACCAACAAATACATTGTATATCTGAACACGTGCATTAAAACTATTATTCAGAATCTATAATTTAGTTATGGAAAAGTATATATGACTGTTTAATAAATATAGAGAGCTTAATAGTTAATTCACGTAGCAAATACCCTTCTTTTTTAATCTTTACATGACAACTTTACAGGCTACGTTAACAAATAAATGTATAGAGATTATTATTGTTTACAGGCTATGTTATATAGCAGTGAGTGAAGAAATTAATATACATTTAAATGAAGAGCGGTGGTGAATGGTCTAAGGTGGCTGAACTATTACCATCATTTTTTTTTTGGGTAATAATTTGTAAAATCCATCCTTCGGGCACTACAATTTCTTTTTTAACAATTCATCACAACTACCAACTTAATCGACCAAGCATATTCTATATCAATTAGAAGTGTTAATTTCACTAGCTCATCATTCACCATGGTGACAACAATCAACGACATACTTATATTATTATGCTCAAAGGTGCTACACTGCTATACTTGGGCTCATCCCTAGAACCAGACCTAATCCTCAAGGGTTCATGGTGACCTTTCCTATGTATCCCTTCGTGGGAATCAGAGGCTTCGTAGTTCACCTACCTATGTCAAAGGGAGTTCATTCTCTCTGAATGCCTGAGATCTCTGATCTCGCTTTTAACCCATGGCTATTCATTAAGCGTAAGTTATCAACTTAGTCAATTATAATATAATGATAATAACTTTTTCCATAAAGCATTGGGTCCATACCAAACATTGCCAAGCATTAGTGTACAAACATTCACAATATTCACAAGGGTTTATTATGCATAATCCCAAATATCATACACATTGACTGTCATGATCGAACATCCATAAACACAAGTTGGCTAGATCATACACATCACAAGTACAACAATGACTGGATAATACACAAATCACACATACAATGGTGATTAGCTCATATGTACATCACATGTAAAATAATAATTGTCTCATACGCATATCACATTTACATTAGTGACCGGCTTCAACACATTATATCCCAAATGCATAGTGACAAGATCCAACATACATCACATATAGACAGTGATAAGATCCACCATACATCACAAATACAAAAAAATGAGCTTCAACATACATCACAAATACATAGTGACGAACACCAACATACATCACATATACACATTGAGGAGCTACACCATACATCACAAATACACATTGGAAAGCTCAAACATACACAACATACATAATGGGTGACTAACACATCACAATGGTTGACTAACACATGTCCATAATGCATCCTAGGTAAAAAGAATATCGATGTATTGCGTACTACACCACAAGTCTTATCCTTTCCACCGGTCTTCTAAACCATTGGAAAAATGGGAAGAAGATTTAGTGCATCACATACTACACTATGGGCCCATCGTCAACCCCACAAGGCCAACTATACATACTAACAGCTGGGAAGGAGATTCATTGCATCTCATACAACATCGCGGCTTCATCCACCATCCCAAGGGTTCCCCAAGTAGTGAACCTACCATAACCCAATGGATTATGACTTCAATCACCTGTAGGTCATTGTTGACAAGTCTATCCAACTAGGAAGAAGTAGCTCTGGACATATACCACCTTGTGAAATTAGTGATATTGTCAGCTACCTTCTTCACAATCCTAAGTAACATTGGCATCAGTCACTTTTGTGCCCTCAGTGACAATTAGTGAAGCCCCTCGATACAACGGTAGCCCTAGATTAGCGTTACACACATGAATGGGTCCCTACCTATGCAACCATTATCATATCATAATCATAATTAGGATAGCCCATAGCAACCTTTACCTCCATGAACTAGATGAATGTCGGCTAGTCCCTAGCAGTAGCCCAGACATCGGTCATCAGAACAATCCAACGACTGTTTATCACTGCTCAAATATCTCAATGGTTCACACTTGGGAGGGTACATAACATAAAACACAATCATAATCATCATATATATAGGCTTATACATAGAGACCTCTAGATATGGAGTCAATTTTCATAACACATAGAAGTCACATTGAACCAACACAAGATGGACTTTACCCAACATATACATATATTCAAATGCCAACTATAAAGTAGTCAATCCATTACTTCATTCAAATTAGTATTAAGAAACACATTATGTATTAAATATAAGTTATCAAGTTTTCTTAATTCCTTCATAACCATTTAATACCCATTTTATCCTCAATTGATGCCTACTCAAGAGGGAAGGTCAAATAAGTTAGGAACAACCCCAAATCTTAGAGTTATCTCCACCTTGGAATTGAGGTCATAGAGGCATCCTTCACCCAATGATCGCCCATGTACCCACTTCTAAATGGATCAAAGTCACATGTAGTTCTCCTCACATGGTCTCTTAAGAATACTTACACGTCGATTCTCAATTTAGCGGACCTATACCATGACACTTTCATCCACATATGTAAAAATGTTACATTAAACCTTACCATATTTATTATTATTAACTCAATACAAGCATCCCAAAACCCCTTATAATTACCTATCAAGGATATCGAGCCACATTTGGTACTCGGATGATAATACTACATAGTTTAAAATATAGGGTCTTGTTTGGGTTGAGAACATGATAACGAGCACACAATGTGATTTTGTAATCTTATATATCAAATGAGTACTAGTTATTGATATCTCGACCCACTATATTATACAAATAAGGAACACCTTATATATATTCATGCGTATGAGATTAACCCAATAGAGTAAATATCATAAATTAGGATAAATTTATCACTGCTCAAATATCTCAATGGTTCACACTTGGGAGGGTACATAACATAAAACACAATCATAATCATCATATATATAGGCTTATACATAGAGACCTCTAGATATGGAGTCAATTTTCATAACACATAGAAGTCACATGGAACCAACACAAGATGGAATTTATCCAACATATACATATATTCAAATGCCAACTATAAAGTAGTCAATCCATTACTTTATTCATATTAGTATTAAGAAGCACACTATGTATTAAATATAAGTTATCAAGTTTTCTTAATTCCTTCATAACCATTTAATACCCATTTTATCCTCAATTGATGCCTACTCAAGAGGGAAGGTCAAATAAGTTAGGAACAACCCCAAATCTCAGAGTTATCTCCACCTTGGAATTGAGGTCATAGAGGCATCCTTCACCCAATGATCGCCCATGTACCCACTTCCAAATGGATCAAAGTCACATGTAGTTCTCCTCACATGGTCTCTTAAAAATACTTACACGTCGATTCCCAATTTAGCGAACCTATACCATGACACTTTCATCCACATATGTAAAAATGTTACATTAAACCTTACCATATTTATTATTATTAACTCAATACAAGCATCCCAAAACCCCTTATAATTACCTATCAAGGATATCGAGCCACATTTGGTACTCGGATGATAATACTACATAGTTTGAAATATAGGGTCTTGTTTAGGTTGAGAACATGATAACGAGCACACAATGTGATTTTGTAATCTTATATATCAAATGAGTACTAGTTATTGATATCTCTACCCACTATATTATACAAATAAGGAACACCTTATATATATTCATGTGTATGAGATTAACCCAATAGAGTAAATATCATAAATTAGGAAAAATTTATCACTGCTCAAATATCTCAATGGTTCACACTTGGGAGGGTACATAACATTAAACACAATTATAATCATCATATATATAGGCTTATACATAGAGACCTCTAGATATGGAGTCAATTTTCATAACACATAGAAGTCACATGGAACCAACACAAGATAGAATTTATCCAACATATACATATATTCAAATGCTAACTATAAAGTAGTCAATCCATTACTTCATTCATATTAGTATTAAGAAGCACACTATGCATTAAATATAAGTTATCAAGTTTTCTTAATTCCTTCATAACCATTTAATACCCATTTTATCCTCAATTGATGCCTACTCAAGAGGGAAGGTCAAATAAGTTAGGAACAACCCCAAATCTCAGAGTTATCTCCACCTTGGAATTGAGGTCATAGAGGCATCCTTCACCCAATGATTGCCCATGTACCCACTTCTAAATGGATCAAAGTGACATGTAGTTCTCCTCACATGGTCTCTTAAGAATACCTACACGTCGATTCCCAATTTAGCGAACCTATACCATGACACTTTCATCCACATATGTAAAAATGTTACACTAAACCTTACCATATTTATTATTATTAACTCAATACAAGCATCCCAAAACCCCTTATAATTACCTATCAAGGATGTCGAGCCACATTTGGTACTCAGATGATAATACTACATAGTTTAAAATATAGGGTCTTGTTTAGGTTGAGAACATGATAACGAGCACACAATGTGATTTTGTAATCTTATATATCAAATGAGTACTATTTATTGATATCTCGACCCACTATATTATACAAATAAGGAACACCTTATATATATTCATGTGTATGAGATTAACCCAATAGAGTAAATATCATAAATTAGGATAAATTTACTAATGGTGAAGGTAACAATACTCAAAATCTGATCAACATGTGGTAATCATATGAGGCCTCAATATGGCTACAATGCTTTTTTACTAATAGGGTCAGGCATCATGATCCTGATGATTTATCACATCAATCTCCATTAGATCATGCCATGCCAAAGTTAATTATACTTCAACAATTAACACAATAGTTTTAGACTTTCTCTAATAAAATTCAATATGTAAGCTGACTTTAGATGGTTGAGCACACAAAATCCATTGGATCAACATCCAAGTATATATGTCTAATGATAATACATTATTAAGCTCTCAATATCCTTTATTGTCTACATTATTAAGTGGTTATATGCCAAATCTCATATTAGGTGTATTTTTATTCTTTGTTCATATATTATGGGATGTTCTTACTGCTAGAGATTTAACCTAGATTTCCTTGCCCTCTTGTTTCAATCAAATTCTAACATAGGGATATAATGAACTCAAGTTAAGATCCTATTTTATCTTACATCTTTGTCTACCTCAAAATTCCACACCCTTATAATTAATAAAGACTCACATGTCCTTAATGACCAATCATGACACCTTTCAACATTCAACCATTACCAATTTACAAGGGTCTTCTTGACACAAAATTCACCCAAATTATTAGTTTTTGAATAGATTAACTTTTAAACCAACAAGGACTAATTACAATTTCTATGAACTCAATGTATTTCTATAGGCTTTTTAATAGTTATCTGGTAGACAAAACTATGTATTAGTTGTGTAATATCATTCTATGAAGATGCATTTAATCGATGCCATAACTATTTGATAGGATATCACAAGAAATATATATATGCCTCTATTTAAGGCACACAAAGTGTTTTACATAATGTCTCTAAGCCATGCAGTCTCAAGAAATGCCTCATCTACAAGGGTTGTTCAAAATTACTTCTTAAGCATTTAAATGCCTCACTTTGACCTTTCTCATGATTTTTAAGCATTTAAAATTTGAAGTAATTATTGACAATAATAGAAGAGTCATTATAAACAAATAGATGGATCCACTAAAATATAAATTATTAATCATCATTATTTATTTATTTTTCTCAAATGAAGTCAAGAACTTATTAAATCAACTAACAATATCTCATGCTTTCCCTGTCCAATTCCCAATTCCATTTTGGAGTAATATAACATGTCTTGCTATTACATATATTTTGAGATTTTATAGTTTTTATAGAAAATATTTGAAATATTATGCAGATCATGGAAGAAATTATAAATGACATCTTTATCCACAAGTTCCCTCTCCAAAGCATGAAATTATAGAGGGATTTAAGGCAATTCATGAGTAACTGAATTTCCTTTAATTGTTTGGTCAATTTTTGACAAACTATAATAAAAGCTATAAATTTTAAAGACATTCAAAATTTAAAATATAAAACCAATTAGGATTGAAACATTGCCCACCTCTAATCTAGCCTTATGAATTTGTAAATTACATAGGTATTTTATCATGTATGCCTCCTTCTTGCTGCCAGTGCACAAACTCTTGAAGGTTATTCTTTACCAACTCCTCTCATAAAATTTTTCCATATTTCTCTTGGAGGAACTCTCTTTATTTGTCATCACACCAGCTCTAATGTAGTTTCTCTAGATAATTTATGCTTTTAGGGATGTTCTCAGCTTATTCGAAAGCTCCCATTTCATTGCAGGTAGGGAGGATGTGATCAAAATTTGTGGATATTATCTCTTCGCCATCCAATTACATTTTATTAAGGGTTTCTATAGCATTTTTCACAATCCATTTCATTCATATCCTGCAATTGGTGCATTCCATGAGACCATGTTTCTTTCCCAAAATGTGCACTTCCTCTGCATTCTCTCCTTTTCTGATTTCCTCCCTCCTCTCTGTGTGCCATCTTTCTGAGCTCTCTCTCACTGTCTTCTTGTTCTCATGTTTTCTGTCCAACACTCGTGAATACCCAAAGAAGGGATTCATGAGGGTTTTAATGACTAATTAGCTTCCTTTCCCATAGACAACTTACCATTCCTGCCCAAGTAAAGTGTCTAATGAGCACAGGGTTATACTGAGAGGGGGGTGAATTAGTATAACAATAATCTTTACTTTTTCAAACTTGATACCATATTTATAACTTGATCAATAACAATATAATCATTTACTCAAAATCAATAATCATGCACATGAGAAGAACAAAATAACACACAATATTTACATGGAAACCTAACGAGAGAAAACCACAAAAAAACAATTCTTTTATATAAATTTTTCTTTTTACAAATTTTGTAGGCATCAACCTACAAGAGGCGTCAACCCCTCATTTAATTTTTGAGAATCAACCCACTAGAGGCACCAACCCCTCATTTGATTTGTGAGCACCAACCTATTGAAAGCACCAACTCTCACAATTGAATTCGTAGGCACCAACCTACTCGAGGCACCAATATCTCCTTTAGGAAGCACCAACTTCCAAAGCAAAGTGCCACCCTCCAAGTTTCTTCTTTAATGGATGGTGGAAATTACAATATTTATTCTTTCACTTCATAATTCCCTTCTTCATATTAACCACATAAATGTACTTGCATCATTATAAAAAATTGCATACTCTTTCATATACATATCATTCATAAATTTCTTGCACTCATTCACACGTATTCCATTATTGATTCACTTCACACATGTGCTAAAAAGAAAATCACACATCTACTCAAAAAGGTCTTCATAAATCTGCCCATAAAGCCTTCATAAATCTGCTCTATTTTCCTTTTGAAATTTGCATATATCTCTTCTTCTATATTTGCGTTAACTTCTCTTAAATAATTTTCTATAATGTTGATTATAAATTGATGCAAGAGCATCCAAGGTGTAAGATAAATTTTGCATCACCCAAAAAAATGTTGTTTATTTTCAATAAGGGCTAAATTTGGCAAGGTTACTATTTTTAGTAAGTATGTATTTATGCACAATTGGACACAAAATCTTACACAGATACCAATTTATTACCTTCCCTTGATGCCAATCTATTCCACAAGTGGATTCTTCTCTTCTAGTTTTGTGATACTTTATCTTTCGAGTTATCTTCTCCATAAGGTTGAAATATAATGCCATACTTAGCCCCCCCTGAAATTGTACTTCTCCTTATAAAATTAGTGATACCACTTGTGCATGAAGTGTAGTTTGTATTTGCATAGGTTTATCCTTCTCATGATCTTGTTCTTGTTTCCTTCTCCAAACTTTTATAGACTTTACTTTTTGTTTGGCCATGATATCCTTCATCTGCTGCTACCTAGGTGGTTTCACAAAACAATTTCTACAATGTTGTTCAATATGTACATAGTTATTGCATTTGTAGCATACAACACTATAGTTCACTAAAGGAAGATACGAATTATAGTTTCTACCTGTCCACCTATAAGAACTATTTCTATTACATCCATCATTATATCTCACTTGTGTTCTACACTCTCTTATAATCTTATGTCCAAAATGATTGCATGAATAGAAATAGCCATAAAAGGTACTCTTGAACTTGTATGTATGCACTTGTCTTGAAGGAGAGGACTTCTTAAAATTGTCCTTGTTAACTTTATGAAGAGTTTTTGACTTCTTGCTACATTCATTTTTTGATAGGGCTTTTGAAAGTATCTTCAATGATTTTTTTTATTCCCTCATTTGTCTTCTTAGGAGTCTCTTTGGAATCTTCCTTGAATGTTAGATTTTCTTTGTAGCCAAGTCTTGTTTTATTTGAAAATGACCTTTGCCCATTAATGATGTCATCTAGGATTTCAGTGCTCTTTTCAAACTTGAGGCTTGTCTTTAACTTGGTGGTTGTTTTTTCTAGTTCCTTCCTTAAAGGAACTATCTCATACTTTAACATTTCACAATCTTCTTCCTTTTTATCCAATTGGAATCTCACTTCCTCTTTCATCTTGTATCCTTCTCTCATCTAAAATTTTAACTCGACAATTATCTTCTCATATTCTTTAACACTTCGTACTAATTCTACATTAGATTCATTGTTCTCTTGAACTTGTAGCTTTAGTTTTTGGTTCTCCCTTCTAAGCCTCTTGATCTCATTATAGGCATAATGGAGTTCCTCCTCATGATCCACTACACTACAATCTTCATCATTTTCTTGTAAGTTTATATCAACATTCTC
The DNA here is from genome assembly GCA_007115665.2 of Sequoiadendron giganteum. Taxonomy (NCBI): domain Eukaryota; kingdom Viridiplantae; phylum Streptophyta; class Pinopsida; order Cupressales; family Cupressaceae; genus Sequoiadendron; species Sequoiadendron giganteum. Next base: position 6,382,769 of record CM021105.1, on the reverse strand, counting down.
ATCCTATTCTTTTAACTCATTTTCTTTCACTCATAAGGTGGTTTTCCCTTTCCAAGATATCATCTTTTGTGTTTTTTGTGCCATATGTGTTCCATTTTTCACCCCATCATTTTTGCTTGAATCTATGTCACTACATGTATTTGGTTTTGTTGGTGGTTGTTGATCAATGCTCAATTTGGTATTTCCTTTTCCCTTATTTCCTCTTCTTCTTGCCATGTGTTCTTCCAAAATCTACCTTCTAGCCGTTAAGCTAATTCAAAGGAACGTGCTCTGATACCAATTGATGAACACACAGTTATTGATACCATATTTAAAACTTGATCAATAACAATAACATCATTTACTCAACATCAATAATCATGAACATGAGAAGAACACAATAACATGTGATATTTACGTGGAAACCCTAAAGGGAGAAAATTACAACAAATTAATTCTTTTATATAACTTTCTCTTCTTAAAATTTTTGTAGGCACCAACCTACAAGAGACACCAACCCCCTAGAGGCACCAACCCACTGGAAGCACCAACTCTCACAACAGAATTTGTAGGCACCAACCTACTCGAGGCACCAATATCTCCTTTAGAAATCACCAACTTCCAAAGCAAAGTACCACCCTCCAAATTGCTTCTTCAATGGATGATGGAAATTCCAATCTTTAGTCTTCCACTTCATGATTCCCTTCTTATTAACCACATAAATGTACTTGCATCATTATATAAATTTGCATACTCTTTCCATATACATATCCTTCATAAATTTATTGATTCACTTCACACATTTGCTCGAAAAGGTCATCATAAATATGCCCATAAAGCCTTCACAAATCTGCTCTATTCTCCTTCTGAAATCTGCATATATCTCTTCTTCTATATATGTATTAACTTCTCTTCAATAATCTGCTATAATGTTGATTACAAATCTGCCATTAAACTTTGCTCTCAAATTTGCAATATATCTTCACTCAGATCTGCAACATGATCTTCAATGATTGCTCATTAATTTGAAATATATCTTCTTGAATAATCTATTATGTTTTCATATACAAAATTGCTACTGTATGATAGATCTTATTGTTTACGCAACACACCTTTCTCCATAAATTTCTTATTCTATTTATATCTTCATGGAGAGAGACATCCCTTTTGGAAAGTGATGACCCTTCAAATAGACATATCCATTCCTTATCCCATCACTCTATTTGAAGACTAATTGCCACCTTCTATGTATTGTTGCCTTTTTCAATCTTTTAATTTCTGAATCACAGCCTTTACTAACTTCAAGTGCTTTTAATATGAATTATTTCCTTTTAAAAACTTTAACCTCTGCTTTTAAACTCTAAAAATAGTTGCTCTTTTAATAATATGAATCGTTTCTACCTTAACTCATTTAAAGATCACTGCCCATTATCATTGATTGCTGCTTTTTATTGATATATTCTGAGCACTCCTTGTATTAATCGATGCCTTATTTTTGATTAATATTATCCATTATCTTCTTTTCACTAATCGCTAAGAACTTTTTTTCTTTATCTGCTTTTTTTTATTTTATCTTATCTGATATTGTCTTATTCATTTTGTCTTTGCATGCTTTTGTCTTATATAATAGTTGTTTTTAATTTCTGTTTATTAATAAAAAATCCATGTCTTTTCATAACTTTATGTAATTGCTTGCTAATATATTTAGCATTTATCGCTGCTTTCTTTAACAACTCTTCCACTGATTCTTTATATTTTCTATATTTTCTCATGCTTAAATCTAGACAAGAAGTTGACTAGGTAGCATTAAATTCGTGCACCATTAATTTCATATATATATTGCCTTTGTCATAGGATGAGGTCGGTCTAGCTTAAACAAGTATTAAATTTAAACTCCATTGAAGTCAGCCAAAGATTATAGTTAAAGATATCTCTTTTGTAAATTAAATTCGACACAGTCATAGGAGAAGTCGGCCTTTGTTGCTTTGAAGGATTGAGATCATCTTCCTCTTTGTGTATGAACCTATATGTTTCTCTATGTTTTAACAGAAACCTTCTCTTCTTCATTTGTATGTTTTCCATATTTGCTTCTAACTATTCTTGGCTTCATTCTACTTAATAGAATTGTTCTTCACTAAGCTTTGATTCTCATCATTAGATATCAAGATATTCCCAACTTTTGAGTAATGGCATGAAGAACATTTTCAACCATATCAATGTCAACCTTATGCTTTCTCTTTTGCATTGCTGGCTGAAAAGAACATGTCAAGACAACAATTCTCTTTGCATTCTTAATTCTTCTAGAAATTTGTGGAAGATTCAGATTTTGTCAATAACAGTACCTTCAAAGGACTCTGTATGCACTAACTTTTCTTTCAACTATAATCAAATTATTGTGACATGAATGACAACAATTCTTTGACATCAATGACAATCAAATCAATAATCTCATTTTGGACATCAATAACAATATTTCCATTAATATCACCATACTCATTTAATGACACAAAGACTCTTTTAGCTTCCTATGTGCCATGCTTTGCATACCATGCCATGCCCATTTAATTTGGACAACCTTCTTTACTGGGTCATTGATTGATATGACTTGGCAATATTTATTTAATAACTTTGTCTCCCCAACCACCATCCCTATCCAAACTTTCATATTCTTATTTATTTTTATTTGTTTCACTCACACGCAACACAAACGTTTTCTCAGCGAAGGCAGGATGCAGGTTAACGTTCATCCGTCAAGTCTTTCCATTTGTGCACTTTGACCGTCTGTCAAGTCTTTCTATCAGAGCGTTTTGTCCAGCACGTGGGATGGGGATGTGGGTTATCATATAACATTATATTCATAGGCGCGTTTTGTCTACACTTTAGCTTTCTCCCGTTACGCCTTTTTAAATTTGAAATTGAATTTATTTTATTCTCTCCAATATCCACCCTATGTGACACAATTCTCTGACTTAGCTCACTGGTGGAATTTTGAATGTAAGAAATTTAAGCTGTTAAATGAGACTATGAAACTACATGCTTCTGTGCTGAGTGAACTAAAATTTGATTGAGATGTTTATAATGGCAAACTAGCTATCTTTTTGTGAGTCTAATTATAAACTACTCCCAATGCTTTGAAAAGCACCCGGACATTTAAAGCTTCTCTATTTACATTGGTCAGCTCAACTCAAAGTCTAACAAACATCTCTTGGATAGTTAATTTATCATTCTAACAAAAATCTGCGAAACATCAATCAGAAGACTTTTTATCTTTACTTTACCTTATCAAGACAATGATAGGATTTTAAATGGCTTACTGTTAATGGATGATAGCTTCGGTCAGATATAAATAACGAATGTTGAAAGCATCTTCCTTATTTATATATGATCAAAGATTATCCTTAATATAATTTTTGGAAATTGAATTTATGAGCATATATATTTATATAAATTCGTAATAATAAAGATGTTGAAATTTGCATTTAAATATAAATTGGAATTTATATATATCCGCCACCTTTTGTTTTATGTGTGTTAAGACACTAACAAATTGTTATTGATAGTGCAGGGACCCGCGCGCTCTAAGAGACACGTCTCCACTTGTGGAGACACGTCCTCTCTTGAGACATGTCTCTTAGAGGTGGGTCTCCTACATACTTATGGCGGCTTCCTCATTGATATGCAAACATTGAAATCAATTAATGTTCTGCAATCAGTACATTCGCCATTTAGATAAGAAATCTAGAAATCGTATTTTGACTTAGAATTTTCCAAAAACATAATTTTAGACCTTAGTTTATTCTAAGATTAGGATCCCATTTGTGAAAGATTTGATTACATTTACATGGTATCAGAGCCACGTTGTGTGAATCCAAATCAAATCTAAAATCAGTTTGCTCTAGAAAAATTCGTATTTTTCAAAAAAATCAAATTCACATCACATTCTTCATAATGTCAAGTGTGATCAGATTTGAAGATCGTCTTGCAGGAGCAGACAATTTCACATCATGGAAATTTAGAATCATGATGATCCTTAGAGAGAATAAACTAGACTCACTTGTGAGAGAAAAAAAAAGGGAACCAGAGGCTGAACCTGAGAAAACTCAATGGATCGAAAACAATGAAAGAGCCATGAAAATCCTAGTAGATGCAGTTAGGGATCATATAGTGCCTATCCTAGCAAAACATGAAACTGCATACCATACGTACAAATCTCTTGAGAGTACTTATGAAATCAACAACACCTGCAAGACTCTAGCATTAAAAAAGGCAAATCAACAATGCTCAAATAAACAAAGGAGAGTCCATTAATGCATACTTCATGAGGATTATTGAACTAAGGGATCAATTATCCACAATTGGATATCAGATTGACAACAAAGAATTAACTCTAATTGCACTAGGAGGCCTACCAAACTCTTGGGAGTCATTTGTTCAAGGAGTAAGTGCGAGATCTAAACTCCCTAAGTTTGATAGGCTAACAACTGACTGCCTTCAAGAAGAAACAAGACTTTCCACAAAAGAGAATAAATAGAAACACATAGATGAAGACATTCATGTTCTACACACAACATCTAATAAGAGGAGTAAGAAAAACTCATACAAGAGAGGATCTTTTAAAAGAAAAATAAATTCCAATAGAAAGGAATCTTATAAGAAGAAAGATATCTCTCAAGTACAATGGTTTAGATGTGATCGGTATGGTCACTATGCAATGAAGTGCCCTGATAGAACTAAACAACACACATCCTTTGCCAAAATAGGAAAGTCAAAACCAGATCATGAATCTGAGAACCTTGTGTTCTATACAGCCCTTTCTAGTCATGTATCTAACAACACTCAAATTTGGGTAATTGATAGTGGTTCATCCAGACACATCACAGGGTTTAGAGAACACTTGGACTCCATGACTGAAAAGTCTGATGAAGAAGTAACCATCGGGGATGATTCTGCATATCCTGTAAAAGGGGTTGGAATGTGTTCCATCAAGTTGAAATCTGGGATTTCTCTGCAACTCACTGGAGTCTTATTTGTACCTGGAATAAAGAGAAATCTTATATCCATCTTTTCCCTTGAAGACAATGGTTACAGAGTTACATTTATGGATGGTAAAGTTCTAGTATGGCCTAAGAACTCAACTATCCAGAAAGCCCATACCATAGGCATAAGACAAGGGTACCTTTACAAACTATGCACTGAGGTTAAACAAGCCCTTACCCTTGACACTGTTGATACAAATGAAATCTGGCATAGAAGATTAGGACACCTCCATTTTTGCGCCCTACCTTCTATGGAAAAACTTGTTACAAGCTTACCCAAGCTAAAACCATCTTATGAGGGAACTTGTAAAGGTTGTACCCTAGGAAAGAATACTAAGGGATCCTTTCAGAATAGCCTGAGTAAAACCTTAATGTGTTAGAACTGGTTCACTCTGATCTATGTGGACCCATGTCTGTACCTTCTAAAGCAGGATTTCTATACTATGTCATATTTGTAGATGACTTCTCTAGGAAAACCTAGATCTATTTCCTTAAGTGTAAAGAGTCAATAGAAATCTTCAAAAGGTTCAAAGAGTTTAAAGCCCTCACTGAAAACTTCTCCGGAAAGAAAATAAAACCCTTAAGAACAGACAATGGGAAAGAATATACCTCTGAGATTTTTAAAGAATTCTGCATGAGTGCTGGAATTAAGAGGGAGTTCACAGTTGCCTACAACCCTCAACAAAATGGGGTTGCTAAGACAAAAAATAGAACCATTGTAGAAGCTGCTAAGGCAATGTTGTTGGACCAAAACATTGAAACTTCTTTCTGGGTAGAAGCCTCTGGGACTACTGTCTATATCCAAAATAGATGTCCTCATTCTCATCTTGATAACAAAACTCCTGAAGAAGCCTTTACCGGCATAAAACCTGACATTAGTCATTTTAGGATTTTTGGCTGTCTTGTCTATATTCATGTACCCAAAGAGAATAGATTCAAACTAGAACCTTCTGGAAAGAAGGGAGTATTTGTGGGTTATAGTGAAACCTCCAAAGCATATAGAATATTCATACTCAGGCATAAACAAATTGAGTTGAGTAGAGATGCCATCTTTGAAGAAGACATTGCATTCAAGAGGGCAAGAAGTTTTAGTGAGACAGAAACCTATTCCCCTAGAGTACCTGAAATGGAACCTACTCCTAAGATTGAGAGGGAGCATCCTGAGGAAATGCCACATGGACTTCCTGCCACTTCAAATGAGGATGCAAATGACATCGGTAGAAAGAGACCACTTTGGGCCAGGAAGATGATCAAAGAAGTAGAGGATCATGCAACACCTAAAGGAACGTTCAGGGAGAGTAAAAGACCCAAACGGTTCTCTAGCTATGTTGCTTTAATGAACAACATCATAAACTCTGAACCTGCTAGTGTTACAGAAGCCCTCAGACATCAAGCTTGGAAGGATGTAATGACGGAGGAGTATCAGTCTATCCTAAAGAATGATGTATGGGACATAGTGCCTAGACCAAAAGAGAAATCTGTTGTCTCTTCTAAATGGCTCTTCAAAATCAAGCATGCTACTGATGGCAGTATAGAAAAACATAAAGTACGTTTCGTGGCTAGGGGTTTTTCTCAAAAGGAAGGCATTGATTATGAAGAAACATTTGCACATGTTTCCCGTTACACATCAGTGAGAGCAGTATTAGCCATTATAGCAACTAAAGGCTGGAAGATCCATCAAATAGATGTGAAAAATGCCTTCCTGAATGGAACCATTGAAGAGGAAGTCTATCTAGAACAGCCTGAAGGTTTTGTGATACATAAATCTAACTCACATGTGTGCAAGCTGAAGAAAGCTCTCTATGGACTTAAATAGGCTCCCGGGGTCTGGTATGAAAGAATTGACAACTATCTCTTGGGATTAGGATTTTCCAAAAATGATGCTGACTCCAATCTCTACTTCAAGGTAATAAAAGGTGATATGCTTATAATTATTTTATATGTTGATGACTTGCTGATAACAGGAGAAGATCACCTCATTGCTCAAGGGAAACAGGATCTAATTTCTGAATTTGACATGTAAGACTTGGGTATTCTACACTACTTCCTCGGTTTGGAAGTATGGCAGAAATCAAAAGGCATTATACTAAGGCAAGGGAAGTATACTATTGACATTCTGAAAAGATTTGGAATGTTGGATTGTAGACCGATGTCTACACCTATGGAAACCAACCTTCACAAATTAAAAGAAGCAGCATTAGAATCCAAATGTGCAGATCCAACCCTTTACAGATAGATGATTGGATCCTTGATGTATCTGGTTAAAACCATACCTGATATTTGCTATGCAGTAAATGTTCTCAGCCAGTTCATGTGTGAACCAAAGGAAATTCACTTAATGGTTGTGAAACATATTTTGAGATATCTTCAAGGCACTATTGGATATGGTCTTCTTTACAAGAATGATCAACTAGATCTACATGGGTACTCTGATTCAGATTGGGCTGGAACTGTAACTGATCGGAAAAGCACATCTGGATGTTGCTTCAGTTTAGGATCGGCTATGATCTCCTAGATTTGCAGAAAACAATCTTCAGTTGCACAGAGCTCAATGGAACTCGAATACATTGCAGCCTCAATGGGAGCAAGAGAAGCAGTGTGGCTTCGTAAATTGCTTGTGGGACTCTTTGGTGAGCCCTTGAATCCTATAATTATTCATTTTGATAATCAGAGTTGCATAAAACTCTTTGTGAATCCTGTCTTTCATGATAGATCTAAGCACATTGAGATCCCCTATCATTATGTAAGAGATATGGTGGAAAGGAAAGTGATCCAGTTGGAGTATATTAGTACAAATGATCAAACTACGGACATTCTCACCAAGCCTCTCTCCCGGATCAAGGTAGAGCACTTCAGGAAGAAACTTGGTATGGTTGAAATGTAATTTGTTATTTATGTCTGAAATACAAATTGTTTATAAATTGTACTAATATATAAAGATGTTTAATGTGTAAACTCTTTTTTCATGTGTGTGACTCCATGACTTTATGGGCCTACTCCCCCTGTGTACATTATCGAAAGGTGAAAATCTTTCTAATGATGAGCACTTGTATTTGACATTGTAAAGTGACGACTCTACAATGATAAACTATCATGATAGATATCATGTGACTTGATATCTGTGGACATGTCATGATAGTATCTCTTGGACACTTTGATTGATATCATGTGACTTGATATCATTTGAAGATCATTGTGATCCTTAAGAGATAATCATGGTGGATATTTATATCTGTGGATATGCCATGAATTATGGTAGACATCATGTGACTTGATGTCAGTGCACATACCATAATAATAAAGATATGTTATGAAGAATGTCATGTGACTTGACAATATTGAGAAATCATACCATGTCTTAGATATCATGTGTTAAGGTGATATCTCTACTTATTTGATTTGAAATATCTTCCCTAGCTAAGAGGTAGTGTTAATGGATGATAGCTTCGGTCAGATATAAATAATGAATGCTGAAAGCATCTTCCTTATTTATATATGATCAAAGATTATCCTTAATATAAATTTCTGGAAATCGAATTTATGAGCATATATATTTATATAAATTCATAATAATAAAGATGTTGAAATTCACATTTAAATATAAATCGGAATTTATATATATCTGCCACCTTTTGTTTTGTGTGTGTTAAGACACTAACAAATTGTTATTGATAGTGCAGGGACCCGTGCGCTCTAAGAGACACGTCTCTTGAGTGGACGTGTCTCCACTTGTGGAGACACGTCCTCTCTTGAGACACGTCTCTTAGAGGCAGGTCTCCTACATACTTATGGCGGCTTCCTCATTGATATGCAAACATCGAAATCAATTAATGTTCTGCAATCAGTACATTCGCCATTTAGATAAGAAATCTGGAAATCGTATTTTGACTTACAATTTTCCAAAAACAGAATTTCAGACCTTAGTTTATTCTAAGATTAGGATCCCATTTGTGAAACATTTGATTAGATTTACACTTACAAATGAAGATTTGGAGTTCATGAAAGGTTGCAGCTTAGGGATATCATTTTAATCCAAGACCCCATCTAAGTTGCAATTTCTCTGTGAGCTGATTCTCTGTGCAAACAAAATTTGAAATCTGCTCCTAGTTAACATATTCCAATTCAATCTATAAAACTGGAATGTTAATAATTCCAAAGGATTGTACGTCAATATATGCCTTTAAAAGTGGCAGTGAGTAAAGGGAAATCCTCTGCACAAATGGGTTGGAGTTTCATCTTTTTTAAAGATGTGGAGCTGCAGTGATCTTTTTATTATGATCTACAATGGGGTCGGAGCATTCAATGCCTTTACAAATTGATTGTTATTCTCTGCTGCAGCAGCTTTGGCAGATGCAACACGCTTCTCTTCTTTCTTGTATCGGATGCCATATGCATTGCATACAGACAGTTTATCAACCCACCAAAGAAAACAAGTATGGTTTAGAAATATATATTGTGAAACAGAAGAATTTGTAAGTCAATGACGGTGTATTTGACCTATCAATACAAAAATCCCTAAAGGTAGGTATAAGTGTGCTCTTAAATATATCTGATATCTGTGCAACTTATTGTATTTTAAAAACATAAGTTTGGTGAAATTTACCTTGGCAACCTTAGAACCGTTCCTCCACAAAGGTGTAGCAGTGGTGTGGCATGTAGAGCACCATCTTGCTGCATCATCTGAAGTAATATTACTTATCTTCTTCTTCTGTTGCACTGTACTTATGTAGCTGCCATTATTATTGTTCATCGGGCTACTGTTACTTGTCTTTTTGGGTTTTTTAGGTAGTCGTTCGGATCCCAAATCTGTTGCATAGTTTTTATGTGCCAGAATATTCTTGGAATCCATAAACTTTGATCTGGAATAGGCTGTTGGAAACCAAGATATGGGATTTGAAGTGGTAGGAGCACTAGTTGCAGTGCTCTTTTGAGATCCGTAAACATTTTTGTTTACTGATGATAACATGCTGTCTAATCCAACAAATAGAACAGTTGTGTTGAATGAAGCTTCCAATTCAGAACTGATTATCTGTTAAAAAAACCAAAAAAAAAACCTAATGATTATCTGTTATATTAAACTATCTGTGATTGATAAGCCCTTACAAAAATTTAAGTGCACCTGGTAGAATAATATAAGCTGTTTTAAAGTTTTACAGTCAAACATAATAACATTGTTCTAGTTTTCAATATCAAGCAGATTCACCCTCGACATTGCAAGAAAGTTATCTTATTTTGAAAAGCATTTCTACCTGACTTTCAGTACTGACATAATAATAAAATGAGATTGGTACCTTCTGTGGAAAGAGCGTACACGTCATCACTTCTATTACTTCCTCTATGCTACTTTTCTGCTCCTCTAGACTTGGCAAGGTTTGGGGTATGGCCAGAGACAGCGTGCAATCCACATCAGTGCTGAAACAAACTAAACTATTGTGATTCGAGCTGCTATAACTCTTCATTAGACACCTGATAAGGTCCCTCTTTCAGTTCCCCCACTGGATAAGCAGAGCTACTGTTGTTGCTATTATGCAAACTCTCAGTGATTCCAGCAACACTCTCACATGAACTCCCATTGAACAAATCCAGACTGCAACTGTACCTTCTTTTCCTCTTCACAGGTGAGCAGCAGCGCTTCAGTCCAAGCTTCATCTCCTCCTTGCCCCAGCAATCCATATCCTTGAGATCCAGAAATGCAGCCCTCAAATCCAAAAGGCAACTCTAGAGGAAAGTTGCATCAGGTCGAAATCATGAAAGATAGATTTAGTTAATCCATATCGGAATTTTATTGGCACAATCGATTGAATAGCTCTGTCGGCATGATTCTCCAAATCCTAGGTGTGCAGTGTAGTTACAAGTTTCAGTCGCATTATCGTTGAACACCTTTATTTAGCAAATATTATGTCGTCCACACATAAAATATTGTCGTTATTTTCTCCAGTCTTCAATAACAAGAAATTCCAGTTGAAAATAATGTATAAACGACAATCTTAGTGATGGGCAGTTATTGATTGCACTATAACGCCTTCATATTCTTGGAGTGTTGAAAATTGATTGCTTACCATTCGTGGGGTGCAGTGCCATTCACTATTCTTGGAGTGTTGGAAATTGATTTCATACCATTCGTGGGTGCAGTGTCATTGACTGCTCATAGTCAAATATTAGGGTTTTAGGAGATGCGCTTCCTTAACTTGAAAAATAGAAAATGACGACACTGTCAACATAGAAGCGCAACTTGAAAAATAGAAAATGACGACACTGCCAACATAGAACAGCAGAAAATGACGACACTGCCAACATAGAACAGACTGCTGTTCTATGTTGACAGTGTCGTCATTTTCTATTTTTCAAGTTAAGGAAGCGTATCTCCTAAAACCCTGATATTTGACTATGAGCAGTCAATGACACTGCACCCACGAATGGTATGAAATCAATTTCCAACACTCCAAGAATATGAAGGCCTTATAGTGCAATCAATAACTTCGCATCACTAAGATTGCCGTTTATACATTATTTTCAGCTGGAATTTCTTGTTATTGAAGACTGGAGAAAATAACGAGAACATTTTATGTCTGAACGACATAATGTTTGTAAATAAAGGTGTTCAACGATATGTGCGACTGAAACTTGTAAACAACGGAGATAATTTTTGTCTGAAAGATTTGAAGATTCAGAATCCACCACAAACATTAGCCCGCGTTTGATCTTCCCAAGAAAAACCATCGCCGAGCAAAATGGGCCGGGCTTGACCGGCACACTCGAAGTATCCTGACTGCTTAGGTGGCGGTCTCGGGGCCACATCCCCCTTAAACAGTACTTTCCTCGTTTCCTGTTCACGCCCACCGTTTGAAATTATTATTTTTCCAGTCTACATCCTGCATCTTAATCCCACATGTGTCGGGTGAGTAAAAACAAGGGAAAAGAAGATTATAAATGAAGGCTTAAGATAATTAAGTTAAAACATTGATAATAAATATTATAATCTTTAAATATAAAATTCAATATCCATCTTTTAAAATATATATATAATTCTAAAATCTAAATTTGAAATATATATTTTTTTTATTATATTGATTGGATTTATTTACTTTTATATATAATTAATTTTCTTAATGTAGAATTATTTTATTTTATTTTTATAGATGCATATGTTACTAAAGCGTAAAATTCAATTTTAAATTATTTATACATTTAATTTTTTATGATGTATTATTAAAATGTATTCTAAGTTAATTTATATATTTGATTCAAATTTTGTAGGTATGTTTCATCCAAGATTACATTGAGAATGAAAAGCAACAAGAAAATGATAGAGAATATCTCTTAAATTATATGATACAACATTGTTACCAAGAGTTCTAAAAGAGCTAGAGTCCTGCTTAAGGGAATAAATATGATTATGCAATTTTACAATTGATATAGTTTTATAAATTTTTATGTGTATATAGCTATATGTTTTGTGTGTTGGTGACTTTGATGTCATTAAAATGTACATTATAAATTTGAGAATCAAGATAATACGATTAAAACTCAATTGTTGAATTTGAGACCCAATTCTTGAATTTAAATGTAATAAGATTAAAACTTGTGTATTTTAATTGAAAGTTATTATGGTTTTTGAAACTTAAAATTATAGAAAGATTGTAATGTCCATCATCCATTGAAGAAGCAACTTGGAGGGTGGTACTTTTCTTTGGAAGTTGGTGCTTCTTAAAGGAGATATTGGTGCCTCGAGTAGGTTGGTGCCTACGAATTTAGTTTTGGGAGTTGGTGCTTCTAGTGGGTTGGTGCTCACAAATTGAATGAGGGGTTGGTGCCTCTAGTGAGTTGGTACTCACAAATTGAATGAGGGGTTGGTGCCTACAAAATTTGTAATTTTTTTTATTTATATAAAAACATTAATTTGCCGTGGTTTTCTCCCATAAGATTTTCACATAAATATCGTGTGATAAAATGTGTTCTTCTCATGTGCATGATTATTGATGTTGAGTAAATGATGATATTGTTATTGATCAAGTTTTAAATATGATATCAAGTTTGCAAAGAAAAGATTCTTGTTATACTAATTCAGCCCCTCCCAGTATAACGGTGTGCTCATCAAACACTTTACTTGGGCAAGAATGGTAAGTTGTGCGTGGGAAAGCAAGCTAATTAGTCATTAAAACCCTCATGACCCCCTTCTTTGGGTATTCACGAGTGTTGGAGAGAAAAACATGAGAACAAGAAGGCAGTGAGAGAGAACTCAAAAAGATGGCATGCAGATAGGAGTGAAGAAATCACACAAAGATATAATGTAGAGGAAGTGCACATTTTGGGAAAGAAACATGGTCTCATGGAATAAGACATGCATTGGATGATTATCGGTTTTAACTATTTGATATTCCTTTGATATAAGGTTTAACCGACATGCTTGACAATGATCAAGACTTAGGAGCTTGCATTTAAATTTTGTGTTTCTATGATTGTTGTACTTGCTTTTGTTTGTTTTAGGAAAGGTGAAGGCAATGATGAGTTTATTATGGTTGACAGTTTATTACGAATGAAAGTGAAATGGGATGGGATGAGTTTTTGTTTTCAAATTTATAATAATTTTGACTTTATTGATAATATCTGAGACCGTTTTTGAAATTTTTGACGTTTTACAAGTTTGTTTTGGTTTTTTGAATATTTAAATGTTTGTGAGTTTTTGAAAATATTTGAGTCCTTTTTTTGGGTTTTGTGTGACGTTTTCCAATTGTTTTGATTTTTGAATATCTAAATGTTTAGATTTTTTCAAACATTTGGACTGAGGGAACATGACCTAAGGGATATTTGGACCAAGGGAACATGACCTATGCCTTGAGGGCTCATTGGAGATGGCCTTTCCTACATAACTGCGTAGAGGCTTCATAGTTCGATGATTTGGATAGGGATATTAGCACATGATGGCTAATGGTTAGGAAAGTAAAAGAAAATGGATTCAATATGCCCAACCCTTAGAATTGTATTCTTCATTTGGTGGCTAGTAATGATTAGTGCCTTGGTCAAGGAAGTAAAAAAAAATGAATTGAATGTGGTCACTCCTTAGAACTGTATTCTTCACTTAGTGGCTATTGATGAGCTACTGGTTGCTTGTCTTCAATGTTAGTAATACAAAGTTTTGCGATTAAGGATGTGCATCACAAGGATCTTGCAAAATTGAAAAGGCATGTTGGAGTTTATGTTGAGATGGGTTGCACAGTGCCTCCATTGAGAAGGAAAAATACTAGGACATTACTTCTATGACCCAAGAATGAGAGGAAATTGTTCAACATCTATACCACCCTTAGCCTGAGTCATTTTCAAGCAATTGAACTTGTTGTTTTGCATAGGAACTCTATGCACGGCTCTAGTAGTGGCTTTGGACACATAAGAACCAATATTGATGCTCGACCTCCTACTGGATGGATTCCTTTTGTGCACTATGTATCTTCTTTGTCATATATATATTGCACCTGCACTATTTTTGAACTTCTTATTGACAAAATGATTTGAATATTTTTCTGAGAACTTTAAATATAGAGTTGTTTTAGTTCTGTTAGTTTAGGTTTTCATAGTTAGTGGTTTATTAGCTCTTCTTATAGCTGTAGTTCTCCGTAGTGCTCTTTTTCTACTGATAGCTGCTATGATACTTTCAATCATCTAGCCATGTTGCTAAGGTCTAATTTTTTTAACTACTTTTGTCATTAATATATGTTTTCACTATTAATTTAAAATAAAGATTGGATATATTTAAAAAAAATAATTCCTCTTGCAAGTGGAAACAAAGAATGAAACTACTATTAATCTCATTTCAAGTTTTTCGGGCAAAAAGAAAACAAAAGTAGGCATTCACATCACAGTGGGGAAAAAATTAAAGAACTGGCCTATACTGATTAGTCATAACAATGAGCTATCTAATTTATTAAAACCAATTTGATTGAACCAATGGACAATGAAAAGTTGCATCATTCATTGCTTCAATCGAAATATGTCATAAAAAATATACCTTTGCACAATGTAAACAAGTGGTAAAATTTGATGGTTGGTACCTAACAGAAAAGTTGCATCATTCATTGCTTCAATCGAAATATGTCATAAAAAATATACCTTTGCACAATGTAAACAAGTGGTAAAATTTGATGGTTGACCAAATCCTTTTCATTCCTCATTTTTACTCTTCTCTTTGTTCTTTCCTTGTTGCAAATGGAAAATAAAACAGATTTAAGAGTTGAATTAGGTTGGGGGTCTTGATGTTAATATTAAGTTCTATGTTTTATTTCTTAATTTATATTAAACTATTTTTTTAAGTTTTTCTTAAAACATGAGTTTGACAGTTTTCATAGGCATCTTTATTTCCATCAGACCATTAAGAGATGCCTTGACATCTAAAGTAAGTAGCTAGAATAGTCAGTGATATTTCTACAAAGTTGGGAATCGGAAGTGAATGTTTCATTCGTATTCCTGGGATGTCCTCGACAATCCCCAGACCTCAAGGACATGTCTAATTGAAAAAATGATATATCTATCCCCAGACCTCAAGGACATGTCCGATTGAAAAAATGATATATAAGGAAGATAGGCATGTTTGTAATAGAACATAAAACTTGTATATAAGGAAGATAGGCGTGTTTTTCACAAAACTTACATATAGTTATATAATGAGATGACATTTGTTTCTTTTAATGGTTTTTGATAAAACAAAATGTTCATTTATTCATTGTTTTTTTGAATAAAATATTGTATTAAGGTTTATTCATATAGGGATATAGTAGAAAATATAGCCTGAAGCCGCCTAATGTTCGTAGTGGAATATGCACTCCAAATGGTGAGCTAAAATCACACCGCTATGCTTAAATCTCTTGCCTTTCTTCGCACTCTGCTTGCTAGCTATGCCTGCAAATACCAAGAAACCTCTACCTCCTGTGAGCAACCATCAAAGAGAGAAAGCAGGGAAACCCACATTGCACTAAAATATAAATGATAACACTATATAGAAACCAAAAGACACAGATACAAGAAAAACCTTTAATTTCCATTGCTTTATTTTTTGCAGACCACGGTACTCAATCTTGACTGTGTTCTATGATAATTCTCCAACTAAGCTATAGCCAAGATATCTTGATTAGTCAATTCTAAATTTCTCATGTCACTTCCTTCTATCATCCTGAGTGGTTTGCAAATCTCTTCCCTGCCAACAAGAGGAAATTTACATTTCTCCATGGGTCCTTGCCAAATTTTTTTTTTGAGAATCCTATTCAAACTTTTGAGAAGATCTTTTGGGGCCAGGATAAAAGAAAAGCAATTGGCAGGGATAGAGTATAGGACATATTTTATAAGAGGAATTCTCTGTGTCAAGGATCAACATATTTTTTCTATCCAGCAAGTATGCCCAGAAATTTTTAGCTTGAAGTGTATTCCAAAGGCTTTTTAATTTTTTTGAATTCTTCCTTTGAAAAGCATGAAGCCCAGGTAGGAAACTTGATGATATTATTCAGCACGTTCTGTCATAACTTCATATACAAAAAAATTACAAACAAAAGCTTATCCATGATTACGACCAAAACTGGATCTCCCACCTCGCCTTCCATGCCTGTGTACCTCTTGTGCATCTTCCCCCTGAGTATGCATATTCATATACTGATCTCGTTTATGTGAGGTTGACACTGGTAGTCCATAATTAGAGTTTGGGTAGTGTACAGGCTGATTCAAAGGCATTCCCATGCTAGGTAGTGATGAAGGTAATGGGATAGTTGAGGGGTGTGGTATATAATCAATTGCAAAATTGGAGAACTGACTCTGCGTATTTGGTACCATGCTGCCCTCTTGTATTGTATGAACTGCTGTTGCATCTTCATGAGGTATACCAATTCGCCCAGTGTGCCATGGTTGGAAGTGATTTTCTTGAAACCCTTGAATAGGTGGAGCGTTTATAGGAATCTCTCGATTTCTAGTCTGGATAGAAATGCCTTCCAAGAAAGTAATTGATTGTGTTTGATTATAGTGGGGATTGTAGTGTTGTTAGAAACCCTCTGGATTAAGATGGTAGGGATATTGCAAAGGCTGCTACAACACTTGTGGACTTTCAGGTTTTGGTGTTTGTTGTTTTTGAGCTTGTCGTCCATGCACATTCTGATGTTCTGTATCCATTTGATGAATATCCTTGTGACATGACCCTTCTTGTTGAGATTGTTTATCTGTATGCAGCTCTTGGCATTTATAATGATGTTTGCGATGTTTTTCTCCAGGTGTATGTTTTTGACGCGTTTCCTGATATGATTGATGGTGTGATTTTTCAAACTCCGATTGCTTTTCTTGGTATAATTGTTGTGAATTATCACCTGAGTTACCTTGCTAATCTTGATATAATTATTGTGAAAGTAGACAAGATCTCCAATGATTCTAAACACCCTACTCCAAGCAATGTGGCCTCCAAACACATTCCTCGTTATCTTAGATTCCATTGGGCTCTAGCAAAATTCACGGCTAGTAATTCACACCGTCAACAATTCATCACGGGAAAATTCATCGTCATGATAAATTTACCTCGAGAAAAATTCACCACCAACAATTCACTGCATTAATTTTTCCTGACGGTGAATTGCTGATAGTAAATTTTCCTTGAGATGAATTTCTCATGACGATGAATTTTCCCACAATGAATTGTTGGTGTAGTTCCACTGGCTTTTGCCATCATTATTGTAAATATGGGTAAAACCTGAGAAATCTCGTTCTAAAAGATATGATTCGTCTAAGCTTCACTATAATCGTGCTACAAGTGCAAACAAGACACCTTAAGATGCCCTAAAATCTGCAGCTGCAAAGACTCCTAAGGGTCGTAAAAGCATTTCTGATACTCCTCCAGTCACGCTCAAGAAATTACGGCACTGAAAGGTGAGGTGCCCGATTCTGTCGCACTTTTTACAGGCACCTTCATCGTTGCTGGAGCTTGTAAGTCGAGCAAGAGCGAGAAGGCCCTGGAAGAATACCATGTAGTTTAAGATATTCTAAAATCTATTTTAGTACTGACCTCTCGGCCATAGTCTAGAAACGTTTTTAGAAATTCCCTCAAATTGAGGCCATAACCTAGAAAAAATATATACAAATTCCTTCAAATTGAGGTGAATCTTCACAAAATTGAGGATCGTTTTAATTCTGAAGCAAAGAATTGATAATTAAAGGTGATTCTTGACTTTTTACATGTTATAGAAAAAATTGAGAAAATGAAGTGGCAATGAGCGATATGAAGGGTACCTGAAAACTGTCGGAAGTTTTTGTGCACTATTGCAACACGAAATGCCAGGGCTGTGGTCCAAAGTCCTGTATTGTTACAAAATTCGAAGCCATGGGAACTCTTCTTTAGTGAATGAACCATGAGAAGATTGAATGCACCAAACTATAAAAATCAAACAAGAATGAAAGTTTCTACTGTCGATTCGATACATACCTGATGCAATAGTTGAATACAAAACGCCTCTGGTGCGATGCTAATTTGTTGCCTTTTAATATTAATGTGCATGTATAATGAAGGCTACAACCGAATGTGTCTGCTTTAAAGCAAGAAAAGTCTATCATTAAAGCAAGAGAAGTCTATCATTAAAGCATTACTGTTGGCCACAGAGACAAAGCCATTAACCCACATCGCTACCTTCTCCCATGAACCAACCACGTCCACTAATGGTTTCATGACGGCCTCATAGACCTACCGATCACATTGATGTCTTCCACCAACCGTGCCCCATGAAGCAATAACTTGCACTGCCCTCATTACTTGTACATTGTTGGAGATGAACGACCTATGACATTGTTTTGCCCGCGTCTCCTTTTGGAATGAGCAACTTAAACCAAAAATATGCATCATGTTTAGATGAAAAATACTTCGTCTATCCACCACTTATAGCCCCACGGATTCATGATGAGTTCCTCGTGACAAAGTATCAAGGTTCCTGAACATTGCAGATTCTGTTCACCACCACTGAGAGAGCATCTTTAGGGCACAACCAAAGGCTGACACAATGCTCAGATTTTCCGCCCATACCAGATCCTGCCACCTCAAACCATCAATGACTATGTACCGTCCCACATCTGTGTTGGGATTATGAGCTCCTCTTTATCATGTCTTGTTTGATGATGTCCTTTAGCCCATCCCATTTCTCCAATTTAGAGTCAACAATCAGCTTGTCCGTTTGCCAAACTCCAGCATTTTCCAGGCAGTTTGCCACCTTATTAGCTTCTTTGTAGGTGTGCCCAATCTCGTTGTTATCTAGTTTGCAAAGCATCTCTTTTATCTATCCAACCCAAGAGTTAATTTGCCAACTTGAAGATCATCCATTGACTATTGCCTGAATGCATATCTCGGAGTCCCCTTCGATTTCCACTGATTTGATCCCCTTGCTAATGCATGTCTGTAAACCCAATGTCAGTGCCTCTAATTCCACAATATTGTTAGTGTAGACTCCAAGAGTTTTAGATGCAGCCCAAACACACTGCCCGACTTGGTCCCTAATGATGTACCCTGCCCCCGCCATGCCTGGATTGCCCTTAGCCACCCCGTTGAAGTTCATCTTCCAAGTTAATCCCTTAGGGCCCTTCTAGTGGACCATCTTTCTGTCAACCTTCATCTTCTCGGAAAAAGACTCCTTTGGACATTTCAATTTACTCCATTCTTTTTGGATCTCTTTGTCCAACTTTGTGAATTTTGATTTTGCTCCAATTTTTGTCCCATTGTCGGCCACTTCTATTAGTGCCTCCTTAATTTTTTCTATCAGATATTTGTTGCAAAGGGCTTCTCCCTTGAAAATTCTTCTATTTATTTCTTTCCATATGTGCCACACCACCATCGAGGGTGCTGAGAACCACAAGCCTTGCCAATATTCGTTCTTGTTGCCTTTTTGCCACAAATTCAAGAATTCTTGCATTTTTTCTTGTCTTGGGCCCTGTATTTGGAATGAACTTTGAAGCCAATCCCAACAGATGACCACAAATGGGCAAGATAAAAACAAGTGGTCGATATCCTCCTCCGCATGTTTGCACATTACGCATCGAGAGGGGCCAACTATTCCTATCCTCTTCAACCTTTCCATTGTGAGGCAATGTTGGTGACTAGCCACCCAGAGAAAAGTATCCACCTTGGGAAGAACTGCATGATTCTAGCAGAGGGTCGCCAACTAGTCAATCCTTGCACTGATTTCCAATTGCAACTGATAGCCAAGCTTGGCAGAATATTCACTTGACTTTTCCCCGCACCAGATAATGGTGTCCTCCTCCCTGGATATCCATACCACACAGTTGTTTAGTTCTTTCACAACTCTGCCACTAACCCTTGAGCTAAGGGCAAGTGGAACAAATTCTTCCAAATCGCCCTCCCGTCGCCCTCCTCTACCTAAGAAACTACATAGTTGATTACCTCAGAACCATACACAACTTCTAACCTCCCGATATCCTGACCCAAGCCAGATTGATCAGAAAGACTCCTGTATTCGTTCCAAGAGTCAGTCCAGAACCTTGCCTTCTGACCATTTCCTATCTTCCATGAGCTATGATTTGTGATCAATGGGCGACACTTCTTAATGAAACTTCATATGGCTGATCCCCCCTAAAGATTGTCAATTGTCAATATCCTTGTAGGAGAGATGTTATCGAGATATTTGTTCTGGAGTATGTGACACTATAATTTCTTTGGATGTCTGTACATTTTCCACACCAACTTGGCCCCCAATGCTATGTTTTGAAGTCCGATTCTCCTTAAACCTGCACCACCTTCACTTTTTGGTTTACTTATCGTTTCCCATTCGATTAGAGGTATCTTTTTTTCACCCTTGGAGCCTTCCCATAAGAATCTCTCAAGGACTCTTTCGAGCTCTTCCTCAACCTTCTTGGGGGTTTCATAGCATGCCATTGTGAATATTGGAATAGACAATAACATGTCCTTGCCCATGGTAATCGTACCTTCCAGCGTCAACCAGTTGTTTTTTCAGGACATCGCCTTGTTTTTGCAGTTAGCCACCACTGCCTCCCAATGCTTGGATCTGCAAGCTCCATCTGTAACCTAAACCTCGAGGAATCTATCCAGAAGCTTTTCAATTTGGTACCCCAATAATGAGGATATGGTATTCTGAACTGTCGTCTTTGTGTTGAAGAAGTAAATTCTTGATTTCTCTTTGTTCATTTTTTGACCCGTTTGCTTTTCGTACTCGTCTAGAGTTTCCTTTATGCATCTTGCTTCCCTAATGCTTGCTTCCCCAAATAATGTGGTGTCATCCGCGAATTGAGAATGGGTTATCCATTCCACATTTGGGGCCACAACTTAGTACTTCTACCATAATCACAAACAATGAAGGGGATAAGGGGTCCCGCTGTCACAGGCCATTGGTGGCCGCAAAAAATCCATGTAACGACCTGTTTACTAAAACCAAGGATCATACAATTGATATGCTATGCTTGATCAAGGAACACCAATGGTTGTTAAAGCCCATGTGGTCCATCACCTGGAGCAAGAAGTCCCAAATTACCTTATCATAAGCCTTTCTTACGTCCAATTTGATTACCATTCTTGCCATGTGATAAGCTTTTAAAGAGTGAACCACTTTGCTACTAAGCAAGATGCAATCTGTTATTTCTCTCCCAGGAACAAACCTATTTTGCTCGGGTGAAATAATTTTCCCCAAGATTTTTTTGAGCCTGTTTGCTAGAACTTTGGTGATTACTTTATAGACCGTGTTGCATAAGGAAATGGGCCTGAAGTTGCTAAATGATTTGCATTTCACCTTCTTGGGAATCAAAGTAATGATTGTATTGTTCAGGTCTTTGACAAATCTTTTTGACTTCTTGAAATCCTCCACCATCTGTGAGAGGTCCCTACCTAGGAAGCTCCAACAATTATGAAGAAATATTGTCAGGAAACTATTTGGCCCTAGGGCCTTAACGGGATGCATCTGAAAGAGAGAAAAATTAACTTCCTCCAGTGAAACGGGCTCACACAACATTGCATTATCTTCGCTTCCCACCCTTCTTTCAATTGTTTCTAAAATGCCCCCTTTGAGATAACTGCCATCTTGGGCGCCCAAAATATTTTTGAAGAAGTCTACCACAGCTTGGCCCACATTCGCGCTACCCTGCTTCATGGGTCCATCTCAGGCTTGGATACTTTCAATTTTTTTCACTACCCTATGGGCAAGGACTAAGGTGTGGAAAAAAATGGAATTTGAATCCCCCTCTCGAAGCTAGACCTCTCTTGATTTGTCCCTCTAGTATATTTCCTCACGCTTCAACAATTATGAGCTTGATTTTTAGCTCCTTCTCTCGCATGAATTCCTCATTCCTCATACCATCCCTTATCACCTTCTTATTCAGAACTTGCAAATTGCATTCAACCCTAGCCTTTTCTATGAAAATATTCATGAATTTTCCTTTGTTCCAGTCTTTCAACTTGAGTTTTAGGTACTAGAGCTTTTTTATGAATCTGAAGCTATTCGAGCCCCCACCCTAAACTCATTCCACCATTATTCTAGCAAGCTCAGAAGCCCTTCATCACACCACTATATGTTCATGAACTTGAATTTTGATTTTGTTTGCACCGATCCTCTCCCAAGGGAAAGTTCGATAGGGAAGTGGTCTGAGATAGAGACAGGCAGTATGTGTGCCTCAATTGTGGAACAATAGTTGCACCAATCAGGAGACAACAAGAACCTATCCAGCCTCTTGGAATTGCCATAAAGTCATTGCGCCTATTGGTCCAGGTGAAAACGCCGTTTGAAGTCAAGCAATCTTCCAATCCTGAATTCGCCACAAAGCACCTAAAGTCAATCAATGCTTGAGATTCGGTCCTAACCCCCCCCCACTCTTTTTTGATAGGTCTAGGAATGCATTAAAGTCGCCTCCACTAATGAAACTTGACCTAGCATGATTCCATATGAAGTTCAAGACCTTTGTCTTGACCCCAGCTTTCTCCTCTGTTCCAATCAAGCCATAGATGTTGATGAGTATGAATTTTAGATTGAGTCTCATGCTAAACACTTCCATCGCCAACCAGTTTGTGTGTGAATACTATATTTTCACTGATACTTCTACCTCCTTCCATAGCAGCTCGATTCCCCCTGCTACTCCCACTGAATCTTGAAAGTGGCCATTCCATGACTGAATATATTTCAAAAACATGCTCGTTTCTGCTTGAGATAGCTTGGTTTGTTGAAGAATAATTATGTCGTTTCCACATGACTAAAGATGATGCCTAACTAGATGTCACTTGCCAGGGGCCTTCAGGCTCCTAAATTTCCAGGTGGTCAGCTTCATTGCTTCCCAAGGGAGGCCTTCCCTCCCTTGGTACTTAAATTTTTTTTGATGCTAGCGTAGTTTCTTGCAGCCTCCTCCTCTTCTCTCAATTTCTTGAAATACTTCCTACCTCTGACCTTCCCTTGTTTGCTGAGTTTACCCATACCTAGGTGCTTAGCTATAGTTTGGGTTATATACCACTCATCCCTTATGTCAACTTCATCCCCCAAATCCATTTCCGAATTTGATCCATCTGAATCGGGGGCAAGCTCTTCCAACCTCGGCTCCACAAAGTTTTCCACGCTGGGTTCTTTTTGGGATAGGAGGTCAGCCTCCATTGCCCCAACATCTTCTTGTTCTACTTGCAATATCATGTGGTCCTTGACCTTTGAAGCGCTTGATTCTGCTAAGTGCGACTTGTGACATAGGGAACAATCTGCAATTTAGATGTTGCATTAGTCCTTTCCCTACTCACCTTTTTGCATTTCTTCTTTCCTTGCATGCTTTTGCACTCTGCCTCAAAATGATTCCTTGATTTGCATTTGAGGCAAAATTTATTATCCTCTTCAACCTCAATCTCCTAGACCCAAATTTTTACCTCCACCATTAAAATGATTGACCGAGGAACCGGGTTAATTGCAAAAATCTTCAGCCTAACATATTTGTATAAATCCCCGTGTATGATCTCCATGTCTATATCTACCAAAGTCCCCAATGATCGACCAATATTTTCTAAACAATCACCATTCCACTATTCAAATGGAAGATTGTGTAGTCGGATCCATATCGGATACATTCATAAGGCTGAATTTTGGTGGGATCAAAATTCTGGCACCAGGGTTGCATGAATAGTGGTAGATTGTTTATGTGCTAGATCCCACCTTCCGTAACTCTCTTCTTGGTTTCCTTGTTTTCAAAAACCACTACAAAGACATTTTTTGGGAGGAATTTGAGCAAGACTTTCATCTTCCACTTCTCCATGATCCACTTCCTGATTGAAGCCCTACCGAGGGTGCCACTGATGAAACGATAAAGAAAACCAAATTCCCTCAAAATTTATGCATCATTATTGATTTCCTATGACATCAATCTTCATCATTTCTTCTACCTCCAACCTCCTAGGGTTTCGCTCTTGATTCGGGTTGCGACTCGGCCTCCGTTACTCCAATCCATTACCAGAGTTCCCATCATCCACACAATTTTTGCGTGCAGGGGTCCTCCGCTTCTAGTTAGGTAATCACCAAGGTGGCAATTCTCTTCACAATCTAGCATCCTGATGATTTTCCCTTGGTGCCCTTGAGGGTGTGTCATGCTGAGCATGAGGTGGGTTCTGGTCCCTCGACTGTTTTGGAGATTATTCCCTGAAATGAGGGTGACAACGGTCTACCCACCTTCCATCAGAGAATATCCACTGTGGTGTATGCATGTTCGCCCGAGATGGCGTATCATCGGGTATTTATTTGATCACCTTATCCACCCAAATTTTTGTGGCTTCGACCTCCTTCCCCGAGAACCTCTCGCCATCCTTCGATAATTTGTTGGTCTTCAATCCTTCCGAGCGAATTGGATTTGCACCGCTCTGCTCCATTGTGGATTTTCTCCTTTTTAAAAAGAAACATGTGATGTGTTACGGTAGCTTCATTAAACATAATGTTAATGTAAAATTAAAAATAATTAAAAATAATATATAATTTAAAATGTAAAATTCAAAATTTAATATTATTAAATATATTAAAAAAATATTTTCACAAAATTAATTTTTATAATTATTCTTATTTTAAAGAAAAAAGACATAAAATTTTAAATCAATAAGAAAGGACATTGTAAAATATAGATTGCAATATCTAATATAAAAAATAAATCTCAATGTTAAATATTAAATTTAAAATATAGAATATATACTTCAATAAAAAATATAAAGTACAATAAATATAAAATTATAAAATTTTAATATAAAAGAATTAATCTAAATAAAATATAATACAATTCAAAGTTGTATTGTAAAATATGTGGATAATTGAGAAATATATAATATTTTTTAATGTAAAAATTAATATTAAACAATAAGATATGTGTAATAATAAAAATAGAGATTAACAAAATTATATTTTTATAAACTTAATAAAATTAAATACAATATAGTTTAATATTGTATAAGTTTTTAGTATAATAAATATATATAGTAAAATTATAAATTCAATTTCATAAATCATTAATAACAATATATAATTATTTATTAGATAAGTTTGAGTATATAATTATCAAATATCAAATTATTTACATAATTATATAAATCTATTTTATTATTACATAATTTAATGATTATCATTTTCAATATAATAGAGTTCAAAGTAAAACAAATAAAATATAATATAACTAAAACCAAACTTAATGTTTCCTCCTAGTCTGCCACATCAATTTCCTGTTATGTGTAAGACATTAAAGCTTAATGATTGAGTAAAAAAAATAGTAATTATGTATCATGTAAAAACAATAGTTTAAAATGGTGCAATTGTTTAAAATGGTGGGTGAATGCTTCGGCTTGGATAGCCATTATCTAAACATCTATCAAAAAGTTTCAAATACTATAGTCTTCCTTCGAAGATCAAGATTCTTCAATAAGGACAACAAATTAATTATGCTCCAATGAAAACCATAATCAAGAACAATGATCATCAAAAATATGATGAGGCTAAGGGAAAAAATGAACAGGAACAAGCTATGCAGAATGAATATAGCTTCTTGATAAAGAATATAAATTATTGGTGAACTTTCTCAAGAGAAAGAAAATGGTTAACAATAAGGAGGTCTATGAGACTAAGTACAAGTTTGGTGTAAGTAGTAAAAAACACATAAGATTAAGTTCAAGTTTGATGGAAGTAGTATAAAACACAAGTAAATATTAGTCATGAAAAGGTATTTACAAAAGGAAGGAATTGACTACACAAACACTTTTTCTCCATTAGAAAAAATCAATATTGTTAGGATATTATAGGATTAGTAGCTCATTTCACCTCACCTCTTCACCAAATGGATGGTAAGAATGATTATTTTAATCCACCTCATTTTCTAATTACCCCCAAACACCTCATTCCAAAAATGTATGTCTCCTCACGTAACAAACACCTCAATTCACGTAAATACTTTGCACTATCATAGTCATGCAAGAAACTTATGCATGCAAACCTATCTTTTTCAACAAAAAAAGATAAAATATACTTCTTATAGGATTGCCCAATGTAAGCTCCTAAATGTGTCATTGACACCCTTTCTTCCTATATTATTTTCAATACTTCAAGATTAAATGTACTTCATAAAGGATTGACCAATGATAAATGTCTCATAGGCTCCTCTTTTTCCTTTATTTTTATACATGTGATAAGTATTGTAATAGGTGGTATGAAGTACTCAAGTTTCATATGAAACTAATGTGCTAGATGAATTCTTATGTGCTTGGGAGATACAAAGACATACCTAATAGACAAATTTGTGGCTAGAGAGGTAGATTCACTTTAGTTAAGATATATCCACAATTATGAGATATTTCAGTGCTTATTGAAACACTTCTATCTTGATGGAAAGTTAGGTGCAAAATAAGTGTCCTACACGAATCTATGTAGGAGAGAGTTGTAAAAATTCCTTTAAAACTTTAAATAGGTACAACTACAAATATATGCACATTCAAAACATGAAGAAAAAATAAATGAAGAAAACCATAACATGATGATTTATGAGAGGAAATCCTCTTAAGAAAAACCCACACTCTAAACACATAACTCATTCTATATTATTCAACAATAAATGTTACAATACAAAGTCAATGTAGTGCTCTTCAAGAGTCTTCACACTACAAGAATCTGGAGTGATTTTGGTAGCATAATAGCATCTCAACAAATATTCAACATGTCATACTTCAAATGCACCAAGGAATCACATATATATACTACTCCACATGAATATAATATTCAAAAATATTCCAAAGCCAAAATCCATGCCTAGGTATACATGAGTCCATTATGGCATGTTGTAATAGTTAGGACCCATAAACTATAGCTTTTTCTAATTCTAACATTTGTCTCCCCATAATTAGCTACCACTCAACATGTAAGGCACCTATAAACATGCACTTGAGTGTCCCCTTACATGTAGCCAATGTTAGAGTCACTCAAGGACTCAACCCTCTGGGATCACTTGCAAAAAAACTTTCTACAAGAGAGAAAAGAAAGAGAATAAATTTGTAATAACAAATGTAAGATAATATTAGATCAAATTTGATCAATATGAAATACACAATATTAAAATAGAATAGAATTTCCAATAATTTACAAATGAGAACCCCTTGGTTATATAGCCAGGGTGAGACATACGATTAGATAAGATCATGACAACTATCATTTAATCCAATGTCACGAGACAACTAACTCATCAAATATTGAATGACCTAAGAAATAAATATTAAATGACGTGATAAGATAAGATACGATCACTTGACATATAAGACTTCTAGAAATATTCCTAATACCTATGTAAACTTAACACGTAAAAAGGATCTATAAGTTAAAGTTAGATAGGTAAAATACCTATTAATGCCAATATCCAATTCATCATAAATCAGTCTTACACTATCATAGGGTGAAATATAAAGCCTCATATATACATCTTAAACTTGTCATAACTCATCATAGAAATTTTTTATAGTTTGTAATTATTGTATGGTTAACTCATCATAGCCATACTCAATGAAATTTAGCTAACAACATTAAAGAGATTCAATCAAGAGCATTAAAAACATAATTTAATGCAATTGAATCTAAACTAATGTATGAACCTCCAATCCCATTGGGGGATTAAGCTCCAAGTGTATGTGGATTTCTAAATTTAGACCTAAGCCATGTGCAAAAGCTAGGTGATGAGGGTTGATTCACAAAAATGGTTTATCAAATTGCTAAAAAATGGCTAAACAATCAAAGAGAGTAAGGATACTGTAAGATAGGGGGACTAAAAACACCAAGGCTCTAGGTCATGGAGATCCAAGAGCAGAGGAATGCCCTAACTTACCTCAAGCTAGACAAATGTTTTAGGTCAAGGGTAGAGAATGAAGAGCACTCTCAAGTGCTTCTGTCACTCTATTGATCCAGACACTTGGATGGGGCTAAATGAGCCAATTTTTGGAACCTGAACTATACCTCAGAAAAATATCTGCCCAAGAACAACAACATGGGCCAGGTATGATAGTGCAACTTGCTATAATTTCTTTGTATTAGTGTCTGTACGGTCAAAAAGTGATAAAGGTACAATACTGAATGCCAAAAAACTTACTGACAGTCTAGCTAATGAAGTTTAATGTATTAAGAAGAATCGTAAATGAAAAAGTACAAGAAACGACTATAGAAATGATAAAGGAGATGAAAATAACAAGGGTGATGAAGACCAACTCACTAAGAGTCTTGTTTTCTAGCGAGCTCCACATGTAAACATACCTACACATAACCAAGAGAGGAAAACTATTGGGGTTGTATAGGTTTCTGCCTTAGTCAAACCCCCACTTTGGTGTTTCCACCTCCACGGAAAACTAGAAAAGCCACGAGATAAAAATTATGATAAAAGAAATGATGGAAAGAGAATATCAAACACTACGAAAAATAACGCTAATCTATCAAAGCACATCAAAAGAAGGATAGTGAAGCAATGCCATCTCCACCCAAAGGCACTCAAGGAAATGAAGGGAGAATGCAAGACTACGTGCTTTAAAAAGTCAACACAACCATAGTGGTGAGGAGGTCTCACATGACACCAAAACTTGAGCTTCTATGGTAGCACAACACGTTCTTGATGAAGTTGATGGAGCAAATATTGCTAAGCAGTGCTTAAGAGATAAAAAACTAGTGTGCAATATTATCCAAGATATTGTAGAAGATGAAATGAATTTTTAAAGAGATGAAGTGAATGAGAAAGATAGGAATTTCAAGAAGTATTTGGAGGGAAAGAGCCATTACACTTCATCTCTAATGGGGAATGTAACGTCCCTATAGATTCTAGAGGTAGGAATCTTTCAAGGAAGGAAAAACACTGCATAGACGTTTGCATGTCACGCACATGTGTCCCCAACAAAAATTTCCCCACCGACACAAAGGATAGGCACCAAGTGGATGCAAGGTAGGTAGGTGATTTGAAATCATTTATTTGAGTTTGATTTTCTAAGGTGGAGGGATGTAAAAGGGGAATTTACAAGAGGCCCGTGCAAATTCACTCCTATACATTTTTCCTCGACTTTAGCGAGAATGAGTGTCAATGAGTGTTTGGTAAAGTAAATCAAAGAGTTTAGAAATGTATACTTGAACCATTGAGGAAGAAGACCACAATATG
The DNA here is from genome assembly GCA_007115665.2 of Sequoiadendron giganteum. Taxonomy (NCBI): domain Eukaryota; kingdom Viridiplantae; phylum Streptophyta; class Pinopsida; order Cupressales; family Cupressaceae; genus Sequoiadendron; species Sequoiadendron giganteum. Next base: position 6,353,124 of record CM021105.1, on the reverse strand, counting down.
GAGAAATCAAAAGCATAGGGCAGGCAAAGAAATCCATAGGTACTCTCTCCTGAGGAGGTTCGAACAAAGGACTCCGTAGATCCTTCGAACTATAGAGCTAAACAAAGTACATTGAAGGCCCATAGACCAACGATGGAAAAATCCTACAGGATGCAAGTGCTTCACAGATCCTCAGACCTGCAAAGAAGTCACCCCCAAGTATTCTCTCCTAAAGGAAGATTGATGTAGGGGAATCTATAGAGTCAGACAAGAAAGCAACTTAACCGGCGCACCTGCAAAGCAACATGTTAATCCACAGGCAAAATATGTTAGAAAATAAAAAATTTCCACACAAGCAAGCAAGCAGAAAGTCAAAAATTGAAGGAAGATATTTCAAAGGGGTCCTTCAAGAACCATTCAAAATGAAAAGGGGTCCACTCAAGGGACACACATTTTGAAAGTGTAAGAGAATATTTTTTCGTAAATCAATTCAACATAAAGGAATCCTTTTGAAATATGTTCACCTCATCAAGGAATTAGAAAGGAAGAAAATTCCCCCTTGTGAGGGGAAGGTTGAGGCTTCTCCCACAAGAAAATTTTCTCCCTACTCGAAGGAAATTTATTCAAGTTCTTTATTTATGAGCCCGTTGATGAGCCACGTTTTTGGCACATTTAGATCATGCTTTTACAAACACTTTTCTCCTTTTCATTATGCTAAGACAAACATTTAATGCTGATTATGGGACAAGACATAATTTTAATGCTTAATATAATAAGTATATTATGATAAAAAGTTCCATGATTATTACCTTTAAATGTTTTATTAGTCTGATGAATACCTTACGGCTTTGTGTGATCATAAAACCTTCCTGCAACCTCTATTGTTGAACTTCCTGCAGCCATGTCTGAAATATTGTTTGCTTTAGATTAATGCTTAAATGAATGTATAAATGAAGTGATGGATCGTCTTAAAGGTTGAATGTGTTGAGCTAACTTTCTGCCACAGGAATAGCTATTAAGATATGTAGGTACCACGTTTGAGGAAGAAATTCAATTTCCACTTAAAAGATGAAGACTAATTAAATGAAGACTGGTTCAACAGAAAATAATGAGGTAGTTTCAACTCATCCACCATGCAAGGAGAGGGTTCTAGAAATCTAGCCCAGGCGTCTTGGTGGCGCATGAATATAGGATGGTGGCACGTTAAAACTTCAAAACTGATTTGACTTAGTTCTTCCTTTTTCCATCCACCTCTTTACTTAGTTAGTTGAATGTAATAAAGACTTCCCATTTTATAAGGGAAGGTTGGTTAGTAGTTAGATTCAGTTTTCAATAAATAGCCCATTCTCTTTTAGAGAAAGGGCTGGAAGATCACTATTGTAATACATTTCAGTTTTCAGAAATATAGTTGAAGATTGTGAGCTATGTACTTATATCTATCTTGAATCAATAAAGAGTTTATGAATTTTATAGTCTAATATGTTGTTTAGCTTTGGAACTACCTAAGGGGGCCCACTTAGGGAGCTGTCCATATTTTTGTTCTACAAGTTAGAATAGTTGCACTTCCTTTCATAGAGGTTAATGTGACTGTTCCTATAGCTGGCATAAATACAAAGCTGCAAACTGTTCCTACAACCACTAGATGCACAATAGATTTGTCTTTGAGTTTTCATTTCCAAGCAGGTTTATCTAGTAAAGTTGTTTCCAGTTAATTCAAATTACAGTATAAGCATCTTTAGGAAGATATGCATGTATGAGAAAGGTGATTAGTGCATATATTGTGCTTACCCATTTCAAGTTTACATCCTTGGGTTGATAATTAAATGAGGTTCTTTAGCAGGTTATGACTGCCAATTATGATGTCCAATCCCTGAGTTCTGGAATTCATGTTCCTAGTTATTAAGCTGATTAAAGGACACTACATTTTTGGTGCCATTGTCGAGGATGGTGTAAAACTAAAGACATGTTGCAGGCATGATAATAGAAAGTTTGTCTTTCATTCCAATTATTTAGTATTTAGTTAAGAATTCAGCATTCCAACATTTCCCATAGTTAGATTTACTTTTTGCTGTATGCGTAGAAGAATAGACCAATTTGGAAGATTCCTTCCTGGAAAAATAGATTCCCAACAAATTTACCAAGATATTTTTCAAGAAGAACCATATTTGAATGCTGGCCAGGACCTAATTATCTCATCCTCTTCCTCGGAGATAAGCTTAAACCTGTTTGATGAGCCTGACAACCTTGATCCACTCATTGAGCAATTGAATAATCTGCACACTTCCAATCACCCGCTTGCCCTTGTAGTTTATCGACCAAGAGCTAATCTAGGGACATAACCAAGGATGGCAACTCCTACTTTTCCATTTCCAATTCTTGACCTACATGACAATAATAACCTCAAGAACATACCTGCCTCATTACTTCCAAAGTTCTATGGAATTATTATTGAGGACCCTCATACTTTCTTGTTTGAATTTGATATCCTCTGTAGGAGCTATGACTACACAACCTCAACACACAAGTTGAAGTTGTTTCCCTCCACTCTAAAAGAGTCAGCCTTGAGGTGGTTCATGGGATTGGGAAGCAATGTAGAAACCACTTGGAATGTAATGAAGGATCTGTTCTTGGACAAATATAAAGAATATTGTAGAGGGAATGATATGAGAGGAGATTACATCTTCAAATGTCACAAAAGGAGGATCAAACCTTGGAAGATTATGTGTCAAGGTTTTTGTTCAATGTGCAGAAGAACACTCAGCATGAGCTGACTGAGGAATCCCAAAAAATTCTCTTCCTAAGAGGAGTTAATGATACTTGCATGGAGGCCCTTGACTTCATGGCAGGAGGATATGTCACCCAAAGTGATTGGGATGATATCAAGAAAATTTGTCTCAACTACTCCAGAGTAGTTGTGAAGAGAGGAAGAGGCTTTAGACCCTCTATTGCAAAAGGAAATGACTTTGGAGTGTCCAAGGGGGAGATTTCTAATCTCTTATCTGAATTCAAGCAAGATATCATCAATGATGTAGCTACCCAACTGGACACTATGTGAGCTTGAAGGAAGAAAGAGGAAGCTGAGGCAATGCTAGCTGAATATTGCCCTCACTGCAGACAAGGAAAGAAGGACTGCAGATGCAAAGCATTGGCCAACCTAGAGGTGCAAAATCTTCCCACTGATTTCAAAACCATAAAAGGAGAGGAAGAAGTGTTCTTTGTTGCTCAGTGCAGGCCTTGGGCCCCAAGACAAGGTATGCCTCAGGACCCTTTTCAAAATTTTGGTTCATATAAGAATCAGTGTCAAAACTAGTACCCATTAAGCTATGGGCCATACTCCCAACCTCAATGGAATAATCCTTAGCCAAATTCTCAACAAAACCGATGGCAATCTCCTCAAGGGAACTGACAGTCACCACAACAAAATTAGTGGCAGCCTCCCCAAGGAAATTGGCAACAGTCTAACCAGTGGAGAAGAGGCCATCAATGGTCAAATCCACCTGCTGGTTTCCTGCAGCAACCCCAACAATAGTCAATTATGCCACCTCTTGCAGCTAATCAAAGCCAAAATCCTAAGCCAACCCAACTGCCTGCTCAAGCAACACCCAATCCAAATAATCAGCCTCAACAGTAGCAACAACAAGTTTATTTAACCGATCCTAATCATTAGCCTGCCTATGCTCTCAACCTGAATAATATCAACTTACATTTAGAAACAGTGTTACCCACACCATCTCCTCCCATAATCTCAAAATTTCCATTTGAGGAGAATGAGCAAGAAGATAACAATGACCTAGCTCAACCCACTGAGCCAATACATAATACATCATTTCCTAAGGAATCCAATAAACCCTCGCCTCCTTTCCCAAAAAGGTTGGAAGGTGAAGTTTTGAAAAAGCAAGAAGAACCTACCTTTAATATCCTTGATCAACTAAAGCACATATGTGTGAAAATTCCATTTTTCCAAGCAATCAAAGAAGTACCTATCTATAGCAAAGCTATCAAGGAGGCATGTTTGAAGAAACCAGGGAGTAAAAAGAAAGACCCTCAAACTGTCCATGTCTTAGGTCAACTCTCTGACTTAATGCTCAAGAAACTTACCATCCCAAAATATTCAGACCCTGTCACTCTTTTTGTGGAGATCAATATTAATGGGGTTCAAATTAAGAATGCTTTAGTAGATCTTGGTGCAGCTATCAATGTCATGACCAAGGAACTTGTGGTAAAACATTATTTTAGACCTAAGGGCTACACCTACAATACTGCAACTCGTAGATAGTTCAACAGCCAAACCTGATGGAGTGGTAGAAGACTTGGTAGTCACCTTGGATTCCTGGGAGTATCCTACTAAATTTATGGTTCTGTCTCCAAAAGCATCATTAGGAGGTTATCCTTTTATACTAGGAAGGCTTGGCTGGCCATTGCTGATGCTTACATTGGATGTAGGTCAAGTAACATGACAATTTCTGATGGGTATAACATAAAGAAGCTTACCCTTTATTCTCCAACCTAGCCTCAACTTGAGTCTCGACAGGCTGTTTGGCCAAATTTGGGAGAGGACAAAGGAGTGAACTCTGTTACCAATTTAATGATGTTTACAAGAGAACCTTTCATTGCACAACAAGAAGAGGAGGAGGTACTATCTAATGTCCTACTAAATAATTATGGTATTGAATACCCTCTATGTGAAAAAAATCCATGCTCCTTGCAGACCATTCTTCCTTCGCCAACATCAGCTCATTATCTTGCACCAACTGACTACTTGCACACCTTATGGCCCCACGAGGTAGAAATTACTTTTCTGCCTGAAGTGTCTATGGTTGAATTAACCTCACAGGTGGAGGTAGCTATAGGAAAAACATTGAATATCAACAATAACCTTACCAGTGAGCAACAAGAATCTATTGTCAAAATTCTTACTAGTCATAAGTTAGCTTTTGCTTGGGAATATGGTGATATGAAGGACTTAGAACCAAAGCTATGTACACACCGCATATTCATCAACAGTGAGTTCAAACCTGTCAGACAACCCCAAAGAAGAATCAATCCAGCCTTTAGAGAAATTGTTAAAGAAGAGTTGTAAAAAATATTGAATGCTAGCTTTATCTACCCAATCTCGGATAGCTAGTGGGGCTCCCCACTAGTTATCATTCCTAAGAAAGGAGGAAAGTGGAGAGTGTGTGTTGATTATAGAGAGCTCAACTCGGCCACAAAGAAAGATTACTTTCCTCTTCCCTTCATTGATCAAGTCTTGGATAATTTATCCGGGAAAAGTACTTATCATTCTTAGATGGCTTCAGTGGATACAATCAAATCAAAATTTCTCCAAAGGACCAGGAAAAGACTACCTTTACATGCCCCTAGGGAACTTTTTCCTACTTAGTCTTGCCTTTCGGTCTTTGTAATGCACTTGCAACCTTCCAAAGAGCTGTTATTAGTATTTTCTCAGATATCTCATATGACTATATGAAAATTTACATGGATGACTTTACTATTTATGGTGCAACATTTGAGGAAGCTCAAGAGAACTTGAAAAAGGTACTACAGAGGTGTGAAGATCATAACCTATCACTAAATAGTAAGAAGTGCTTCATGATGATGCAAGAAGTAATAGTGCTTGGTCACTATATTTCTACTGCAGGAATATAGGTTGATCCTTCTAAGATTGAAGTCATCTCTAATCCACCCTTTCCTACCAAGCAGAAGGAACTGAGAAGCTATCTAGGACATGTTGGATATTACCAAAGATTCATTAAGGGTTTCAGTCAGACAACAGGGCCCCTATACAACTTACTAAAGAAATATGCAGAGTTTACCTGGATGACATAATGTGAAAAAACATTCCTTGATCTGAAAATTGCCCTTACTAAAGCAACTATTTTGAAGGGACCCGATTGGTCACTTCCATTCCATATTCATACAGATGCATAGGATTATGCTGTTGGTGTTGTCTTGGGACAAAAAGGTGGTTCAACTGAGCATGCACTCTACTATATCAGCAAAAACTTGCATGGAGCCAAACTCAACTACACTGTTATAGAAAAAGAAATGTTAGCAATCATCTATGCCCTCAACAAGTTCAAGCATTATGTTACATGCTATTAGATATTTGTCCATACTAATCATGCAACAATCAGGTATCTCATGAACAAGAGCTCTATTATAGGGAGACTGGCAAGGTGGTTGTTGCTGATGCAAGAATTTGATATTAAAATTGTGGACAAGCCAGGTAAATCCAGTGTGGTTGCTGATTTCTTGTCTAGAATTCAAAGGCAAGATGACTTTGCACTTATTGAGGATTCCTTTTCTGATGAGCATCTGTTTGCAATCAAATTCATTCACCCTTGGTATGCAGATATAGCAAATTATCTGGCTATAGGAAGAACTCCTCTTCAATTCTCCCCTAAGGAAAAGAGATTGTTAGTAGAGAAAAGTTTTAACTTCTCCTTGATTGCAGATTGCATGTTCTATACAGGGCCAGATCGAGTAATGAGGAGATGTTTAAGAGAGGAGGACACTCATGACATACTACATGCAAGCCATGATGAGCCTTGCGGAGGACATTTTTTTGCTAAGAGGACAACAATGAAAATTTTAAATACTGGCTATTATTGGCCAACATTACATAGAGATGCAGCCAAATATACTAGGAGATGTGACAGATGCCAAAGGATGGGAAGGCCAACCAGATTAGATGAGATGCCTCTATTTCCACAAGTTATTGTTACACCATTTGACAAATGGGGACTGGAATTTGTAGGGCCAATTGATTCGCCTTCAAATGGTAAGTCTTACATTATTGTATGCATAGATTATGTAACAAAATGGGTAGAAGCTAGACCTATGAAGCATGCTAGGGATAATAAAGTTGCAGAGTTCCTCTATCAGGAAATCTTCACCAGATTTGGTGTTCCTAGGGAAATAGTGACAGATCAAGGAGCACAATTTATCTCTACTCTGATTACAACCCTAGTTAATGAATATAACATAAGGCACAAGAAATCAACTCCCTACCATCCACAGGCTAATGGGCAAGTAGAGATCACTAATAGGGATATCAAGGTAATTTTGACAAAAACTGTTGATTTGCATAGAAAGGACTAAGTTGCAAGGTTACCAGAGGCTATATGGGCCTACTGAAATACATGGAAGACTACTATAGGATATAGACCTTTTGAAATGGTGTATGGTAGAACAACTATGATGCCAATAGAGTTTGAACATAGAAATCTCAAAACAATATTGGAAATGGACATGGACTTAACAACTGGACAAAAGGAAAGAGTCATGCAACTCAATGCCTTGGATGAGCTCAGAAAGAATGCCTTGCAGCATACTGAGATGATACAAAACTAGAAAATAAGGTGGCATGATAAGCATATCAAGGAGAAGAAATTCAAAGCAGGAGATTGGGCTTTGCTTTATGACTCAAGGTATAAGGACAGTCAGGGGAAATTGCAAACTAGATGGTTAGGTCCATATGAAATAGAAGAGGTATTCAACAATGGTGCTGTACAATTAAGGACCATTGATGAGGTCAGGTTTAAGTTATTAGTCAATGGGCATCACCTAAAGCTCTACTTCAAGCCCATTAATAGAGAAGAATTTTTGAAATAGTTCGAATATGAGTAGGAAGCCATTGGTCTTGCAGCCAAAGGAATTGAGCCTCAACTCGATTCCCCAGGCCATGCATGAAAGTGCATACAAATATCATAATAAAGGGGTTCTACACAAATATCCCCATTTGATTCATTCATTCCATCCACAATCCGTACTCACTCTCTTTCTGCCACCTCATCCACCTGTCATTCACCGTACCATCCACGTTTCTCAAAGATCGCATTTTACAATGAAGAAGTGAAGTCAAATCAGGTAATCATGACAGATAATTCTAGGTAAGCTCCACTTTACTTGAATATTGATTAGTTGTTTCATTCATTACATTTAATTAGGTATTAATTAATGCAAACTAATTTCCTATACAGCTGCAATTTCCTTCGTCCTTTCCACATGATTGAGCATGTTTTTCTATTTCATAACTTTGAGCCAAGTCATTGTTTCCACCGTCATTAGGCCTTGTCACATCAGTTGTCACTATGTTTTCATCCTAAGCTTCAAATTTTTGAAATCTTTAACTTATGAAAAAAACACCATTACTTCCTGCAATAATACCCAAGAATGTCTTTCGCTCCTCCATGATTACTCTTTTTTCCGTCTACAACATAAGTTAGGATGTTCAAATTTATTTTCTTATTTTCCTACATCTTTTGAAGAGAGGTTCAAAAGTATTGGTTGAGGGGAGACAAAGTGCAGTAAAGTTGGCTTGCAGGAAGTCACACTGGTTGTGTAATTTGAGAATTATTTCCTGAAGCATTGAGTTGTAGAGACATAGTAAAATGGGAGGTCAGCCAATATGACATGAACCGACAGGTCAGCCAATATGACATGAATCGGCAGATCATAACATCTTGTTGCAGGATGTAAAACATGTGCCACCATTTAGACAATACGGGTGGCTTAACTATTTCTTGAAGATCAAAAAATTTGATGAGAGCATTAGGAAAGATTTCATGAAATTCCATGAAGGAAAGGAAAACGTCAGGGGAATAGCAATAGATGCATCAATAGAAAAAATTGCAGAGATAACAGGGTTGCCTCAGGTTGGTGAGCTATTTCCTAGAGGAAGGGATGCATGAAGTGCTAGGGTAGATTTTACTTAGCTGAATGATCCTACTTTATGAGTGGATAAGAAAGGAGCACAAAGGATGAGTTTTCCACAGAATTGGGTTTCACGAGTAGGTTATATAATCAAATATATAACATGTGAAGGTCGGTTTTCAATCTTGCATTCTCATAATTTTAAACTCTTATCTCATTATGCCATTTCCTGTTGATGAATATTCCTGATTTCCTATATAATTTGCTATCTAATAGTGTTGTTGAGTTCAAAAAGGGTAGGGTTAACTCTTGTTTCCCACCATTGCCTTATTAAGTTGCTTGTTGAAAAATCTATTAAAGATTTGTTAGGAATGACTTGGGATGAATTTATTGTCAATTTTAACCCTAGGGTTTGAAATGTTGGACCCAAAGGAAAGCCTCTTACCTTCAAAAAATGAGATTCCAAGTCCATAGGTCAGTCCTCTGCTACCGCATCTCCTATTCAAGAATCATTTGATTCACAAGATGAAGTTGCTCTTTCTGAGAAAGTTTTCATGCAATCGACACAAACCCCTATCATAGACCTCGAGCCTTCCTCCAAAGATAACAAAGGGAAGTCACCCATTCTAGTAACTCCTAAATCTATCAAAAGAAAGATAACAAGAGAGTCCCCTATTCGTGCAGCCAAATCCTCAAAGAAGAATAAAATAATTACCACTCCCGTGAGAAGAAGCTCTAGACTCCAGAATCAGGTAGCTCGCTCATCACTCGATGCTTCTCCAGCCACACCACCAACCTCAAACCCTTCCAGTCCTGTACTTGAGGAGGAAGAGCCTTTTGTTGGAGAGACTAAGAGTATTCCTGCAGGAGCAGGCCTTGATGAGCTAGCGGCCATTGTAGAACAAATAGAAGAAGGGATGGCAGAACAACTGTAGGAAGAAGTGGGGCATGTTGAGAAGGAGGAAGTAAAAATTGTGATTCCATTAGAAGAAGAAGGTGAAAGGATTGATATGACTAATGAAATTCCTATTGTTTAGGAAGAACATGAAGACTAATAGCTAAATGATAATTTAGAACAGGAAAACTCTAGGCAGTCAAATGATACAAAGATAATTGAGGAAGCAGAACAAGAAAATGTGGATATACCTGAAGAAATCTAGAAGTCACCTGCAACAAATTATAATCATAGGCCTCCGATCCATGTCACTAATTTTTTTGCAGGAATCACATGTTTTGTAGAACTCCAACATCAGCGGACTACTTTTGAGCTTGAAATAGAGAGATTACAAAGGATAATCCAGAACAAGAATATGGAAACTGCTAATTTAACCAACACTCTCAACCAGCTAGTCGAGCTTTTTCCACAACTAATGCAATGCCGAGAACCCTCACCTGTCTATACAATGTGCCTCAAGGAGCTATATCTGAACTTCCAAGTGATTAGAACCTGGAAAGGTAAGAACCCTTCTTTAGATACCCCAGAATAATTTTACGATGCATATAGAGATTCACCTTAGCACATCAGGAACCTCCTATGTGAATTTTACTTGCACACTTTGGCTGTATCCCAGGATAAGGAATGGAACCCCCTATGCTATGTTGGTGATATTCACATTGGCGCTCTGATCTCCTGGATCACAAATGAGATAAGTAGGGGGAGAAATTTGATAGCCACAAGCATGATGAGATCAATATGCCATTATTAGTGAGGAATGAATCTAGGAATGGGATGGGTATTTAATTTGATTGGAAGAAGCTGTGGAGAGATAAAAGAGCCAAACCACTAATTGAACCTTTGAGATAGGAGGTATTTTCTCAGTATTCCTAGATTATAAATTAAGATCTTAATGCTGCAACCCAGCATATTCAGACAAGGTGGGAACATCTACCATTTTAGTTAAAAAGGGCAGAACCGCACACCCCCAACACCCTGTATGCAGCCACTAGGAGGGAAAAAAGATACATGAGGAATGCTAGGACAAAATGGGAGAATTGGTTGCCCTTAGTCATGCAACCACCTATTATCCTATGACCATTACTGGCCATGCAAGGGGAGAACAACACTTATAACAAGAGTTCCAAGGACAACAAATGGCAGAGGTTGGAGGGAATGAGAGCTCACTTCTGGAGTTTCCAGCATGGAGAATGTGGATAGTAACAAAATGCTGATCTGAGAGAATTTTCTCAAAGAAGAAATACTAGACTTGCTGAAGGTCTCAACATGTAGATGGTTGAGGGGAATGATCAGCCACATTTTTGGCACATTTAGATCATGCTTTTACAAACACTTTTCTTCTTTTCATTATGCTAAGACAAACATTTAGTGTTGATTATGGGACAAGACATAGATTTTTTATGCTTAATATAATAAGTATATTATGATAAAAATTTCCATGATTATTACCTTTCAATGTTTTATTAGTCTGATGAATACCTTACGACTTTGTGTGATCATAAACCCTTCCTGCAACCTCTACTATTGAACTTCCTGCAGCTATGTCTGAAATAATGTTTGCTTTAGATTAATGTTTAAATGAATGTATAAATGAAGTGATGGACCATCTTAAAGGTTGAATGTGTTGAGCTAAATTTCTGCCACAAGAATAACTGTTAATATATTTTTTAGTTACCATGTTTGAGGAAGAAATTCAGTTTCCACTTAAAGGTTGAAGATTAATTCAATGAAGATTGGTTCAGAAACAAAGAATAAGGAGGCAATTTCAACTCATCCACCATGGAAGGAGAGGGTTCCAAAAATCTAGCACAGGCGTCTTGGTGGCACATGAATCTAGGATGGTGGCACTTTAAAACTTCAAAACTGATTTGACTTAGTTCTTCCTTTTTCCATCCACCTCTTTACTTAGTTAGTTGAATGTAATAAAGAATTCCCGTTTTATAAGGGAAGGTTGGTTAGTAGTTAGATTTATTTTTCAATAAATAGCCCATTCTCCTTTAGAGAAAGGGCTGGAAGATCGCTATTGTAATTCATTTCAGTTTTCAGAAATACAGTTGAAGATTGTGAACTATGTACTTATCTATCTTGAATCAATAAAGAGTTTATGAAGTTTACAGTCTAATCTGTTGTTTACCTTTGGCACTACCTGAGGGGGCCCACTTAGGGAGCTTTCCATATTTTTGTTCTGCAAGTTAGAATAGCTGCACTTCCTTTCATAGAGGTTTACGTGACTATTCCCGCAACTAGTAGAAATACACAACTGTCAACTGTTCATGCAGCCACTAGATGCCGAATAGTTTTGTCTGTCAGTTTTCATTTCCAAGTAGGTTTATTCAGTAAAGTTGTTTCCAGTAATTCAAATTCTAGTATAAGAATCTTTAGGAAGTTATGCATGTCTAAGAAAGGTGCTTAATGCATATATTCTGCTGACCCATTTTAAGTTTATGTCCTTGGGTTGATAATTAAATGAGGTTCTTTAGCAAGTTATGACTGCCAGTTGTGATGTCCAATCCTTGAGTTTTGGAATTTATATTCCTAGTTATTAAGCTGATTAAGGGACACTACACCCATGATGAAAGAAACATGTTCCACTAGGGGTCCTTGTTGAGAATGCAATTTTTGAAAAATGTTTTGAAAACATTTTTGAGAAAATATTGTTGGCCACTAAGTGCATTTTCTAAAAATTAAAGTAACATCATAGCCCCCCCTTAGGATGGTGCATGTTGAACATAGAGGCACGTGACATTCTAATGAGAGAAAAACAAGAATGCAAAAGTGATGTTGTGGACCATTAAACATACCGAGATATAACCATGGTAATATTGTCGCATATGTGGTAGACAACAGATGAGCACCACAACATCACAAAAAAAGCATGAAAGACTAGAGAATAAAAATGTAAAAGTGACAATAACATCATGAACAAGGGACATGGGGGTGATTTGGTATTTTGGGGCTAGAGCTAATCATAAATATATAACTATAATAATAGTATATAGATGAACTATCACTAGCCCACTACTATATCAGACCATATGAAGAATGCATGAGAGGGAAAAATAAAAAAAATAAAATTGGGTCAACATGCAATGGAAACCTAAATGCCCCCAACACTTTGCATCTTCCCCTATTGCCAAAAATCAATACAAATAATAGAGGAAGAATGATGTAAAAAATAGAGGAAAATTTATGACACAAAAACACTCCTGTATCTAAGCACCTACAAGGGCTACACGAGTAATCTAGGAACACATAACACAAGCATGGGGGAACACAAACACACACAATCTACTCTATAGATGAAGAAGAGGTGCCCCCTATTCCTCATCAGTCAAGAGGTCATCGGCCTCCCAATATAGATCATTATATGGGGAAGTTGGTAGATGAGCCTGGAAGGGAGGAATATCAAGGGGGGGAACCCTTCAACCCCCCCTCAATAAGAACCAATGAAGGAGACTCTTGGAGTCTTCTCCACTCAGTTCCTATGGAGTGAAGGTCAGTGAATTCACAAAGATCATTGAAAGGGATGAGACCCTGTCCAAGGAATTAAACATGCACTTCACCAGAGTGCCATGTGTTAACTCAATGAGGGAAGGGAGGCAGTGCTCAAGATTCATGCTAGGCTCAATGAGTGACTTAGGAGTAGTGACAAATTTTGGGGATGCTAGAACTTCCTCCATCACTAGGATGACACATGTTAATGTAGAACCACCTTCCAAAGAAGTTGAAAGCCTCTTCTAACCCCCATTACTATAAAGGAAATCCTCCATCTTTTTCTTTTTTAGAGGATGCAAGATCCCCATGGATGAGGCATAAGGTGTAGAGGAGGAGAAGACCGTGATGAACATCATCAAGGTTTTGACATGTCCACGGGCTTCAAAAATGGTGGGATGCTTGAGAGGGAAATCAAAAGAGGTAGCTCAACCAAAGGAGAAATAATAACCTACACCTTTTTTGGGTGGGTCATTTACGCTCGTAGTAGGAGCTGGAAGCAGCACTGAAGATGATAGAACAAAAGAAGAGGTGTCAGGAGAGGAAGATGTAGTGGAAGGTTCCAGACTAAAAATTGTCGACTCCCTTTCCTTCCTCTACAAAGTGGCCTACTCAATGACCAAATCCTTTCATTGAAGCTTGCATTCATGTGCAAGGAGGTTCTTGTGACTCCAAGAAATAGAGGTTGGGAGCTGAGAGGGTAAAAAAGGCTCTTGCTCAGCCATTGAAGGGTCCATCATGACCATCTTTAGTGGAGAGAGGGACCCCTAGATAGGAGCAAGAGGTAGATGTCAAGAAGATGAAATGATAGTAGGGGGAGCAGGCTCCAATGCCTTGGAGGTGCGCCTCTTCCCATTCACTATCTTGGGGGCAGGAGTGGTAGGAGGCCGCAAAGGTTGAGACATAGAGGATTCCATAAGGACCCTTCCCCTTACCATACCGAATAGGCTTCAACATCATGGGTAGAATGAGAAGTTCAAATGTTGTATGCTTAGTCTTTCACCAAGCAAGCACCATTGGGTTATCCAATAAGTGCCTTAGCAGAATCCAATGAAAATATAGCAGGGGGAGAGGAAGCGACAAGTGAGACATCAAAAGAGGAGGAAGAGGAACCTTGAGAGCGCTTCTCTTCCTCCATTTTCTAGTCCAAGGTGACATCACTGTCAACTTTCAAGAAAGCCCTATGTGAGACAACATAGGGAGAAGGAGGGTATCTCACCTTAGGCATTAAGAATATGCTTTTGTATTTTAAATAGGTTCAGTACAAGAGGTCCATCTTAGGAGAAAGTAGACCAACATGCACATGCTAGAAGTGATCCAACAAGTAGCCACCACATACAATCAACATCTTATAGCCAGTGTCATGGACTACATGCATTGTACTCTCATGGATGAATTTCAGGTAGTTATGCACTATTGAGAGAACTACATTCATAGCGACCAACCAAGGGATACCTGGTTTCACCCTAAATAGTTCAGACCCCAGGATAATGTCAAAGAGTAAATTCCCCAATTTAGGTCCAATTAAAATGGACAAGGTGATGCAACCAAGGGGAGGTAAAAAAATCCCATTGTATGTACATATGGTAGTCTTGGATTTTTCATACCCATGTTTGTGCAAGAAGTTAATCAAATCATCTCCTCAATAATGACGTTCACTTGACATATTGGGTCAACAAGAACACCTGTTATAGTGTTTCCATTGATTTGTGCAAATATGTATAAGGGAGAAAACTCTCTATTATAGTTCATCAAAAATTCTCGTGAGGTGAAAGTTATACTAGGGGAATTACTCATAGGTTATACAAATGGGATGGGAAAATGTAGAAAGGAGGAAATCACATATACTAGACAAAACTTTCACAGAGCCCCCAAGGGTTTTGCAACTAGATAGTGACCCAATTAAGGTTTCATTCTAAAACGCTTATAGAACCTTCCAATTATGCCACTAGGGGTCATAGGTTGGGTTGCAAGGCTAGGTGCCTCACAAAACTTGTATCCACAATGCTCCTAGAAAATGAGGAAAGGAAATTTCAACACCATTGAATGGAAGCAAAATGGTTCACATCAGGTTCACCAAAATGTAAGATAGGGGGACCAACAACACCAAGGCTCCAAGTCACAGAGAGACGAGAGGGGAGGGTTTCCCTAGTTTACCTCAAGCTAGGAAGATGTTTTAGATCAAGATAGAGAATGAAGAGCACTCTCAAGTGCCTTTGTCACTCTATTGATCTGAATATTTGGATGGGGCTAAATGAGCCAATTTTTGAAACCCAATCAGACAATAGCATAGGTCAGGGATGAGAGTCCAATGTGGTGGCATCTCTCTAGGGTGCTAGCATCCATATGGATAGAAATTGAAAAAGGTACAGTACCAAATGCCAAAAACCTATTGACAATATAGATTATGAAGTTTAATGTATTAAGCAGATTGGTAAATGAAAAAGTACAAGAAATGACTATAGAAATGATAAAGAAGATGAAAAAAACAAGGGTAATGAAGACCAACTCACTAAGAGTTCAGTTTTCCAGCGAGACCCACACATACGCCTACCTACAAAAAACCAAGAGAGGAAAAGTGTTAGGGATGTATAGGGGTTTGCCTCAGTCAAACCCCTTCTTTGGTGTTTCCACATCCACGCACAACTAGAAAATACACGAGATATGAATTATGATAAATACAATGTTGGAAGGAGAATATCAAACACTATGAAAAATGCAATGCTACTCTATCAAGCCACAAGGAAAGAAGGATAGTGAAGCAATAAAACCTCCACCCAAAGACACTCAAGGCTAATGAAGGGAGAATGCAAGACTACGAGCTTAGAAAAGTTGACATAGCCATAGTGGTGATGAAGGAGGTCTCACAAGACACCAAACTCGAAACTTCTATGGTAGAAAAATAGGTTCTCAATGAAGTTGATGGAGAAAAAAATTGCTAAGAAATGCTCAAGAGATCAAGCTAGTTTGCAAGATTATCTAAGAGATTGTAGAAGATGGAATGAATTTTTAAAGAGATGAAGTGAATGAGAAAGATAGGCATTTGAAGAAGAATTTGGAGGGAAAGAGTCATTCTTGGGTTGGTTGGTCAATACAGAGGCATTACGCTTCATCTCTAACGAGGAACGTAACATCCCTGTGGAATCTAGAGGTAGGAATCTGTTAGGGATTTCAATGCATTTCATAGACATCCATGTGTCACACATGTGTCCTTGATGAAAATTCTCCCACCGACACAAAGGACAAGTGCCAAGTGGATGTAAGGGATGTAGGTGATGTGGAATTATTTAGTCAGGTTTGATTTTCTAATGTGGAGGGAAGTAAAAAGGGAATTTACAAGAGGGGTGAAAATTCACTCCTATGCATATACTTATGAGGTTCTTGCTAACAAATTTCTAGATTGAAACTGTGTAAATTTTTTAAATTATGAGGTTTTTGTTACTTATGAGGTTGTGAATCCCCTATTCAAGTAAAAAGGCTTGGTATTTACAATTTTTTGGAATTATGATCAATGATGAGGATAAAAAATGCTTATCAAGGGATGAAAATAAATTAAGGAGGTGAGTAGGGATCAATGGATGAATCAAGGGTAAATAATCCATGAAGGTGTGGATCAAAGATTTAATCAAGGGGCCATAATCCATGAGAATTGAACAATATCCCTTAATTTATGGAAATATATTAGAGACATTGTTCATGTGGAGGGAAGAATTTGAATTTGAAAAAAGGGAATATTCTTTATGCAAGTTGGATTATTGAAGGGAAATTAGTTAATTAAACAATTATGAAAATCATTTAATTGTGCAAGTTAGAAGAATTAAGACCTTTAACTAGATAATTTGCGAATTATTTAATCAAAGAGGGAGAATGGTATTTAAATAATTTGGAATTATTTAATGAAAAGGGAGATAATTAGCATGAAAACGATGAATTAATCAAATAAAGTTAGTTATTCAATTTATAGGAGAATAAAGTGAATTTAACTAATTAATTGGACATTATATAATTAAATAGAGGAATAGGTGAATTATGAAGAAAATGGGGTTAGTAAGAAAAATCAAGGTATGTGATATACTCAAGATATTTTTAGGTGTCTACATTTTGCCCCTCTTTGAAGGAAATTACCTATTGCATTGTTTCAAAGAACTGATACTTCTTAGAGAAAATTAATTTTTATTTTATTTTTCTTGATGCCCACTATTCCCCAATGGATAAAGGAATGATGGTATGTTGCCCCCACAAGAGATTGAGTGGAAAAAATGAATTTTGAGTCAAAAGTGTGAGATGATGACACAATTAGTTTTTTTGAATAAAGGACAAAAATTAAGTCCTACGAAGCTTCAAGAGTAATCTAGATTGAATACAAAGATAGAAAAAATGAGTTAAAGGGAACAAACCCTACATTTTGCAAGGAATATATGTTCAATTATATGAATTTTAGCCCAATTTTCACACTTTTCTTTATGAGATTTGAGAGCTCTTGAGATATTTTTCTTCTAGATCTTGTGGAGAGATTGATGCAATGGTGCACGTTGTACACCACATAAATTAGGTTTATGAGTTCCAATAGCTAGCTGACTCAAGATCGACCCTAGCATGTACCACTTTAACTTCCACTTGTATGCATTTTTAGGTAGCTAAAGGTAGGTTAGGCACACTTTTGTCAAAAGTGTTGGGGCTTTGCAATAATGTTGGCATTTTGAAATATCATGATGCCTTTGTAATAAGGTGATGTTATTGAATTGTTTAGCTCGATTCCTTTGTAAAAAGGCTAAATTTTTTGTTTTGGTTGACAAGAGTGACACATTTGCAAAAGAATGATACTTTTTGAAATTATGATGCCCTTGATTGGCAATAGTGAAATGCCTTTCCAAAAAGGCTTGCTTTTGTTCTTTAGGATTTTTTGACTTAAATTTTTACAATGTTTTTAGAAAATTAATGTTGTGAGCACTATACTTGTAGGCTATCTTTGTACCTCTTCTTTCCTAGGAGAACCATTCTCAAATTCTAGAGAGGATCACTAGTTTCACTCACATGGAGGTTGAGTTTCTTCATGCAATTTTCTTATAATACATTACTTACATGCCTAAGGTGCATGCACATCTTTCATTGATGACATAATTGGTTGAGTGATATTACTCAAAGACCTCTTCCTTTCACCTTATGATCGGTGAGGAAACCATTATCTTGGAGGATGTGTGGTGCATTTTGAGAGTGCCCATTCATGGTGAGCGGGTCGTATGCAAGATCGACCTTGGATTTGAGGTTCTTGAGAATGTTATGAGGGACAATCAGATCCATCTTGAGGCACTATGTCGGTATAACCAATGACGTGGTTGTTGGACTCATCATAGGACAAATTCTACAAGACATACAATCTTGACTATTCAACCTTGGATGGGGGAGAGTATTGGAGAAAATTTTGGATGATGGAATTGTGTTTGGTTGGGGACCTTGTATACTAGCACACTTGTATCACGACATGCATCAAGTTGTGTATAGGGGTGTGACCAACATTTCTACAAGAGCCAATTTGTTACACATTTAGGCATGGGAGCACATTTTTGTTCTTAGCCCCACTAGAGACATTCACTGAGATTTGAGGGAGATATTTTTATATGGCTATAATGTCATTCCTACACACCACCACATGGGGAGGCTGATGTGTCTCCTTTTACAAACATTATTGGTGATATGGCATAGTTTACATAAAGGTCTTTGATGGATGTTGAGGCTTGGGAGGAGGACCACAAGCAACTTATTTATGCTCAATAGACTCGATGGCTTCTATGCCATATTCCTCATATCACAGAAAGGTATTTTCCTAATAGGCTACAACAATAGTTTAGGGAGTAGCAAGATTTACTTGCTGAGTATTATGTTGTAGTTTTTTCTTGCACTATGCGAGAGATTCTAGAGTTGGATCAGATAGTGATTTTACAGATAGGTATAACAAATTTTGATCATTTAGCCCCTCTTCCTTGGGCCTATTCAGGGGGTGTAGCTGATCTAGGGACTACCCCCACTTATGATGCATGGTTTTCCACATGCCAACCTCTCTACTTCACAAATCAAACTAGGAGAGGTGCAAGAATTAGTATGAGGTAAAGAGATGAGTCTGAATGACACCACTGACAACAATAGAGAGTCAAGCACAAGGGACCAATTATTAGACACGTTTTGGTATAGGTTCCAACACATGTACCACCACAAGGTTCTCCTCATGGTCATGGAATAAAGTGGTCATTGTGCCAGATTAGGGACTCCAATTCCTTACATAGTAGAGAGACCAGGCCCACCAAGAGCAAGATAAATAGACAAGAGTGAGATCAAGCCTACCAGGAGAGAAATGCATACAAATAGGAGTCAAACCACTATTGTTTAGAAAGAGACTAGAGGACTACTGAGTGAGATCAGCTTAGGAACCAACTAGATGCTAATATAGACTTGCAATTGGCACAAGATACCACTAAGAGGTAGCAAATTGAGGTTGTCACACACGCATAGGGAGAGGCTATTAGAGATTCTACATATTTTAGGACTCTATATTAAATGGTGATTCTGACATAGGTGACAACTGACATTTTCTTATAGGAGTGCCTTGGGCCTGAGCAGATCAGAGGGTGGGCCTATTGGAAGACCATCATAGGGTCAGAAGAAGTGTCAGTAGCGACCACAGATGGGACCACCACCATAGTAGCCAACTCCTGGTCAAGATGACCAAGGGAGTTCATGGTAGATTTAAATCTATACATATATTTTTGTATCCATACGTTGATGTAGCACACTTATTAGGTATGTTCATTAATTGGCTAGGGGTAGCCTCATGTATATTTTGATTTATATCACACACTTGATATGTATCATGATAATAATTTTTTGATATATATGAGATGATAGATGATGCAACATTTATATATGATGATGTCTTATTACTTTAATATTTTTATGATGTTTGATGTATGGATGCATATGCATGTGTATATGTATGGATGGAATTTATTATGTTTATGATATGATGATATTTGCCATGATTCCATTATGGATGATTTATGATGTGATATGGATGTTTCCAATGATTTGTGGGTGTAGGATGGATGTATATGTGGATTATGTCCTTTTCATATTTTTAATATAATACATGATGAATATGCAGGATGAATGATATGAGATGCATTCTAATTGTTCGTGGATGCAGGATGGATGCATGTTATTTTTGTTGCATGACATGACACTTTGAATGGATATTTTATTATGATAGAAGTATAAGAACGAGATAATCAGAATAGATCAACATGTTATTGAGATTGATCAGGATACCAACAAACCTATGATCATTCCAATATTTTATTGGATATGTGATGAGATAAGATAGATGGTATTGCTTTTTATTTTAGATTAGGCTTAATTTAATCATAACAATCCTTATTTTTTATATAGAAAATAGAAATGATGCACCAAGGTATGAAGAACTAGGGTGAATTTGTATCTAATTTATGAACTTCGACTCTAAAAAAAAATAGTAGTATCCTTGTTCATACCCGACATACAAAAACCTTTTTTGACCATACGAAAGAATAAAGCCATCAAAGTAAGGAGACCAATACATAGAAGGTATGAAGAACCTAATATGTACAAACTATTATATTACTTGAGACTATTCCATACACACACAAGGCAATTATTCACCAAGGCCATATTATAAGAACATGCAACAAACAAAATAAACAAAAGAAATGATAAATGCCCCATTCCTTTCTCTCTAAATCATTTTTAGATATCCTCAGGAGGTCATCGAAATAGAACAAGATAAATCAAAAGAAAAGATCAAAATAAAAAAAATGTCAATGCCATCATATCTCTAGCCAAAGAGAGTTGTTTTAGGTTGATATTTGAAAGGATTTTCATTGTGGGAAAGATAATATATCCATAATACATGCATTGGATGATTATTGGTTTTAACCATTTGATAGGCCTCTAATATGAGGTTTAATCGGCATGATTGATAAGGATCAAGACTTAGGACCTTGCATTTAAATTTTTTGTTTCGATGATTGTTACTTGCTTTTGTTTGTTTTACCAAAGGTGAAGGTGATGATGAGTTTATTATGCTTGACACTTTATTACAAATGAAAGTGAGATGGGATGGGATGAGTTTTTGTTTTCAAATGTTCAATTTTTTTGACTTTTTTGAGGATATTTGAGATTATTTTTGGAATTTTTGATGTTTTACAAGTTTGTTTTGGTTTTTTGAATATCTAATATTTTTTGAGTTTTTGAAAATATTTTAGGCTATTTTTTGGGTTTTGTGTGGCTTTTTCTAATTGTTTTTGTTATCTAAATGTTTTGAGTTTTTCAAACATTTGGACCAAGGGAACATGACCTAAGGGATAAATCTATGCGTCGAGGGCTCATCGGAGATGACCTTTCCTACATAACTGTGCAAAGGCTTCATAGTTCAATTATTTGGATTGAGATATTAGTACATTATGGCTAATGATGTTTTTAGGAGATTTTCTTTTTATGGATGTTTTGGGATTTTGAACATTTTTTGGATTTTTTTGAATTTTGATATGTTTTGAATGCTTTTGGATTTTGAAATATTTTGGATGTTTTTTGGATTTTGGATGTTTTTGGATTTTGAAAATTTTTGGATATTTTTTATATTTTTTATATTTTGGATTTTGAAATAACCTTAGGAAAATATAGAAGAATATAATCCAATGAAATAGGCATAGGAATATGCCCCTAGTCTGATGTGTTAGACTACCTCGATATAGGTAGGGAATAATGACTTTAGGAAATGACAATTAGTACTAATAGGGATAGATACTTTTCAAATGCCAAGCTTTGATAATGACATAGATGGAGGAATGAATAAATAAATAGATGGAAGATGGATGAAATGGATGATTTTATTATGAGTGGATGATAAGAAAAAGAGTTTTGATAGATCCCCAGTAGATGGTGCATATTTACTTAAGGAACATTTTTTCTAGGTTTTCACCAAGGTACTTTCCCAAAGTGCCACCAAAGTGGTTTTTGCTAGAGGACAGTTTTTCTCTTTACTAATTTTATCCTTTTTGTTTTTCCTATTTTTTTGACTTTTTTGGATTTTTAGATTTAGAATACCCTTAGGTGTGGCTAATTGATATGATCCTGCACCATAGCTTATTGTGATGAAAAAAGGTCCCAACTAGTTTGGTTCAAAATTTCCATTGCTATCTTGATCTAACTGATTCTTTTTATTCCCCTTTAGAATGAGATCTCCTACCTGAAAGCACCAAGATTTGATTTTATTGTTGTAACTTCATTGGAGCATATTATAATATGCTTGTAGGTGATTAAGTGCTTCTAGACAATGCTCATCCATGAGTTCAAGTTCATTCAACTTGGATATCATGTATTGTTGGTCATCAATAAGGCGTTGTAGTGAAACTTGTAATGATGGGAGATCAACATCAATAGTGTAAGGAAACTTGCAGCCATCTAATGATAATTTCCACATAACCTAAAAGATATATTTATGCAAATAAGTACTCAAAATCCATATGCAAGATAAAAGACAACATAACCATTAAATATGACACAAGATATACCATGGGAAAACCCTCAAGAGGGAAAAAACCAACCTCCAAAAATATCCATACTCCATCATATTAATCAGCCATAAAGCAATACAAGAGTTACAATGAAAACCTCTAAAGCATCAAGCCCTTCAATGCATCTCCATGTGTCCAAGGATGAATCAACAAAGCCGATACCATGCTTCACATATGTAATCCTTAGAAAGACTTAAAAATGATAGCCAAACCAATTAGTCCCCAAGCTAAACCACTACATATGTGTTTTATTTTATAGAAACAAACTCACGAGAATGTACAGGATCATCATGGAAAAAATAGGCCCTTAAATGGCAATAAAATTCAGAAAATCAGAGTTAGGCAACTTGACGTAAAAATTTGAATAAGCTATCTATATTATTTAAAAAATATGTAAGAATATAATTTGTAGAAAATTGAATGTAGTTTCTAAAATACTAGGTTTATTTTAAAAAAAATAAATCTATTTTGTGAAATTTTGAAATTTCAATGCAGTAGTACTTAAATTTCAGGGAAAAAATAAGAAGTAGGTGTCTGTCTGATCACCCTAACCACAATAAAATGATAATATTTTTTTATAATATTTTAGATATAAGTAGGGGACTCATGTCCGGATATGATACATATTCTTTTGTAATTTTTTTCCAAGTAAATAATTAATTATGATTTTTTTATTATAAATTTTAAAAAATATAAAAAATGGTATGTCTAACCACCTTAACTTGGTCAAAACTTCATGAAATTCATTTCTTTTTTAATCCATAGTATGTGAAGCATAGAATGTGACACATATTTTGGATTCAAGAAATGTGATACCGTTTGAAAGTTATATTTTTTTTTCAATCAGCCTATCAATTAGGAATTTAGTTGCAATTCAAATAGAAAATGAATAATAATTATTTATTAAATTCAAAGTAAAGAATAATTTATATTGGTGGAAAGCTGAGAACCTACTTTAAAAACCTTTTTTGTTTCATCAATTTTGGGTTAAAAAAGTGGTCAGCCACATGGGTCATCATATCACTTAGATATTGCCACTTTTTGGCCCATCATGATCCTGCAAAAACCCTCACACAAAATACAACTAGTGGTAAGGTAAAACCTGTTGAAGTTGTCAAAACCAACTTCAGAGTCCAAGAAAACCTACATGCAAATAGATACCTATCACAAGGAAGAGAATGGATGGAAAAAACAAACAAGGGTTTGAAGCTCTGAAAAATGAAGAAATTATCTTATCAAAACAAAATGAATAATGAATATACAATGGACCAATCCTTAAGAAGGAGATCATGAAAAACCTAAAAGAAACCCTAATAGAAAAACATTTAATAATTAATATAATTATTAAATGTCACTTAATGCAAACTAAAGTGAAATCTTAAGAGAGGAATAAAGGTAACTTAATTAACATAATTAAGTTAAAACCTTTACTTTAACACCCCCCCTTAAGATGAGCAAGAGTGCAGCTAAAAAAATATGCAAGAAAGAAAACGTAACTACAATGCATGAAAGTAAACATGGGTCCCGACAACTAGGCTAGATCAGGTACCCAAATACAACCAAATCTCTGTAAAGTGGAGAAATAGAGAAAACCTCATGGGAAAAACTCTACTCCAAAAAGAGATGCTAAAAGCCATGAAGAACATCACTGAAGTAGAAGAAGTTGCAAACAACTATCAAAAGATGACTACTATGGTGTTGAAGAACCTCCTCTGAAGATAAGATGACCAGGATCAAGAAGACAAAAATCTGCATCAGTGCCCCAAACAACACTACTCGAATCAGATGGCAAACAAAGGCAAATACCTGGAATGAAGATATAGATGGCACAAGTACCAATAGTCTGAAAAACACTGATCAACTGAGAATGGAAGATTCCTTCCAAGGAAAAACCAAGGAAGCATTAGCACAAACAATATAATACCCCCCATAATGCTAAACTAGCAGAGCCTGACAAATCTATTGAAAATTTGTGTAATACCCTGTAGTGCATGAAGGAGAAGAAACAAAATTTGAAAGTGCACAAGAAAGCACTTGCAACTAAAAAAGTGGTGTGCAAAACAAAGCACAGATGCATGAGGCTGGAATCATATGGATCCATTGTCATCATGGAGAGACACTCACCGGACAAAGGAGTGATGGAAAAACCAAAGGCAGTACACAACCCCCCCCATGGCACTTTATAATACAGTGCAAGTACAAAATATGGCACAACCTTATGTGCAAAATCCCCAAAATACATGTACAATAGTGTGTCACTTTATCTCAGTGTATTTACATAGAAGATTGCTTTCAAATGATGCTCAAAATACCCACAAAGGACAAAAAACGGGAAATACATGAATAACAACCAAAAAATGAAGCAACCCATGCAATCGGGAAGTTTCGAAGAGCTAATATATCTAGGTAATTCACCAGAGTGTGAAAACACAAAAAACTGAATAAAATATACCTGAAGGGAAATCTAGAAATATTGCATGGATGGAACTAAAGAGCTTTGAAATATGGTTCCAATGCCACTGAGATCACGAAAAATGGATAAACAGGTCAAAAGTTACGAGCTCGGGACTGAAAAAAAACTCCTTTGACTTCAACTAGCTATAGAATGGACCAACAAAAAAATGAAGCAATGAGACCCACACCACTAGAAATTTGAGAGAACCAAATTTCCGATGATATCTTGTTTGCCAAAAAACAATATCATATGCCCAAGTTATGGCATGAGGGTGCAAACAGTTGTACGGGGCCGAATGGGTAATTTGTTTGCCTCTCAAATCAACTTTGTTCAAAATGGATGAATGAACAGTCAATTTTAGGGTTTTGGACCGCTGTGGATCCAACGGCAAGGTCCATTTGGACCCAAAGTGAACCCAAAAAATGAAGTATGCCAGATCCACCAAAAATCACCCTGAAAAACTATGAATGCCTGATCCAACCCTTACAGCTCCAAATTCTTCAAACAAGAATAGGCATGCAGCAGGAAGGCTCTAATACCATGTCGAAGTTGTCAAAACCAACTTTAGAGTCCAAGAACACCTCCATGCAAATGGATACCTATGACAAGGAAGAGAATGGATGGAAAAAACAAACAAGGGTTTGAAGCTTTGAAAAATTGAGAAATTATCTTATCAGAACAAAAAGAATAATGAATATACAATGGATCAATCCTTAAGAAGAAAATCATGCAAAACCTAAAAGAAACCCTAATAGGAAAACATTTAATAATTAATATAATTATTAAATGTCACTTAATGCAAACTAAAGTGAAATCTTAAGAGAGGAATAAAGGTAACTTAATTAACATAATTAAGTTAAAACCTTTACCCTAACAAAACCATGTACCACAAAACCATGTACCACAAAACCACTAACCCCTTATTTGATATTGGGTACTAAGACATCAATTTATTTAATATTTCCATAATATTAAATTATTATCACATGTCTCCCATACATTAAATAATAATACAATGTTACAATACAACATAAGTGGTCCCCCAAATAATTACCTAGTGTGATTAACCACACCACCAAAGGTACATCACAACTAAATAATTGTTTAATTATAATATTATAATAAATCATTTTATGCAATGGTGTACAACACCATATCCAAACATTCTCTCACTTGTTGTATAAATTGCATAAGGGATCAATACATGAAATACATCATCAAAAACATACATGTAACCACATGAATCTCTAACATGATATCGTGCTCCATCAAGATACCTGCAATAAGAACAAAGTGACCACCATCTCAAGCAAGAACTCCTCTCATCCTCCAGTGTGCCACCTATGGAATAAAATGAACATGCCAAAGTGAAGATGCTCCAATCCGTAAGCACAAGCATCAAATTCAAGTGATAAAAAAAGATCTAACCAAGTTGTCGTCAATTGTTAAAACCCACATGATCAGAAATAGAATCCACAACACATGCCAATGCATCCAACCATACATACCTCCAAGGTATCAATACATTAGCAAACTCATGCTAAGAAAATATGCAACCCATAAACTACACTCAAAAGTTCCCTATATCAAACCTATCAATGAAGAACATCCATATCTAGGAACTCCCATTACATACGTAATGCCAAAGCATATCAAGTCTAACAATCAACACTATGTAAATTTGTGCTAAGTAAATCAAAGCATGAAGTACAAAGAAAAAAAATAATGATCCACACATACAATCCAAGTAGCTACATAATCTCTCACAATATATTGCCACCATCCTCCCAAAAACATGAACATCTAGGAAGGAACCATGAAGAGAGCAACCTGTAAACGATAATTTCCTCCTACCAACACCTCAAAAGTGTAATGTTGTTTCAAGTATGATATCCTAACAACCCCAAATGAAAAGGAAGGTTTTATAATGGAGAATCGGGACTACAAGTTGCGGAGGAAGAATCAGGATGCTTCCCATTTTTCAAAACCTGCATTTCCCAAGGGCCCCCCTCGCCATTCTCGATTTTCCCGCCCACCTCTTTTTGTCACTCTTGGACCATCTTGGGTTTCTCAAGGCCCTCTTTCCAAAGTCTTCAAAAACCCTAGGTTTTCGAGTTCGAGGAATGACAAGTTTCTCCCTCGTGAGAATGGTGCCAGTTTTTGTTGAGCCTCGCTCTAGGGTTTCAAAGGTTTTTCCTCAGGAATCTCCGCCTGTTGGT
The DNA here is from genome assembly GCA_007115665.2 of Sequoiadendron giganteum. Lineage (NCBI taxonomy): Eukaryota > Viridiplantae > Streptophyta > Pinopsida > Cupressales > Cupressaceae > Sequoiadendron > Sequoiadendron giganteum. The sequence continues at coordinate 6,325,767 of CM021105.1, read as the reverse complement.
TCCTCTCGGCTTAGTTTTACTGGTTCTGATAAGTCCTTTGGTTTTATTGCTAAGGGTTCTCCTGGTTCCGTATTCAAAAATGGTAACTGGATGCCATATGTTAGTTCTGGGAAGTGGAGTTCATTTTCTCAAAGGAAGCAGCCTCTTCAGAGGGTTCCTCAGCCTCCTTTTGATATTTGTAGATCTTCTTCTCCTTCTCTTTCAGCATGATCATGGGCTGATGTTGTGGCTGCCCATTCTTGTTCTTCTTCCCTTGCTTCCCATTCTTCTCCTATTCCTATTACATATCCAAACACCATTCCTATGCCGAACTTTATTTCCTCCGCTTCAAATCCTCTCACTTTCCCTAACGATATTGTTCTACCTCCGCATAAAGGGTTTTCGAAATAGATCTCTAAGCATTTTTCCAAGCCTCCTTTGGTTGTGTCTGGTAGTGTTAAGTCTGAATGTGCTTTCCGGCCTTTGGAACAACCTCTTGGTAGTTCAGTTAAGCATCAGGATTTTGATAAAACCGTAAAGTCTCAGAGTCTGAAGGGAAAGTCTTTGAAGCATCGTCCCTCTCGGATTGAGGTCACATTACCTCAGGAAATGCTTGATCCACAAATTTTGGATCTAAAGGATGTAGCTCTATTTGGTAAGTTCTAGAAATTTCAACCTCTTCTTGATAACTTACAATCTTGGGTTGGTTCCAACCAATTTTTTTATTTAGATAAAGGTGAAGGATTTTTTGTGGTTATTTTTTCTGAGAAAGATTCAAGAAATGTTGTTCTTCAGAAAAAAAACTGGATGATGGAAGGCAATGGCCTTTTTACTGCTCTTTGGACTTCGAATTTTAACCCTAATCGGGTCAAGCTACATTTCATTCCCTTTTGGGTTCAATTATAGGATTTACCCCTGGAATATAGAGAACATGGTATAATTGAAATCCGTGGTAACAAGATGGGAATCTTTATGAATCAAGATTTGGGTTTTTATTCAAATCCCTCATTACCAGTTAGATTTTCGGTTTTATTGGATGTTAAAAAGAAAATGCCTTCAAGTGTCTTAAATAAAATAGTTTATGGCTCTTGGGTTCAAGCTGTTGTTGTGGAAGATCCTAAGGTTTATTGTTGTTCTCGTGTCATTTTCCTCTTCATCCATTTAAGAAGTGCCAGTTTTACCTTGATGGTCTCCCTGGGTCTCATTCAAATTCAGTTATTAACCTAGTTTCAGAGGTTCCTTCTGCTGATTTAATCCCTCTCAATAATTCTTGGAATACAGATTTTGTGCTCTATAGGAATATTTTTGATCTCTGTCTCACTTGGTTTTATTCAGTTCGCACAAATTCTAAGGAAATTTCACATGTAGTTTCTTCAAAGATTGTTGAAACTAATAATAATCTTCTTGCTATTTCAATTAAACCTTCCTTCTCAGATTGTGTTTTTAGCAAGAGATCATTATGTGGGGGTTTTTCATTGTATTCTCCAATTAAGATCTTCTTTTATTCTTTAAATGTTCTCAATCTGGAATTAACCTTTAATTGTATTCTCCAAGCTCATCATTGTGCTTCGATGCTAACGTTGGGTGTATCAAGTAATTGTGACAAAAATCTTGCCATTTTTGATCAGTGTAATGTTGATTAGATTGATGTGGATAAATCTCACTTATCTTCATCTCTAGCGGTTCAAGAATTGATTCTTGATGAATTGCCATCAGAACAAGACTTGGTGAATTTTGTTGATTAGTCTCTGACTTTTGTAGGAGAGTAATTCATTGATGATATTGCCTTTGAAGTTTTTAATGATGAGTCTCTTAGTGAGGATTTTTGTTCTATTTCTTAGTCCAAATTTTCTCCTTCTATCAACTCAAAATACCCTACAAAGAGAGGTAGGAAATCCTTAGCCATGAAGCTTCAAGAAGAGATTTCAAAGGGAATTCAATCGACTTTAGATTCCAGCAGGTAATTGTGCAAAACAAAAAAGGCTAGGGAGAGCTTGATTCTCTCCCAAGTGATAATGAAACTTATATCATGGAATGTCAAAGGATTAAATTCCTCTCACAAACAGTCCCAAGTGAAACAACGATTGGATGTTTCAGGGGCTAACATTATAGTTCTTCAAGAGACAAAGACCTTTGAAGAATATTTTCAATCTATTAAAAAGAAATGGCATGCATGGGGATCATCACATTCACCCTCTCAAGGTGCCTTGGGTGGTCTAATTTCCTTCTGGAATACTAAGATAGCTAGTATATCAAATATTTCTTTTCATCATAATTGGCTGTTTATGTTTGTATCTCATTTTGAGCTTTCTTTTTGGCTTTTGAATGTTTATGGTCCAACCATTTCTACTGATAAAAAATTCTTTGGGAGTTATTGCAATCAAATTTGGACTTGATAGGTCAAGATAAATGTGTTCTTGCGGGTGATTTTAATGCAATTTCTAGTGATATGGAAAAAAAGGGTGGAATAAACCCTCCCAAAGTTGTAATTTTTGATTTTGCAGCATTTATTCATGATAATGCACTAAAGGATGTAATACCCACAAATGGCTCGTTTACGTGGACAAATAAAAGGAAAAACTTCTTGAAAATTGCAGAGAGATTAGATAGGTATTTAATTACCTCAAATTGGATAGGCTCACATTTTTCCTTTTCTTCAGAAATTTTACCCTTGGTAGCCTCTGATCATTTTGCCATATCTATGTGGTCATTCATCTTTCAAATTTGAATCTATGTGGCTTAGACATCTAGACCTAATCAATTGTATAAATAAGTGGTGGCAGTCTGCCCCTTTTGTTTATGGGTCTAAAATGTTTCAATTGAGTAAAAAATTGGATCTTGTAAAGATGAATCTTATATCTTGGAAACAATTAATCTTCAAAAATGTTTTTTCTCAAAAAAATCTGGTGTACAAAAAATTAGTTGAAATGAATGAGAAGATTATCTTAAATGGGATGGATAACAGTTTATTTGAAGAACAAAAACTCTTACAACTTGAGTGGAAATAATTTCTCTCTCGGGAAGAAGAATATTGGAGGAAAAAATCTAGGGAGCTGTGGTTGAAAGATGGTTGCAAAAATACAAATTTTTTCCATTATTCAGCCCAGGCCAAAAAATCAAAATCCTCAATTTTCACAATCCAAGATAGCGTATTAGGTGCTAATCTTGTTTCTGAGAAAGATATTCAGGCTGAAGCTATCAATTTCTTCTCCAATCTATTAACAAAGCCTGTTAACAAAAATATGAATTTATCTATTGAAAGAGATGAACTTTTGCAAAACATTCCTTCTCTGGTTTCTTCGGATGACAATTTGAGATTGCTTGCTCCTTTTTCTCTCAAAGAGATTAAAAAGGTTGTTTTCTCAATGTCTCCAGACAAGGCTCTAGGACCAGATGGTTTCACAACCATTTTTTTTTCAAAAATGCTAGGAGTTTATTGGGTTTGATATATTAAGTGCTATGGAAGAGTCAAGGAAATCTAGTTGAATGCTAAAAAAATTCAATTTTACAAATATTGCAATCATTCCAAAAATCTTGAATCCAAAATCTTTGTCAAATTTTAGGCCTATCTCACTTTGCAACACAATATACAAGATCTTCAAAAAAGCGATTTATCTTTGCCTTCATCCTCTCATTTTCTCAATTATCTCAGAGGAGCAAGGTGGTTTTGTGCCAGGCAGAGAAACCCCAGAAGGGGCAATAGTGGCTCATGAAACTTTGCATACCATAGCCTCTAATAAATTGTCATCCATGGTAATTAAATTAGATATGCAAAAAGCATATGATAAAGTTGATTGGTTTTTTCTAAATCAAGTGCTTTTGAAGTTTAACTTGTCCCCTAAATGGTGTAAATGGGTAATGGCTTGCATCTCTAGTGCAAGGTTTTTTGTGTTACTCAATGGCTCATCTGTAGGATTTTTCAATTCTTCACAAGGTGTTCGCCAAGGTGATCCTTTATCACCTTTCTTATTTATCATCTTGGCTGAGGCTTTGAGTAAATCATTTAAAACTATAAATCTTCAAGGGAAGATTAAAGGGGTCATCTTTCCAGATACAAATTTATTGATGACTCATTCTTTATTTGTTGATGATACTCTTCTCTTTGGCAAAGCTGATATGGCAGAAGTAAAAAGCATAAAAACTCTTTTGGATAATTATACAAAGGTGTCTGGCCAAAAGGTAAATGAAGATAAATCAAAGATTTATTTGTTTAACGCTAAAGATTCAACTGTTAAATCTATAGTCAACCTTTTTGGTTTTAGTCAAGATCAGTTGCCAAGTAAATATCTAGGGATTCCTTTCTTTTCAGGACAAAATAGGGTCTCGCATTGGAATAAAATTATTCAATCTATTCAATCCAAATTTTTGTCATGGAAAGGTAGATGGTTATCATTAGCAAGAAAAATCCTTTTGGTTAAGTCTGTGCTTTTGTCCATTCCAAAATATTTCATGTCAATTTTGAAAGCTCCCAATTCTATATTGCTTCAAATTCAGAAATTGATTAGAAAATTCTTATGGTCAGGGAATGTGGACTCTAAACAAAATGGCATTAATTTCTTTAGAGGCTATGTGCATGAATAAGTTAAATGGAGGGGCAGGACTTCATAATCTTGTCAATAGAAATTTGGCTTTAGGGGCTAAAATGGCTTGGTGGATATTTTCAAATCCTTCCTTAAAATGGTGTAGAATTATGCAAAATAAATATTTGGATAATCAGATTCCTTCAAGAATTTTCACTGTATCTGATCCCCCCTCAAGTTCGGCAATGTGGAACTTCCAACTGTCATGTAGAAAGTTAATTCTCCCCCATTTATCTTAGGAAATTAATGATGGAAAACATGCATATTTTTGGAATGACTCATGGAATGGATACAATAAATTAAATAGTTACAATTTGTGCTCTGCAATAAACTCCTTGTCACAAAAATTTGGGTCATATGTATATCAATATTTTGTTAATGTGGAGGCTTTATCAGGTAAAGTCAATTGGAAGGATTTTTCTACAGAGCCAATTGATAACAACCATAAGGTTATCATTGCCTCCTTAATGAAAGATCAAATAGTCTATGTTTCATCATGTGCAAACAAACTAATTTGGTCAAAATTACGATCAGGTTGTTATTCGGTAAAAGAAGGTTATCTCTCCATCTCAAAATCTAGTTCTCAATCTCAATGTCATAGAGCTTATAGTTTTTGTTTGAACTCTAAAATTCTTCCCAAAGCTGGTTTCTTTGCCTGGCTAGCAATTTAGAATAAATTTCTAACAAGTGATAAACTATCAAGATTGAAAATCTCAGAACCTTTTAAATGTGTCATTTGCGAATCAAAGTTAGGGGATGTCAATCATCTGTTTCTCTCTTGTTCAATTGCACAAAGTTGTTGGAATTTTGTTTTATCAAGGTTAAAGTTTCAATTACCTCTTCCTAATACTATATGGGATTTATTTACTAGTTGGACAAAATTATACAAGTCTTCCTTTTTTGCGTGTATATGGGAAGTGATTCCTACTTTAGTATTATGGTCTATCTGGTGGGCAAGAAATAAACTCATTTTTAGGAAAGAAAAATAGGGAGTTGATCATATTCTGTCTTCTTTGGAAAACTATATTTCAGAAATTGTAATGCCTATGTATCAAAAACAAAACACATAGGATCTTCTTTCATGGATTGGGATTCCAAAGTTCTCTCAAACTGGCCTCTTTTGTCTCTGCCCTTCAAAGGAAGTCTTCACGTTGTATCAAGAAAAGTTGATAGATCTAAGATTTTATAGTTACCTCCTCCTTTGGGTTATTTTAAATTCAACTTTGATGGTGCTTCAAGAGGCAACCCAGGAATTTCTGGTGCTAGAATAGTAATAAGATACTATAACGGTCTAATCCTTTGTGCCAAATCTATCAAGTTAATGGTTGGTACAAACTGTGATCCTAATAAAATGCCGCTTCCTAAAATGTGAGATGTTAGATAAAACTAATAGTGCAAATAAAGAGAAACAACAAGATAATAGGGCACCTCAATGATTAGCCTAAGAAAATGAACAATATGAAAGCAAGATAAACAAATAAATTGTTGTTATACCTTCATGTTGTTGCTCCCTTGGTTGGCCCTTGATGTTGAAGTCTTGTGTGCTCCTTGGATGGCAATGAAATGAAGTGGATGCAAGATGAATTGATGCAATATGGATGCTAAAATGGGTGAGAGCTTGAATGGAAATTTTGCAAGAGTTTATTTGCAAAAAGACTTGATTCCCCCTAAAATGAAGGAATTGAAGGGGTATTTATAGGCTAAATTGAATTCTCTAGAGAATTCAACGGTTGGGATTGATCTAACAAAGATCAAGATGAAGGGCTATGGTGATTTGAGGACTCACAAGCCCTCACATCTTGACATGTGGAAGGTGAGATGTCTTAGGGTGAAGTGATGTGGAAATGAGGTGGATCTTGGGGGATTAGAAGATTCCTTGGAGGAATAAAAGTGAATTAAAAATTCACAATGATTGGAAGAATTTAGTGGATAAGAGAGTGTCTCCAAAAAGCTGGAGATTTGTCACATGTGGGTGATGTGACAAGTCCAAGGTTCTAGAAGCCCCTGGTACATGTGAAGTGACAAGTCAAGGCTTCTAGAATCTTGCATGGGGGATGGGGAAGACCTTGGAAAGATAAAAGTGAATTAAAAATTCACATGGGGAAGAGGGGAACCTTGGTTGAATAAATGTGAATTAAAAATTCACATGGGGAAGGGAGTCCATACCAAAAATGGTAAGTGGGAAGGTTGACCAGAAAAGGTAAGCCAAATGTGGCTAATGATTCTGATTAAGGTTGTGCAAACACATGATTAAGGTAATTAATGAGAGATTAGAGGCAAGTGGGAGATTATGGAGGATGTGACACTTAATCTTGATTAAGTGGTGCACATTCTAATCACAGATTAATTAATTTAATCTGGATTAGGAGAGGGTTATGGAGAATGTGACAAGGAGAGAGAAAAAAGGAATTAAAAATTGATTTTAATCCAAATGGGTTAAATGACTAAATTAAATAATTTGTCATGTTTATTTAATTTAAAGAAGAGAAGACAAGGGGGTAAGGTAAAGTATTTAATTTATTTAATTAGATACTTTAGGAACCTTAGGTAGAAAATGAAATAATGATTAAATAAATTATTTAATCACTATTAATGAAATAGATGAATAAAGTAGACAATTTTGATCATATGGAAGTGATCAAATTTGGATGTCTACACAAACAATGAGGCTGAAGCACAGGCTCTACTATTTGGCCTAAACATTGCTTTAGATTTTAAAATACCAATTTTAGAGATCAAAGGGGATTCTCTTATTCTGATTAATGCCTATAGGGATGGATCTTCCCACAATTGGAAGTTATCTTATATTGTAAAGAAAATTCAAAAACTTCTGGAAAAATTCCTGCATTATAATTTAATACATACTTATAGAGAAGGAAATAGGGTGGCAGATTATTTATCCAACCTAGGATGCAACCAATTTGAAAAAGAAATGACTCATATTATCCAAATTGGGAAAATTGACTTTGAATTGGAAAAATTATTTTCAAAAGAAGAAATTTTTATGGAGCAAAATGGGTAAAAATTTGATTAAAACATTTTGTTGCACTTGTCAATTATGGATGTGATAGGTCTTAAAGTTTTTAAATTTTAACTATCATATGTATGGATGAAATGTCATCAAGATTTTTAATCTTTTTGGCCTTATGGTACTTGTGGGATAAACAACATTAAAATCTGATCAGCTATAAGAATGATTATAGGGGATGTTTGTGTACATTTCAAAACATCTGATGTCAAAAGTCAGACAAGAAGTATATATCGTGATTTATCTAAACATGTTGATAGCTATGGGTAAATAAAAATTATGATATGTAAAGGTTGGAAATATTCATGAGGTCAAGTACAATGTCGCTTTCATTACATGTCACACATTGGTGTTCTCTCGTACCAGATGGGATGGTTTTGATTAGCTTTGTTGTCATTAGATAGATTTGGTACAGTTATTTTGAAAATTCGGCATGTTGTGAAAAGGATATCATTGTACTATGTCATAATAAGTTGGTAAGGTATTTGTCATGATAAAGAGGTGAGCTTCAAAGAATCGTGGGAGCTGACAACTTATATATAGGACAACATTGTCTTGTTTTCTTCATCGAAAAAATAGGAAGGAGATTTATTAATATTTGATTTGTCTGTTTAGCTGATAAGCAAATTAAGAAACAGGTTGTGAAATGGAGTATCTCCCTTAGAACTTTCAAATGTGGCTTCCAGTTCAAAGTTGGGAAATGCCAACCTCTGGTAAGCTTTATATTTAGCATCTTCAATCTGTTTTCAAGTTTCGTTGTCCCTCTGACTACAAATGTTTCAAATGCATAATTGGGTTTGAGAGTCTACACCCAAAATCAAGAAGACTGATATTTCCGTCAAATGTTCTGTCCATCTTTCTTTCTAATATCATGGATATTCTTCAGTGTTTGGAAACAGTTAAAGCCATTGCTGAAAAAATGGTAAATGACATATTTTTGAAAAATGAAGCAGTTGTTTATAGTGCACAAAAGTATGTCTTCTCACGTGGAGAAGGATATATTGGTGATATCTTCCCTCCTCACTATCTCCCTCATAATAAGGCAATGGTTAATGCTTTTGATGCTTTAAAATTATCTTTAGAGCTTTTTGATCCAAGTCATTTGAATAAGGCTTTATCGAAATTTTCACACCATTTTGGGAGGGAGATGTCTGATAGTTTCAGGGAGAAGTTCTATTACATATCTTTTCTTCTTTATCATAATTTTCATCATGCAACATCTTCACTAAAAATAAATTCGAGGAAAGTGCACACTCAAGCTTAGGAAGGCTCTCATATGATGTTGGAAAAAGAAGGAATTGAAGATCAGGGTGACAATTTAAACGACTTCATGCAGATGGAGGAGTAAATGGAAATGATCTAAATTTTGCAGGTTGCAGATTATGTAATTTCTTGTGAACAAGCAGACAATTTGTAGTATTTGCATCAGATATGTTTATACTCTTAGATATATAGACTTTGATATGATTGTATGACTATAAAAATTCATCATTTTGTAATCAGAAACTTTGAAATATTGATCTTTTTTAGATTTTGGGCTAAAACCGGAGGTTTTCTCACTAGCTCTTTCCTGCCGATATGCCCCTTGAGCTAGATGAATGCACATTTTATTACATAAAATAATTATATATATAGTAGATTGCCAGTTTTGTCAAAAAAAAAAAAACATCCATAACACTCAATCTCATAGTTTAAGTACAACATATGAATCAATGTAACAATATCAAACTGGATGTAAGCCTCTATAATCAAGAAGATGAAAATCAGAGTAACCATCCCCAATACTAGAAATCAGCCCATAAACCATCTCCTAAAAATCCTCATCAAATAATGATATCATAAACTCAAATGCACAAGGAGATAACCATGCAAAACATCTCTCAAAATGAATCCTCCAAAATAACTATCCATAGCTCAAAATCCATATCTATGAAAGATAAAGTATATAAAATCATGCTAAATAATCCTCAAATGAGTATCTAAAATCAATCACAATGAATCAGCTCAATCATATGGGAAACAAAGCACGAAACATAACACATATGAAAGAAATAATGGCAAAATACCTCTCAAATAACAAGCTGCAAAGTAGAAGAGTGGGGAATGAGAATGCTCCTCTAGGATAACCAAGCCATCATGACTCACTCCAAGAACAATATCCTCTATCGGTCCATAATGAACTCACATCCATAGCCAACTGAAATCTCCACGGTCTTCTTACTGAAACCTCTAAAGAGTAACCATCTCAAGAAAATGTCTCTATTCACAATAGAACTACAACGATCACCTATGTCTCCAAGTATCCATGAGTCCCTGTAGCTGTATACACCTAAAAATGGTCTGGAGCATCCGATTAATTAAATATGATTTATTTTATTAATTATTCTAATTTCCTCTACTATTTGAATAAATAGAAATATTTATTTATATAGTTCACATTCACATTCACATTTAAATTCTTGCAATCTCATCTTAATTAAATAATCAAAATTAAATAATTTGTTTTGATTTAATTATGAAATCCTTATTTTATTCGATCACATCAATCTTAAATTAATTAAATAAAGATTAAATACTGTATTGATTAATTGCCATATTCTTCTGTTTAATTTAATAAACAATTTCTATAGTTTGTTTTATTAAATTATTTATCCCTCTTTTTCTAATTTAAATAAATAAAAAATATTTAAATAAAGGCATAAGGAATATTCCATCTATATTTCCTCAAAATTGAATTAGATATCCTATGTCTAATTTATGTCAAAATCATGTCAAGATTAATTGATTGAAACTTCACGGGAAATTTTGGAGACAAATTGAAAATTTATCTCTCAATCTTCCTCCATCAATCCTTCCTCTTCTCTTGCCTGGTGTTTTCATGGGTAGAGACAATCTCCAAAATTCTCTCAACCTCCTCCATCTTTCACTATTCAATCCTCTAGATTGAATCCAAGCCTCTCTTTACCATCCCTGGGCATTTGTACAGCCAGAGGATCTAGAAATAAAGCCTCATTGAACCAAGAAAAGGATCACAAGTTATCAAGTTTACTCTGCAAAATTTCATCAAGCATCCAAGCATCCAAGCATCCAACATTCAAGCATCAAGCATCAAGTTTTCATATCATGGCTACCTCCTGTAGCTGCATTTATCAGTTTTCATGTCAATTCATATTGCATTAGTTTCTTTTATTCATATATATGTTATCAACATCCTTTTTCGTTCTTCAGATAGTCATTTTAACAGTTACATTTCTTACACGATTTGCGAGAAACAACGATTTAATAAATCTTTGGAGATAGAGAGCAAGATGATGCTTTCATCAGATTATTGTTTTAAATTAGTTTAATTCGTTTAATCTTTGATATAATGTCATATTAAGAAGTGTTTTATTTATTTCTAATTATTCACAGTTACAATTTGGCGCCCACCGTGGGGCATTAACCCCAATTTTATCAATTTTTCTAAAAAGTGTCGTGCAGGTTTCTGGCATGTTCTGTTTTAGCGCTTTCATCAAATACTATAACACATCTGTGGAAAACTATGGAACTTTCGTGCCCTATTTTAGTGCTTCCATGATACTACAATGCATCCATAAAAAATTTCAGCCATTTCAACTCTAGCGCTTCCCTGACCTGTTTCAGCGCATCGGGGATTTAGAGCTTCCGTGACAAAGTTTGGCGCTTCAGTGTTCTATTTCAGCGCTTTCGAGTTTAGCGCATCAGGTAAAAGTTATAGCACTTCAATGGACTATTTCAGTGCTTTTGTAAATTCAGTCTGGATCTGACACAACCGCGGCTAGATTTTATTTCTTTTTTTCATGGTTAGACTAAAATTTATCAATCCTAGGATAGTCACTTTTGGTTTCTAGAATTTATCAATCCTAGGGTAGTCACTTTTGGTTTCTAAAATGTATCAATCCTAGGGTAGCCACTTTTTGTTTTCTTAAATAAAATTTATCAATCCTAGGGTAGCCATCACAAATTTTACAGTATAAGTTAAAAAGAACATAATGATTTTTGTGAAGCAACACCTTCACATAGATTAGAAAATTGTCTTTTTGGTCTTAAAAAAGAACAACTTATATGTTGTTCTTGTGGTGATTAGGCTTATGCTCTCCCCTTAAGTGGGTGATCAAAACGCTAGACTCATCTTTACTTCATGCTATTTATGCTTTGTTAAATCCTTTAGAAGGCCTGTCGTAGTGGGAAAAAGTACTCACCCTACAGGAATGACCTAAGTGGGAACACCTAAAGCCAAGGATTCCAACCCACTATAACCAAAATGCAAGTTCTTGATGAAATTCTTACTTGATGGTAGTAAGCAGGATAACCATCTGTAAAATATTTTTTCTAAAGATTGGGAGGTCTCCTGAGGGAGTTTATCAAATGCTGCATCGCACAAAATCCCTATCGACGAACCATAGAGCAGTATCCCGCCGAGTCAGTATCCAAACGTTTTCATACTCACGGTGCAAGGGGAGGGAAGAATCTACCCCTAAGACACTCACCATATAATTTCCAAAGACCTTTTGCTTAGAGGATGAGAAATCCAACTCTGAGTACGCACTTGGAAACTACAAAAACACGGGCGCCCTCTAGGGGGTGACACAGCTGTTTGCGTCAACACAATTTCAAGATATGGGCTGTGAATATAATGATGACCTATTTGTCCTTAAGTGTGAGTTTGTCTGATTTATGTAAATTTGTCAAAGCAACCAGTAAAAATCAATAAGGACCATTCGTGGTTTTTGAACATACACGATCTATTTAGTTTAAAACAATTATCTCATAATTGCTTGCTATGTTTTCACAAAAATCATTAAAATTAGATTAAAGATCATCCTGAAAATGACAAGTCAAATCTGTTCAAGAAATCCATGATTCAAAATTGGAAGTCCACCACATTTTTCAAAAGAACAATCAAAATCACCAAACCAAAAAGACCTCTTAGTTATCAGGATAATTTAAGGAGAAGACATTTTCTATATCAAAATTGAAAGATATTTTTACAACATAGAACCTTCATCCACAGATATCACAATTTTTCTAGGGTTCACACTTTAGATTACACAGTAGAACCACTCTATTCACGAGCCTTCTTCCAAAGGAGAGCTCTCACATAGTATCACAACCATAGTCATCGTATACGTCAGTCTTATTTTCCACAACCCATGATAGAGTATGTCACAAGGCCAGATCAAGTCTTACAATAGAGAGTCTTAAAAGTTTAGTTTTTAGTGCTCTGGAAACCTCTTTCAGCGCTTCGGCTCACTATTTTAGCGCTTCTGTGAAATAACACTTTTGGGCACTGTTTTAGCGCTTACTGTCTTTATTTTAGCTCTTTTATAAAGCAAGGCTTTTATCATCTATTTCAATGCTTTCGGGCACTATTTCAGCGCATTTGTCAAGATAGTGCTTTCATCATTTTTTCAGTGCTTTCAGGCACTGTTTTAGCACATTTGTAAAAGCAGTGCTTCCATCACCTATTTCAGCGCTTTGGGACTCTGTTCTAGCATTTATGTGAAATAGCACTTATTTACACTATTTTAGCACTCAAAACAAAGAGTTCAAAAATCATACCGGTCAGTCAGTGAGTCATTTTATCCATAGTTTTTACCAGAACATAAGTTTCTTTTTATCAGAATCACTGTCTAGGGACCGAAAATAGATTGGTTTATACAAATTTCCAATCTTATCAACTGAAACAAGATCTTGCAAATCAGAAGTCAAATCAAAATACACAATCGATTATTACACTGAATATTCATCATCAGGATACTATCATCCTTTATCATGAAACCAAGTATAGTAATTAAATTTTTAACATAATCTTATCAATAAGATCAGTCATCTTATTCAATTTTGTTAAAAGTTCTTGATTGACATTTTTCCAGCATAGAAGATCAACATGTCGAAAGAAAGGGTAAAAATTTGTATGCCAATCTTCACTAGATCCCAAAAACAAAGACTCTTAGAACAAGAACTTGAAACATCCCAAACAATGGCAGAAGAAAATCCTTGGAACAATCTAAACCAAAATGATAAGAATGAAATAACTCCAGAGGATATACAAACAGCTCAACAAGATCCCAAGTTCCATAAATTTATGGAAAAGATCTTAGAACAAGACATGGAGAAATATCTCTTTATGTTGGCTGATTCAGGTGGTAAACTTCCCAAGGACTTTGACATAAATTGTCTGAAGGAAGCACTTGGAACAAGTGAGACTAAAATACTCCAACCCACACAAACAATGAATCCAGTTGTTGCTTTGACATCCCAAATGCAAATGGTACAACAAAAGATACAAGATATGGCAAAAGGGAGTACCAAAAGATATGCGATAGAGGACATTTGTCCTTATCATTTCGATGCAACAATCGGCTTGATACCTTTTCCAAGACACTGTGAATTCCCAAAGTACGACAAGTACAATGGAAGAATGGATCCGATATATCATATTCAAGAATTCAAAAAAATGAGCCTTGAGTTTTCCCAAGAGGAAACTTACTTAATGAGATTATTCCCAAGGAGCTTGGGAGGGGCATGCATGGAATGGTTCTCAAAATTACAACCAGGTATCAAGACTTTTGAAGAAATTGTCAATAGGTTCATCTCCCAGTATTCATTTAACATCCAACATGATGTTACAATAAAGGATATTTATAACCTAAAACAAAGCAAAGGGGAGACGTTCTTGTCTTTTCTACAAAGATGGCAATGATTGTTTGCTAGATATCCTCGATCCATTCCTGAGGAATAAAATATGGAGTTGTTCATTGATAAATTAACAAAGGAAATGAGTTATAGAATTGAATTGCAATGTCCTCCCACATTCGAAAAAGTAATAGAAAATGGTCTTAAAATTGAAGAAGTGCTAGTCAAAAGAGGAGTTATCAAGCATTTTAACAATAAAACAAATAACATAAATATATCCTCCAATCAATACTCAAATAGTGATAAGCCAAAATTTTGGAAAAAGAATCGATACACAACTACCAATGAAATGAAAAATGATTCACAAAATGTCAAACCGATTTTTAACTTGACATCATCTACATCAAAGAATCAAAACAATGATCAAATTGTCAAGTCGAATATCATACAAAATAATGAGATCATAAAAACACAGTCATATCAGAAACCATCTAATTGGAGTAGGTTCACACCTTTAGGCCAAATGATAGAATCAATAATGAAAGAATTAGTCACTAGTGGCCTTATCACTACACGAGAAGCCCGATTCTAGGATCCAAAGGTCAAACCACCATGGTGGAATGATGCAGATTACTACAACTTCCTTAATAAAAAAGGCCACAAAATCAACAATTGTATGGAGCATGCGGTACAAGATCTGATCAATGACAAAAAAATATATGTGGAGGGACCCCAAAACAATAACGATCATTCGGCCTTCAAGGACCCTTTTCCAAACTATGACAAAGGAGAATCATCATCTTCAAACAAAAAAGGTAAGAACATCAATCATGTCTATGACAAAATAATCCTTTTTATCTCTGAAGTAGAGAGTGATCATACAGTTGGTCATGACATTGACGAAAACAAAACCAACAACAGTACCCCTTTGTATTTGCTCCCAAGCATACAAAACTCTAAAAATTAAATCAATGCCTTAAAAATCAGAGACCGTCAGGAATATAAACCAGCAAATGTAATGACTAGGGGGAAATCCAAGGTAGTGTTAAAGGGAGTTGGGTCTACACATGCAGTTCCACCTCCATCTCATTATAACATTGTCGATCAACTACAAAACATTCCTACACAAATATCTATACTAGAACTCCTTAAATTATCACCATCGCACAAGGAGGTTCTAGAACAAGCACTAGTAGCCACTATGGTACCAAAGAATCTAGATGTTTTCCAATTCCAAGCTATGGTGGGGCATTTGACTACCCTGCATTGTCTATCATTCTCCAAATAGGATGATGTCTCACTAAACCATCCCAATAATATCGCACTCCATATCGAAGTCTTAATCCACAATCATCGCATCAAGAGAGTCTTAATAGATGGGGGAGATGGTCTGGACATTTGCACTCTCAAGTTAATCCATGCACTGGGGTATTCCGATGATGCTATTAATGCCCAAAAGAAAATGACTATCAAAGCATATGATGAGGAGGAAAGATCATCTAAGGGATTAATTGTGTTACCCATTCAAGTGGGGCCAATGATGAAACACATAGTGTGTCAAGTATTGGAAAAGAGTTAACATACAACATACTCTTAAGATGACCATGGATCCATGAAATGTAGGTCGTACCTTCAACATATCATCAATGTTTGAAATTCCAAATAAATGGACAAGAGGTGTCTATATCTGTTGATTATAATCATCCTCAACATTGTGACACAATTAGAATCTCCCAAGATAACTTTGTGCCTCACAACAAGGAAGCATCCAGTTCAAAATCATCCAACGAAGAAAAACATCCAAGTATCACCACCAAGTGAGTAGAGAAGAAGAATAAATAAAAAGAAATAAGTCCTATTGAAACTCAATCAACAGATAATCTGGATCCACAAACTTCTTTATCACAAATTTTTTAAGAGCAAGTCCAACTGATAGACAAGGGAATGGGAACATATTCTATGGAGAAATCGCTTAATCTTTCACAGTTAATGCCGTCTCCTAAGACATATGGTCAACCATCTATCATAAAACCTAAAACATCATTACCAGTCATAGTTCTTTAAGAAAGGTTTGTCAAAACTGGTACCATAGAGGATGAGTCAGACAACAAAGTGATCCAGGATTGGCTATACAAAGATGAGGAACCCTCAACATCCAATATCAGTCTCAAAAATCTCAATATTAACATTGATAAATATGGCAAAGGAAAAGCTATTTTAGAAAAAATGGGTTATGAGGGACAAGGACCTATTGGATTAAGAAAGGATGGAATCATAGAGCCTATTCATCCTCTCACTCTCCACTCAAAACAGAAGACGAGACTGGGATACTTTGATGAAGGAAAAACAGGAACTAGCAAGGAAAACTATAGAACGAATCCTTCAACTTAGAGATAGCTTTGAGATAGATTCAAATGAATATGAGTGGGATTTGTATTCCGATGTATCTTTCACCGATATTCAAGTTGATGTCATCCAACAATATGCACCTATGTGTGAAGAGGGACAAGGTTCTGGGTCTAGGCCATTCATAGAAAGATCACAAAATATTGATGACTTGAGTTGGGATGAATAGACCTCGAGTGAACTGGACGATCTTGAAGAAGGTACCTTCATTGAACTCGATATTCCAATAAAAAACTATGACGAAATGGCTGTCCAAACCCTTACAACCATCAAACTAAATGAATTTGATGACCTCATGCCATTAATCCATCCAAAACTTATTGACTGGGAACATGTTGAACCTCTGACTGTACCAATATTTGCAGAAGATTATGCCATCATGAATTTCCTATATCATAGTGACCCTGATACAAGTTCTAGCTATAATACTCATAACAACACGATTTGGCAGGAGGGTGTCAAATCTTCTAGTTGCAAAATTAAAAACAAGGAAAATAGATCTAATGGTGAAAACCATCCTATGGCAGCATTAGATCTGGAAAAAGAAAAAATAAAGAACGCATCTAATGGTGAAATTTTTTTTGTGAAAATGAAGGATGGAAAATTTGACACTCTTTCGGAATAGTATCATGAGCGATCATCAGTTCTGGTAGAACCAACATAGTCTGTGAACATGGACACTGAAGAAAAGGAAAAAATACTACATCTGGCAGAATCCATGACAAATCAAGAGAGACCATAATTCATCAATTTATTTAAGTAAATAAGCATCAAATTCGCTTGTTCATATTCTGATATGCCAGGGTTAGATCCAAATATGCTCATACATCATTTTTCTATGCCCGCAGGAATCAAGCCTACCAAACAAAAATTGACAAAAATGCATCCCCATATTGCATTGACAGTAAAGACAGAGCTAAAGAAATTATTAGATGCCAGATTCATAAGGTCTATAGACTACACCGAGTGGATATCAAACATTGTACCTATTCTCAAAGCTGGACAATAGCATCAGGATATGTACGGATTTTAGAGACCTAAATAAAGCATGCCCAAAGGATGATTTTTTGTTACCAAATATAGACATCATTGTGGACTTGACGATAGGACATGCCATGTTGTCAATCATGGATGGTTTTTCAAGATATAATCAAATTAAAATAGCTCTAGAAGACCAAGAAAAGATGAATTTTACATGTCCATGGGGAACCTTCTGCTGGAACGTCATGCCATTTGGTCTAAAAAATACTGGAGCCACCTATCAAAGAGCAATGATGATAATATTTCATGATATGATGCACACCTTCATGGAGGATTACATGGATGATATTCTGGAAAAATATTGTACAAGGGAAGGACATCTACATATTTTGAACAAAATATTCACACGACTAGAGAAATTCAATGTTAGGTTAAACCCTAAGAAGTGTGTCTTTGGAGTCACATCAGCAAAAATTTTGGGGTACATTGTCTCAGAAAAAGGCATTGAAGTGGATCCAGCGAAAGTCAAGGAAATAATCGAAATGCCATCTCCTAGAAATATCAGTCAACTCAGATCACTACAGGGAAGACTCCAATCGATCAGGAGATTTATCTCCCAGTTGGCAGACAAGAGTCATCCTTTTAATCACCTTTTGCATAAAAATGTAATTTTCAAATGGGATAATGGGTGTGAAACAACATTCAATCAAATAAAATAGTATCTAATCTCACCACCCATTCTTATACCACCAACAGAAGGAAGACCTTTGATATTGTACATTACCATGAAAAATATCTCTTTGGGGGCACTATTAGCGCAAGAGGATTATGAAGGAAAATAACATGTCATCTACTATATCAATAGAATATTAAATGGTTATGAAATAAATTACACTTTCATAGAGAAATATTGCTTGATGGTGGTGTTTTCTACTCAATAGCCGAGACACTATATGTTGACTCATACAATCAAGCTAATAGAAAAGATCGACCCCTTAAAATATCTACTTAGTAAGGCTGCCTTAATAGGTAGACTAGAAAAATGGGTCATGCTATTAAGTGAATCTGGCATTCAATATGTGGAGAGAAAAGCCATCAAGGGTCAGGCAATTTCTGAACAATTAGGTGAGGCTCCTCTACTAGATGATCGACCAATGACAATGGAGTTTCCAAATGCAGACATTCTAACAGTGATGCCCCAACAATGGGTATTATATTTTGATGGATCATACACAGTGCGGATCTGGAGCATGAATTTTGTTCATCTCTCCCCAAGGACACACCATTCCAAAATAATATAGGCTGATGTTTTAGTGTACAAATAATGTGGCAGAATATGAAGCATTGATCATTGGGGTCAAAATAGAAATTCAATGGAAAATCACAGACTTATAGGTATATGGGGACTCTCAACTATTCATTTATCAAGTGAATGATGAGTATCAAAAGAAAGATGAAAATTTGATGCCCTACAAGCAACAAATAGATGATATGAAAGATTTCTTTGTCAGTGTCAAGTTTGATAAAATTCCAAGAGCGGAGAACAAAGCTGTGGATGCTATGGCCACAATTGCTTTACTATTGCAATTTCCAGAGAAACGTGGTTGTTATGAGTTTATAGTAGAACAATTATCCCATCCTTCCCATAAAAATTCAGAATCCCATACCATATGCCATCTAGAAACCATTGAAACCTCCATCTATGAAAAAACCTATGCCTACCTGAAAGACGATATCCTTCCTCCTGATCTTTCCAGGAACCAAAAATGAAACTTCATCTGCCAATCTGCCCAACATAATTTAATCGCAGACATACTTTATTGTCGAGGTCTTGATGCTACCTTACTCCGATGTCTAGAACACGATGAATCTTAAATGGCCCTATGAGAGGTTCACGAGGTTATTTGTGGCACTCATTCGAGTGGGATAACTCTAGCTAAGAAACTCCTCTGTTTGGGATATTATTGGCCATGCATGGAGAAAGAATCCTATCAGTTTGTCAAGAAATGTCAAAAGTGTTAGATTCATAGCAATCTGATTCATGCACTAGCACAAGAGCTACATCCTTTCACATCAACATGGCCTGTTTTTCAATGGGGCCTGGATCTGGTAGGAAAAACAAATCCCTCTTCATCAAATGGACGTAAGTTCATTATCACAGCTACAAAATACTTCACAAAATGGATAGAAGCAGTACCTCTTACAACCATCACTAGGAAGAAGATCTCCTCTTTCATCTTGAATTACATAATTTCTTGATATGGAATCCTCAATCCATTATCACTGATAATGGACGACCTTTCAAGAATCAAGATGTCCAAGAACTATGTGAAAAGTTTCATATCCACAAGGAAATGGCCAAGCAGAGGCCTCTAATAAAATAATTCTAAAAATCCTCAAGAAAATGGTAAACGATGTTGGATGTGATTGGCATGTTCAACTCAATCCTGCATTGTGGGCCTACATAACAAGTATCAGAACACCAACAGGAGCTACACCATATGCCTTGGTATATGGATCATAAGCCATATTTCCTATCGAAGTAGAGATTCCATCCCTTCGTGTATCACTCAGAGGAATTATTTTAGATGAAGACTATAGGGTATCTAGATTGTAGGAACTGGAATTGTTGGATGAGCGTCGTCAACAAGCTGTTAATCATCTAATGACTTATCAATAGAGAATGTCAAGAAGTTACAACCACAAGGTAAAACCGAGGGTCTTTCAGGTTGGTGATTTGGTACTAAAGGAGAAGCCTAGGAATTAGCAGGACAAGGAAAATAAAGGGAAATTTGATCCTAATTGGCTTGATCCTTTTGTCATCATATCATTATACAGATCAGGATAATATCAACTATCAGAAAGAGACAAATTTGATGAACCTATCAACAATATCCATCTCAGAAAGTTCTATACTTGAATCTCCTAGTGCACAGGTTAAACTTCTGAAAAATGGTTTCCTTGATGAAAACCTGGCAAATAGGCATCCTGGCAACATAAAATACAAAAATAAAATAAAATAAAATATTAAAATACAAAAACTGAGAAAAAGGGAAAAATGAGAAAAATAAACAAAACAAAGAGTGTAATCAAAACATATGGTGAAAACTTGGAAAGAGGCATCGTATGTGATTCTAAGATCAAATTTCCCATCTATTTTGATACATATCAAGATCAATAATTTGACAGTTAGTACCATTTCATATCATGTCATTAATCTTGTCAATCATTGCATCCATACCAAAATCGTTTCACATAGTCAAGTCTCACTACAAAGCTTGGGGGAAACATCTAGATATCACTAGGGGCAACAAAAACATCAGTTTCACCAAAGGGCGAACAACAGTATGATAAGAAAACAAAAACAAAAAATGCATCAAACACCCATATCATATCAAAATCCAAAAAAACATTTCTAAAAGTTAGTCTAGAAAAGAAAAACCAAAATCATGAGTCTGAGTCAGTCAAACTATGGGGTCTCTGTGTGTGTAACATAGGCAAGGCTAATCCTTGATCAGCCCCCGGGACCCCTAAGATAGGTTAGTAGGTTGGGTCTTTGGTCAAAAATCTCAAAAGTCAAAAACATCAAAAAAAATAAAAATCAGGATGGATGATCTGATCGGAATAATAATTTTGAAACATAATAAGTAAAAGGTGGATAAGTTGTATTTTTGATTGATATTATCATTTCTTTGGAGTATCTCAATGATGTATTGCACTAGAGAAAAAAGGAAGAATGATATTTTTATTTGTCTGTTGTTTGTAAGTTAATCATACAAATCTATGAATTGTTGGGGGATGTGCTATGCAAATGTATCACCGATGACATTCAGAATTCACACATTGAAATGATTAATCACTGCATGTTTATGAAATGAATTCTCAAGTAATCTTGGTTCAATTATACCTAGATACTTGTGTTCACTTGCAATATCAAAAATCATGAAAGAAGTACTCAGGTCGTCATTGGTCTAACATATACCATTAACGATTGTACTCACTTTCAACATCCAATAAAAGCTCTATGATGATACCGAGCACAAAAATACTGTTAAAATGACAATAGATTTTGCATATAGTTTCATGTGAAAATTAGATTGCATACATCATAATTCATTATCTACAGAGTATTTATTGCATAAAAGGTTCCAATCAATGATTATCTTATCTACAAATATGACTGAGTATACTTGACATAATTTCAAAATCATCAAAAACATGTAGAAGTCATCATCTCATCATTAAGTTTCATCATTTTCATCATTCATACATTTTACATCAAATAAATTATGCATTAAGTTGTACAATAAATACATCATGTTCATTTTTACCATAAACATTCATTACATCAACATCATATACAATTGATCAATTTTTAAAAACCCATACATCATTTGTCATCCATAAATTGTATCACAAATATTTCATCATCCACCCATTATGATTCATCATAAGAACATCATTTTATTATCATTATCACTTTTAAAATAAAAAGCATTTATCCATCCATCCATACATTTTCATCACATTGAAATTAAAGCATTTTTATGGAACATCATAAAGATACATCATCACATAATAAATGCATCCATCACAGGTAAATCATAAACCATCATAAGCAAAAATCAACTTCATCTCATATATATATATCACCAGTGTGAAGTATACAATGAAGTCTAAAATAAAGATACATCATCAAAAATGAGGTAAATCGTAGTATACATCATGTCTCAAAAGGGAATATCTCAAAATCATAGGTAGCATCTATGATCTGCAACTACCAGAATGTGCGGGCCCAACAAGACCGGTACCACCACCACCCCCAGAAGAACCAAAATCTCTGGGATCTCTCTGTGGAGGCTGTGACACACCCTTACTCACTGTCCGAGTATGAGTCCGACCGGATCTTGAGGGGGCATAACTGACTCTGCGATCAACAAGCACTGCATCATGGTATCTCCCCCTGTATAACTCTACCTCTCGGCTAGCTCGTAGAACCTCTCTCATATAATGGGCCACCGAGGTACCATCAGCCACTCTTTGTAGGGTCTTGGCCATCTCCTATGCCCTCTCGAAAATCTGTTGAGCACTGTCTCACTCGACTGTCAAGGTGGCAACTTGAGTCTGAACAATGGCCAACTATCCCTGTACCTATGCTAGTGCCTGAGCCTGAGCCTACATCTAAGTCTGCGTCTGAACAAGCAAACCCCGAGCCTGTACCAACTATCCCTGCAGTGTCTGTACTTGTATCTGGAGACTTGCAATATGTCTTTGGTGGTCAACTAATGGTACTGCCACTGCTTGCCTCTTGCAAGGCCTACTGGATGAAGGACCAACACTGACTAGCCTTGCCCCTCTGCCACCTCCACCGCCGCCATCACTATCATAACTATCACTACCACTCTCCATGCTACTGCCTGATGAAGTGTCACCCTCACTATCCACATGACCCTCGACAACATCCTCCTCTATGGGTAATGGTGCTGACTCATCTGGAATGGTGATGTGAGGATGTGGAGTCAAAGCTAAAAATGTGGTGTACTCCTCTATAATGGGTGCCTCCACAATATCTCTACACATGTCCAAAGATGATGGATGCAGTGACCTGTATCCCTCTACTAAGACCTCATATGACCGAGAAGACCCCCAATCCACTACATCACTCCACCACCTAGCATAGTGGGCTACCCCCTGAGGCATACACTGAATGATGCCATACTGCATGTACACTCATTGTAGCAAAAGCCTCACCAAAACAAAGGGTGTCCGACCAATCAGGTACATGGAATTATAGAGATACCCCAACATTGCGTTGTCCTTGTCCCACTGCTCACAATCTAGATATGGCCACAAGATGACACTCTCAGTATCATCAAAAAACTCACCTCCAATGCTCCAACTTACCCATCCGAGCCTGGGTAAGTCTGCCTCTATACCAAAACACGTACGGTTTACCTACTGGTCTATCCATAACTGGAAATGATCGAGCAATTAAAAAGTGCTCCCATGCCCACACTTGTAATAGGGTCATCCCTGCTAATAAACTATGTGCCCCCAAATAAACCACTGAATGTAGGTCATGGTAGAGATGTGCCAACATACACATCCCCCATGCATATCTCGTACCATGTATGACCATGCTCTCCAAAATATGGCCCCAACCCACAAGGAATCCCTTTTACCTATGATCAGGGCAAAGGAAACCTCCAATGAATCCAACAAGAACTGTTGGTAATGTAGTGTATGCATCAACAATCGTCCTCCATCAGACACTCAGAGCTGCAATATGCTGATCTTGAAACACTCTACGGAGAGCATCTCTCCCACTAGCCTCATGAGAATCGTAGACTACAATCTCTCCCATAAATGGTATGCGCAGAATCTGCCACACAATCTCAAGTGTGAAAATCATCTCACCAGTGGGTAAGTGAAAGGTGTTATGGTCACTATGCCACCTCTCAGCCAAAGCGGTAAGGAGACCCTGATTAATCCGAATCTGGGGCATGTCTAGTAAACTCATGAGGCCACATCGATCTATAACCCGAATCTCATCTGGTGTTAGATGAGGTATCAATTCGATGGTCCAAGGAAACCACTCTCATATCTAGAGAGTACCCAGACACTCCTATCATCACGATGAAAAATCTTCAATCAATACACTATGTCAAGAAATCAAAAGTCATTCTGCTATAAGGTCTAATCAAACTTTGGTATGAATTTTCGATCAAAATTCAGAAAAAAATATCAACAAACCTCCCCTATCATGAGGTTCATCAAACATTATCTAATCTCAACTATCATGAGGTTTATCATATATTGAATCATTTCCTTGCCTATCATGAGGATCATCACAAATAGGATTTATTCTTTCCTATCATGAGAGTAAGTCTTATTTGAGTCAAACCAAATCAAACATCTAGAATTTGGATTAATGAATCATACCAATCCAAAGAATGGACATGATCAGAATTGACGAATTCAACGTTACCTAAGTCAAAATATACAATTTTGACATAGATGCGCTAAAATAGGCATTCGAAGTGCTAAATCTCAAAAGTGCTACTTTATCAGGCGGATGTGCTAAAATAGGCACCCAAGGCACTATTTTTATCTGAAGCGCTATTTCAGCACTCCGAAGAACTATCATAGGCCACCGAAGCACTACTCTATCCTAAGAGCTTTTTTACTACATCAATGCGCTGAAACAGTCCGTCAAAGTGCCACTTTATCAAAAGCGCTATAATAGACCATCAAAGTGCTAATTTACCAAATCAAAGCGCTAGAATATTCTAGGCGCTAAAATTTGGCATCGATGCACTACTTCAACCTATCTAAGCGCTAATTTATGAAAGCACTACATTATCCTACGAAAGAGCTAGAGAAAATAATGCAAGTGCTAAATCTCAAAGCACTACTACATTGAATCAAAGTGCTACACCGGAGTGAAAGTGCTACAACGCGACTTGGAAGCACTAAACTAGGATAAAAACGTAAAAAGCATTAAAAAGCATTAAAAAAATTGCACAAAAAATATAGGTGGATTACGGGTACATACCAAAGGTCTGTACGTGGCTGGCTATCGGTGACGTCGCACATGCTCGAAATGGTGAGTGTGGTAAGGGATTGGCATCTTGCTCCAGCTAGTTGAAATGTCTCTCTCACTAAAGTTTGAAGTCAAAAGGGTGTAAATGACTTTGAAAATGACATTTTGGACTATATCTAACTTTTGGAAAAGGGATTTTTGTGGATTTTATTGTATTTTGATCCATGATATTAATTTAAACTCATCTACAGGCTCTATTTTCATCATCATTATCGGGAGATAAATTATTTATTGATCAAATCATCATCAAATCATCATCAAATCATCATGAAAATTCAAAAATTCTCACATCATTAATTTATTTCCCGAGGGAGCATATTATCAACAATCATTTGAAAATCAATATCTGGGGCATGTTTGGGGCATATTGAATTTTTATCATCGATCCTAGCAGTAGCAGCAGAAGTTTTCTTCGAAGCAACACATAAACACATCACTTCAAAGAGGGGAAAAATGTATACACCTAAAAATGGTCTGGAGCATCCGATTAATTAAATATTATAATTTCCTCTATTGTTTGAATAAATATAAATATTTATTTATATAGTTCACATTCACATTCACATTTAAATTCTTCCAATCTCATCTTAATTAAACAAAAAAAATTAAATACTTTGTTTTGATTTAATTATAAAATCCTTATTTTATTCTATCACATCAATCTTAAATTAATTAAATAAAGATTAAATACTTTATCGATTAATTTCCATATTTTTCTGTTTAATTTAATAAACAACTTCTATAGTTTGTTTTATTAAATTATTTATCCCTTTTTTTCTAATTTAAATAAATCAAAAATATTTAAATAAATGCATAATGAATATTCCATCTATATTTCCTCAAAATTGAATTAGATATGCTATGTCTAATTTATGTCAAAATCATGTCAAGATTAATTGATTGAAAATTCACGAGAAGTTTTTGAGACAAATTGGAGACAAATTGCAAATTTATCTCTCAATATTCCTCCATCAATCCTTCCTCTTCTCTTGCCTGGTGTTTTCATGGGTAGAGACAATCTCCAAAATTCTCTCAATATCCTCCATCTTTCACCATTCAATCCTCTAGATTGAATCCAAGCCTCTCTTTTCCATCCCTATGCATTTCTATAGCTAGGAAATCTATAAATAAAGCCTCATTGAACCAAGAAAAGGATCCCAGGTTATCAAGTTTACTTTGTAGAATTTCATCAAGCATCCAAGCATCCAAGCATCTAGAATTCAAGCATCAAGCATCAAGTTTTCATATCATGGCTACCTCCTATAGCTGCATTTATCAATTTTCATGTCAATTCATATTGCATTAGTTTCTTTTATTCATATACATATTATCAATATCCTTTCTCGTTCTTCAGATAGTCATTGCTTACATGATCTGAGAGAAAAAATGATTTAATAAATCTTTGGAGATAGAGAGCAATATGACGCTTTCAGCAGATTACTATTTTAAATTAGTTTAATTTGTTTAATCTTTGATATAATTCCATATTAAGAAGTGTTTTATTTCTTTCTAGTTATTCACACTTACAGTAGCCAATCAATCCATGCCAAAATCCAAATGAAATATAGAACCATCATGAAGTAATCAATCAAATGACCAATGTACCCAATACCAAGAGAACCACACACGATCAATGTCAAAGATCCAATCAAGAATTAGAAACATAAACATAACAACATGATCTAACCATCTCCTCCTAGGAGTTCACATGCACCAAAACATACATCCTGGTCTAAAGAGAACAAGTACCATGCCAAACTATAAGAGTGCATCAAGAATAAACCATGACATAATAGAAAAAGACTCTAAACCAAAAAAATATATCTCCAATCACATGAAGATAACCATAACCAATGATGCATCCATGTCATTGTCAACAACTCCCACTGAATCGTGGTACAAGCTACACACATGGAATCATGACAACCATCCTCTTCATGAAGATCATCCAAGTTTGCACACACTCAACTATAATATTAGTAACATACAAGTGAAACCAATATCTCCAAGACAAGAAGATACATACAATTTACAAACCATCGTAAACGTATCTGATCACCGCCAATCCATCACTGCCAAAATTAGCTCCCACTAAAAAGTGTATACCCAATGAATGTAACAAGCTATAATGACATCCTGATACAAATATCCTAATGAAGATCAACCAAAGGAACTCATACAATCAAATAACTCAAATGAAACATGATCTCCTCAACAAGAAGGCAAATTAAAACCATGATCCTCATACCAAGAAGATACACTACCACAACCTGAAGCAGGAACCAATACGACACCACCAACAATGCACCTGCATAAACCATCATGACATGCCAAAGTCCCTAGAACACAAGAAATATCCATGAAACCATAATCACCACCAAATGAACAAACAACTCAACCCAAATGTGTCCCATGTATATTTGCATGTCATACTCAACTACATAGGTCTCGGGTCATCCCACTATAGTGGTTTACAATTTTTGGCCAAACTAGACAGTGAAATTATTATTTTTAACTAAATCTTCTTATTTGGGCAGCTATAGAGGCTAAATTGTGAGGAATTTGAAGATGATGCAAACTAGAGTCTCGTCAAATTTTGTCTATAGATTCTAAAATATTTTTTAAAAATTTTTTGGAATCAGATTGCATTTTCTTTTTCCATCTTCCATGAAAATTGGTTTTTTTTTCAAAAAATAACATTTTTAAAAAGTGACACACCGTATAATGCATACATATTTTTACATGAAGGATAAAATTCTAATTCTTTTGAATTTAGATTTTTAACTCCGATATCTAGTGCTTCCACTTGATTAGATAGTTTTTTATTGAATATTTTTTCTTTAATCAAGTTTTGAAGTCAAACCAATTATAATTCAGACATAGCGCGACCGTATAACGCGTAATTTCTTTTGTATATATCAAATTTTTTTTTTTTTTTTTGGATCAAGGAATTCAATATCTTCTGAACTCATATTTTTCAATTTTTTTCTATAATCAGCTATTTTTCCACATGTGCAGAACAAATACCTTCATTTTTGGTGAAAAACCTATATTTAATAAAACTAAAAAAATATATACATAATAAAACAAAAAAATATCAAAATTATATTAATTGGATAGCTCCTTCCAAAGACTACATAGTTAAAAAATATAAATTTTAAATGAATTCATTTGATCCCCCAAAAGGTAAAACAAGTGTTTTTTTATTAGAATTTTGATAAGTGTAAAGGAGATTCCGTTATAGGTATGGTTTAAAACTAGCGAGGTTCTATCTAAGGGGGTTTGGGTCTAAGGTGGTTTGATCAAACCCCCTTCAATTGGAATCCTTTAAATGTAACTTTTCAAGGCTTAAATCATTATATTTTCTAAAAATATGTGATTTCAACAAAAAATATGATCTCCTAGAAAGTGTAAACCACTATTGTGTCATCACCCTCTCACATCATGGCTATACCTGGTAATACCATCTCACCTCCTCAAAATGAAATCAAAACTAACAAACCAAGTGACTAAACCAAGCCACCAAATTGAAAATTCATCAAAAGTGAAATATTTATGGACATAGACAACCCATGTCCAAGTCATAGGTGCAATAAGTAAGTATAGATCACCTACAATTTTACACAACTTGTAGATACACAAATAAAGCATATAAATCCAACCAAATAATGATAACCATGTTAAATGAGAGAAATCATAAACACGTACAATTGAGTATATGATGAATCCAACATCTAATCTCCTAGATTCGATAATCCATGAGCTCATAGTATCACCATAGTCAAAGTAAAACATAAAAAACTTAGGATAGAATATCAGAAAATAAATCATGTCAAGAAAACTCCAAACCCGATCCTTTGTGTAGTTCTCTGAACAAGCTTTTCATCGACTATTCGAATTCCAAAATCCGACCTCGTATGCACCCGATATGACCTCTCGAAGATCAAACAAAACACTTGATTTCCAGAAGGAAAAAAAACTATCAAAAATATAAAATCTGGAAAAATATCTAGCACCATAGCATAGAGAACCAAGTCATCTTTCCAATGAGTCCAAGAAGAGAAAAAACAAACAACCTAGGCACAATTAGGGTATTAAAAGCAAATAATTTTCCCCCTAGTGGTGGGGCAGTGGTCCACCAGTGGTGGCAACACACCTTGGTGGTGCCATATATCTCTGTGGCCAGACCCAAAATATTCATATATTACAAACAAAATTTTATTGGGCTTCATTTATTATTACCAATGATTCAAAATAATATTAAAAATTTAAAATGGGCGATTAAAATTTAATTTTAAATGTTTGTTAAACCCCATAGAGGGGTGCTAGGGCCCACCATCACCAACCGATAGTACTATTGGTGGTAGACTCTTGTAAGGAAACTTTCATCCATCTAATGACAATTTCCACATAAGCCAAAAGAGATATTTATGCAAATAAGTACTTAGAATCCATATGCAAGAGAATAGACAACATACCCATCACAGATGACACAAGATATACCCTA
Source organism: Sequoiadendron giganteum (assembly GCA_007115665.2). Taxonomy (NCBI): domain Eukaryota; kingdom Viridiplantae; phylum Streptophyta; class Pinopsida; order Cupressales; family Cupressaceae; genus Sequoiadendron; species Sequoiadendron giganteum. The sequence goes on along the minus strand of CM021105.1, from coordinate 6,296,026 downwards.
GGAAAACCCTCAAGAGGGAAAAAGATAGCCTCCAAAATAATCCAAAATCCATCATATTAATCAGACATAAAACAATACAAGAGTTATTGTTACCTAATTTTTCTTACAACTCAATCAGGTAGAGTTGGAGCAAGTATTTGCAGCTAGAGGGAAAAAGGTATATAAAAATTTATGTTAAAGTTTTTTCATTGCACAAAGATGTTTTCAAATGAAGTTCATTTTTATTATGAAAATTTTCTTTACAACAGAAAATTACAAACAAAATTCATAGTATATTGTGTCTTTATTCATTTTACAATGAAACATGATGTCCCACACAAGCCATGGAAGTAATTGATCATACATGATGAAATGAAACACAAAGAGTAAAATATACAATTGAAGAAGTAAAGAAAATAAAAGGAAGTATTGGAGCTGAAACTAAAGACACAAATGACAACCTTGTGATTTTCCATTTCTTGAATGATGAATCATAAGGTTGTCATTTGTATCTTTAGTTTCAGTTCCAATCCTTCATTTTTTTCTTTGGAGATACCTGCAGAAATAGATTGTGTTAGAGTTCAGAATCAATTTTCTCTTCATATGCATACATAAAAAAAAAAAATCTACTCCTATGAAACATTTGATCAAATATGCAGATTTTACGAATATTCAAGAGCAAAAGATTCAAATCATTATTGGAAGCTTTTGGATTCATTATTTTATCCAACTTGTTTGATCATTATGTAGGTACATGATCATTTATCATTACATGTTTCATTGTGTTTAACATTATTATTGTTATTCTCTGAATTAGAGTCTTTTCCTTTGTCATGATCTTTCAAGGTAGTTTTGAATATGGTATGATCAACATTTGTCTTGCCTTGTGAATTTTCTATTAAGATGATTCCTTGTTCAATGAGGTCTTGGATGATATTTTTGAGTGTCAAGCATCTAGATGTCTTGTGTCCTTTTCCACAGTGATATTCAAAATATTCATCTTCTTTCCAACAATCAGGTTTGATCAATAAGGGTTAATAGTTTTTGATGTCCAATAGTTGAATGACATTGGATTGCAAGAGAATATTTAGGAGTGATTCACTAGTTCAGCCAATTGGATGTATATTCTCTTGGAATGAACCAAAATAATATTTCAAGGAGGATTACTAGGTCTAAGTGAGGACCCATTTTCACAGGGAGAATGTGTCCTAGGTCACTCACCTAGGACACACTTCAGAAAATGTGAAATATCATGTAAAAATAGGGTCCTAGGACCTAGTGAGGACCCATTCACCATGTGGATAATGGGTCCTATGTCACTGTTGATGCCAAATTTTGACAAGGTAAAAACCTTTATGGGAAAATCAGTTAAAGGCCTAACCTATTGCACTAAACTGAGTAACCTCCAAATTTTAAAGAAGCTGACTTCTTTTATAACTGGGGTTTTGAATGGGAAAAAGAAGAAGATATAAAATAAAATGATCTAACTAGGGTGATGTGCCAAGATTTAGATGTAAGGCATTATAAATTTATCCTTTGGATACAATTTAAGGGCTCATTCAATAATCTGCTATGTTTTGAAATAACAAACATCAAAGAGAAAGACTTGAATAGTTAATTTCATAAAATGATTTGCACAGAGATTTACTGAAAATAAAGAGTCAGAGACATGGTTCTAAATCAACATTCTATTTTAATCATTGAAGTTGCAAACAAGCTATTCAATAACAACATAGTACAATGTTTTTCAAATAGTTAAGAAAAAAAGAGGCCAAATTACAAGGGCACAGTCTATGAGTCTTTACAATTATCCAAAAAAAAAAGAAGGCTTGGTGTCTTTCTAATTCTTCTGCAGGTATTCTGACCTATTTTTGGTTAAAAGGAGTAGTATATGTAGTGAAAAGTTTCCACCGCTCGAAGGTCTGTAATAGAAAAGATTCCCGATCATGAGAAATAATGTTTACAACAATGACTCATCACGTCCATTGTAATAGAAAATATTATGAAGCATGAATCCAGTCACCCATGAGCTAGATGCATCCCTTGTGAATGATGACGATGGTCCCAACGTTTGAAGATAGCTAAGCCCGAGAAAGCATGTGTCGTATTCCCATAGAGTTAGTTAGGATGCGTGGTATGTAGTCACGAATTGAAGGAGAAAGGAAGGGAAGCTCCTTTTTGATGAGCGATGGGATGACACATGGATGAGCCTTCAGTATATCGATAATGCTATGGGTCCTACGAAAAAGTGTACTCAGGAGGAGGTGATGTGGCGTATGGTCGGGGCCCTAAAGAGAAAGGAAGGGAAGCTCCCTTTTGATGAGCGATAGGATGAAATGTGGAGGCAGTGAGCCGAGAAAATTGAAAAGATGGTTGGAGGGCTTCAAAAACATTGGTGCGGTTGGAAGCGAAGAAAAAAAAAAGGCAACTTGAAGGGAGCATGGGATATATTTAATATCCATAGATTTTGGTGACTATCGGGGGATTTACAACTACGGAATGATGAACCCAAATTTTTTATGGTTTAATGATTAGAGCCTTATCCATTGAGCACCAAAGTTAGATTTTGGAAAAAATGGTCTATAGGGGCAACTAGTCAGCCTTGGAAGGCATTGATATGGCACGTAGATTCATGTACCTCATGTAGATCTATTACCTCCTTAAAGGGAAATGACGTAGATATCTCAGATTCAAACTCAAGCTAAAAAAGAAGTCGTGCGATCTGATGAGTGACACCTTTAGTATCCTCAATAGTAGGAGGCTAGCTGAAGCTTTAGAAAGTAGATAAATCCTGCTTCTTCTCCTCAATTATGGCAGCAATTTTCTCTGTGGTGGCCATAGAGTCATCAAAATGAAATTTAGAGGGAAAACCCATCTGGGTCAGTTGGGAAAACCTTGCCCATATGCCATTCATAGTCCTGCCCAACCTCTGATTTTCAATACACTCTCACACTAGATCTTCATTTGGTACAATGTATAGCCTGTCTACCAGCTTCTCTGCTTTGGGAAATTTTTCCCTAATGAATTGCAAGAATCGTTCCATCGCGCTATGAACCTCCTTGCTTAATTTTGTCACCTCCACCATAAATTGAAGTGTGGGTTGAAAATTCAAATATAAAGCCTTGAACCTTTCCTAATAGGAAGCATATAGTTGTTGGGCCACTAAGCGGAGGTCCGACTATGGAGAAGGAGTTTGAGAAATTTTATTCAAAATATTAATCTCTGCATCCTTTGTGCCAATTTCTTGCGTCAGCCCCAAAAATTGTTCTGCAACTATGGAGAGTTTCTCCTGCAAGGCTCTCTGTACGAAAAGCCACTTTTCATCAACCTGGCTTCAGGTGACAGATTCTTCTTCCTAGGAAAGCTTTATCTTCTAGAGGTCCTCTTTGAACTGAGCTTGTTGTCTTGCTAGAGCTATCTCCTGCAATTGTATCGCTTGCTCCAACCGAGCGCATATTCACTACAAATCCTCATCCTTCTGATGAACCTCCCTCTCCGATCAAGCCAACTAGTCTTGTAACTCTCGATTCTCTCGTTGTAGCTTAGCCTGCTCTGCTTAGAATTTTTGTGTGAAGTGCTCCACTTCTACCTCTCATGCTTTGTCCTTTGACAATAGGACTTCAAATCTTTCCTTGATGGCCTTGAGCTCATCCTCTGTCTTCTTCAGCTTGCGACCAAACTTGAGAAAGTTGGCGGTCACCACTCACTGTGTCTCTTGCATGATCTCGACTTTATCTTGCTATTGGGCAATGCACAAGTCATGTTTGATGGTGTGTATGTCATAGTCATCAGGCTACATTTCTCCCTGTAGCTTTGTAACATTGAGATGCATGGTTGCAAAATGCAACAACTGCTGAGCCTCATTGTAAACTGTTTGGAATCTGGGCTTTGCTGGATTTTTAGCATCCTTTTCCCTTTGCTTCTAGAGTTGGAGAGCTTGAGCTTGCTTTGTTGCATCACTCTATGAAAAGAATTGAGCCAGTGATCTGATGTGTTTTCCTATGAAGGGTACATTGGGAGGAATAGCGAAATGGAATGAGAGGTAGGTGACGTCAGATGTTTTCTTCTTTGGAAGGGAAACCATGAGTGGAGAGAAGGGGGAATATTACAAACTCTAGGTGATGAAGGTACGAGAGGACTCATGGGAAATTATGGTGGAAATGAAGATGCAATGGGTTCCATTTGTTGAAAAGGCTAGGTCAAATTTGACTCAGCGGAGACAAAAGGGGCGATAATTTCAAAAACCAAGGGGGTAGTAGCCATAGGTGCGGATAGGGAAAAAAATATGGATGCTAATGGGTATTCAACGAAAGAAGGATTAACTTGTAGGGGAGTGAAAACCATCTGCCTGATATGAGAAAATTGGGAGAAACATCACATAGCCATAGCAACAGGGACAAAGAAAGCTAGGCTAATACTTGGGGTGATGGGCGACATAGAGATAGTGGAAGAAATAAAGAGATTGGGAGCCAAGAAGAGGGGGAGAGAAACATACCTAAGCGACAGAATCTATCCTCGATCTCAGGCTCACCGTAGCCTCCTACGAACCTTCTCTAGAAGTTGTATTAGTGCGTTGTCTTTTAATTGGTGTAGAGTTCTCCACACCTACTACTTCCGTCAATTTTTGTGATCCTCTAGGATTTCTCATGGCCGAGGATTAGGACTGTGAATACTTTGATTGTGAAATATTTATCCGTGGCCCCAAACTTGTGCTAGGTTGCTTCCCTGACTTCTTAACTTGTTTCATCGGTTCTGTTCTTGGTTCATTTTTCTTTTGTTTCCCCTTATTAGAATATTGCTTGGCCTCCTTAGGGTCGACTTCTTCCATATCACTTTTATCAAAATCAACATGCTCCCCATTCTAGAGAGAATCAAACCAATCATCGGTGTCAAAAATTGATGGATCCTGGAATGGGGCAATGAGACACTTAATCTCCTAGAAATAAACCCAAAAAACATCAATCTTTTCCCTTTTCCAGCCACATTACCTTATCAAACTATTGCAGAGGGTAGCACCCATGTGGAAATTTTCATTGAACTTCCCTTTAGGATGATAAAACTCGAGCCATGAGGGCCTCCAATTATCATTCGACATGTGTGTGAATTCCACCCATAGCTTGTTGATATGCTCCAAAGGGTTTCACGAAGATTCCTAATAAGGCTAAGGATTGTGTTTTACCTTAATAAATGTGTCGCCCAAGTCATCCTTGAGGTTTTAGTCCCATATATCGCAAATTAACACTAGCTTGAGGTGAGCCAGTTTTGCCTCTAGCAGATCAACCGATTTATTTTTTACCATGACCACTATTTTGTAGCTCAACAGACATTCGTAAAACCCTCTCTTTTTCTTTTTCAGATCAGAGAAAAATGTCCAGTCCATACTGGCCATTTGTCAGAACACCTCAAGAGCCAATACTCGATCGGTGATGGATGTTGGGAGTCAGATTGTGTCTTCTGAAAAGTGATGCACTAAGGTGCATGTGAATTCCTCCCTGAGGAACCAATCAAACTTGGGGAATAGGGATTGCATCTAGCCAGTTTGGTCGGCTGATAGGTTATAGTAGTCACCATCCTTGCTCAAGTCACACAAAATAGGAATTAAGAACTTCTCTGAAAAATGCATAATAGTCATATGTGGAAGAGAGGATGTGAGTCCATACCAAAAATAGTTTCTGATGCTTCTTCCCCTCAAATATTGATAATTCTATTTTTTCCTTGAAGAAATTAAGGTTTTGATGTAGAAACATATAGGCAAGAAGAGAAGGATATCTGAACTTACCAAAATTTTCGAACTCTGCAATCTATTTCTGCATATCCTTGACAATCATGTCCATGAAATCATACCAAAAAGGGTCGCTTTGTTTCCTTAGATGAGATCCTAGACCCAACTAAGATTCATGCACAATCATGTTATTGTCCAAGCCAAACACAAAAGCCATCATGGAGATGGAGTCCTACAAGTCTGCATTTTTGAATTCGACACGATGACTTGGATCCTTTATCGACTGCTGGCAATCCTAAGGTCTACAAGTCTCTGTGTTATAAAATTCAAGCGCATTCCTTCTTTCTTTCCAAAACCTTGCACCTTTTTTTTTGGTTGAATGGCTCCATTAGCAGTGCCCTAGTTCCATTCCTTGGGATGCACAACATGTCCCTAAGAACATCCATAGATATTATAACTCTTAGCCTGCTTCCCTTTATGGCGCCAGTTGCTGGATTGAAATGTTGAATGCTCTCACAAACTATCTCTGGATAGTGGTGCACATAAGGGGCCATATATTATGGAAGTCCACAAAGCCATTGCTTGAATGGTAGTTGATTGTCGAAGGCTTTCTTCATTCTAGCACAAGCTACTCCTGTTAAGCCTTTAGGTTTGGTATTGAGGATGGGGTCATAAAACTTATCCCACTCCTCTTTAATCAGGCTTGCATCTCTATGAGTCCCCTTCTGAGCTGGTCGTGTGTGAAACCAGTCTGACTTTTCTTGGATTCCATGTATAGCATAAGACTCATCTTGGAAAATATTAACCATGGGCACTGTGAGCATCACATCAGCCAAGATTTGAGATGCCTCTCCTGACTCATTCCTTCGTGGATTTTTAGCTACTTCAAGGGCAATGAATTCCATTTTTTCTCAAAATTCTAAAATTTCTTATGCATCCCTCAGTGATTATGCACTTCAAAAGATTCTTTGCACTAACTATGCATTCAAGAACTTTCCTTTCTGTTTTAAAAAAATTGCTTGCAATACTTAACCTTTACTTCCTTCGACTGGTAGATGATGGTTGCTTTTCCTGCAGTAAATTCAACATGTACCTCCAACTTTTTTCTCGTGCGAAGGGAATTACTTTCCATTTTGAATGAAAAGAATTCATAATGACCCTAGGTACCTACAAACCATGGAGTAATTTTCCTTGGAAATCGAGTCGGTGATTTGAAGGTAGATTAGGCATTGTATTCCATAGAAATTAATATCCCAAAAAAATGATTATGCCAAAGTATGCGATAAGTGCCAAGGAGATTTGCATCCTTTTTGGAGTTTGAGAAATAAATGTAGGATGACACCTCAATGTCTGATCAAAAAGACAACCATCGGAGACTGCCACCAGCTTGCACTAGTTAATTAGCTCACCTTCATTCTACACACAACCATTCGTACCTGCAGACGCAACTGGGTGAGATTCTCAAGTGAGCCTTGGTGTATTGTTCGAGGTGGTACTTGGTTAACGTCATGCTTATGGTATGCAAATTAACACGCTTATCCTTGCCGCTTCTATAAATAGGTGCCTAGGTAGTAGTGAAATCACACAACAATTTTTAGCAGAATTAGTATTAGGTGATTGGTTTAGCATTTGGTATTTGTAGTTTGCATAGTATTTACATAAAGTGAAAATTTAGATGATTTGCATAGGGCTGTTGCCTAATAGTTGTATAGAGCTTGATGCCATGAACACCCCAATTAGGCCGACCTCCCATAAATCTGAAATGACCTTTTTAGGGCGATATTTCGACTAGGTTCCTTAAGAGGATAACCCAAAATAAGAATTCCTTGGCCATCATAGCCATGAAATGGGTTGTGGGACATGGCTGCCTTAAATATGAGGATAAATATAGAGTTAAAACTGATGTGTGCTCTCACTTTGTCACGTCAATGCTTGAAATCTAGATTCACAAGCACTTATCCTTCGTCTGGTAAAATAAAATTTCCCTTGAACAAGTATCTGAACGGCCTCGGGGAGGTGGTGGCGAATGCTATTTTGGCGGAGGTATCCTTACTACAAGCGAGCTTCGCAATTTTATTGAACAAGACACAATTTTTTTGTGGTTTTCATTCTTGATTGGTTTCTACCTTTAGTCGAAGGAAGTACACTGCAAGAGGGTCACTCGTGCCTATCACTTCCTCTTTTGAATATACAACGTGGTGCCATTCTCTGATGTCGATTGGTATACCGACTTCAGGAACTGGGTGTTCCCTCCACCACTCACCATTGCTTCTCTAGATGGTTTCATTGGCCAACTTGCTACTTCTGAGGATGAAATGGTTATAGACATTATCGTTGTTGCTGCTTAATCCCATGACTAAATATTTCCTCTCTTCTCATTCCCTTTTTAAAACTGAAACTCGTTAGTCCTTTTGTCTATAGCCTGGAAAAGGCCCTATAATAGCCATATGAAAAAGATGCAAATATATATAAGTATATAATTTAAAAGTGTGGCCTTTGAGCCATTTTGATATTGTATTTAGTGAAGTATATAAATATAATGAAAACATGGCTTATATTTTAAAAACTTATACTTTGTTGAATATTTAGTTTTCTTTCTGGCATATGTGTTATTCACTGCATCATGGTTTAAGAAGATCGACTGAACAAGAAAAAGAACACAAAGTAAAACAATTACAATAATTACATATTTACATGGTAGAATTTTTAATTGAGGTCAATAATTTTTTAAAGTTGAATTCCATTAACAGGAATCCTAGCACTTTTCTTTCCATGCTTTCCGATTCAAATGCCTTATATCGCCTGCACTGAATTGTCCTGAACGGATACTCCCACAGGCTGCCAGTTTCTCGTGTTGACCGGGTCTTGCTATCCACTCATTAAATTTTAACACTAGGTCCACATATTTTAGGCCTTGGTCCAAAAATCCATCTAACTACAAAAACACATATGAACCTACTATATTTTGCATGATTGATCCCCTGGAGGGTAGTGGGTAATGATCTTTTAGTGATTCTTGGTTTAGGTTGTGGAAGTCGATACATAGGAAGATTTCCCTGTTCTTCTTTCAGACTGAGATTAGGTTGAATTCCCATGCATTATGCTCGATTCAGATGACAATCCGCGATTGAATTATCTTTGTTAACCCTTGCACCATCAATGCTTTAGTCTTGGGATTCACTAGCCTCTATTTTTGGCGAACTGGTTTGACCTCCTCTATCAGCTCTATTGTATGTTGGATGATGTTGGGATCATATCTCCTGAGGGCATCATATGGCAAGGCCACCACCCCTTCAAATTTTCCAAAAAATTTGATGAGCCTTTCTTTATCTTCATGCAAGATGCCCTTCCTGACTTTGAGCTTGCTTTTGTCCCTGATCTAAAAATCAACATAATCACCTCCATTTGATGCAAACTTCCTCTTATTATTTATTGTGTTGTGAGAATTAAAAAGGTTTTCGAGAGTGGCCAAACCTTTCGGAAGCTTATGGGACCTTAGCTAAATGTCTTGTCCATCATCGGTTTGGATGATCCTTGATTGGTGTTTGTCATCAAATTCTCCTGACTGTGAGTTGAACAAAGCGATGTGTTCATCGTTGTCAAATAATTTCCAACTCTGACCATTATCTGCAATCACTGATCAAAATATCATTCACACAGAGTAGTTGTTATGCATTAGGTGATAAGCTTGCTCGAATTAGGATCTGATTAAGACCATGCGATCTACATCAACATTTTGTTCTCAAGGAATAGTTTGAATATTGAAAACTTCAAAGCTCTCAATTAGGTCCCAAACTCTATGTCTATAGGATCTCATATGAAAATTATTTTCTTTACTAATACCCCGAACTTGATTGATGATTAGTTTGAAAAATCTGAACATGATTATTTGCTTGATGCCCATTCACTCTGCTAGCCTTAAACCTAGTATGAGGCCTTCATATTCAGCTTTGTTGTTGGAATAGGAAAACTAGAATAAAAAATATTTGACTGTCTTCTCATCACTTGGGGAAGTCAAGCATATCCCAGCTCCTACACCGACCTTGCATTTAGCACCATCAAAGTGTAGTGACCACAACTTGTGATCGAAATGCCTTTGGGCTCTTGTGTCACCTTCAGGATGGCTTGGTCTTCATCATAAATGACACAAGTCCCTAGTCTAGTGGCATGATAATTGCCAAAAGGGTCTTTATCAATGAACTCTCTTAGGAGGAATTCCTCTTGATCGGTCCAATCTCTAGTGATATCTTCATCTTCTAGAAGCTCAATGGAATACATCTCCTCCTTGGGATTTAGGTGTGAGTAGGCTCAAAGACTATCTTAGCTTTGTCTACAACATGTTCGGAATGAAAAGTTTTAGACACTAGCTTCATTTTGGATCCATGCTTGGTTCTTACAATTAGGTGCCACCAATCTAAGGAATTGTATCCACCCATTTTAGAAGTGAATTCCCTGGACAAGCACAAACTGAATATGGGAGGAATATCAATGATCACAGTATCCTACTTGACCATGATATTGCGGTAGGCAAAAAAATTTAATGGAAGATCATTAATTATTCCCACGATATTAACCATATTCCCATCTAATTGCATAACCCCTTTATTCAAAGGTTCATAGCTCAATCCTAGGGATTCAACTATTTTCTTGGGAATGAGTGTGGTGCTAGCACTAGAGTCAACCATGGAGTTATGCAAAAATTTATTACCCATAATAAGGGTCAGGAAAAATGGCTTCAATTTTGGTTTATCTTTGTTGACTTTGACTGAGGATTCTTCCTCTTTGTTAACAATAGATGTTTCCTCTGTAGTTTCGTGAGAACTTTTTCCCAGGGTGATTGATAAATAGTCTTTTCTTTAAGCGACTAATCCTTTGGATCAGTGATCGAATCCTCCTAGAGAGCCCTCATTAGCAATGTTTTATGCTCTGGAATTGCTAAGATATCCCACAAGGTCACATTAGAAGATGATTTTTTCAATTGTTCCACCACATTGAATGGTGGTGAATTTGGAGACTTTTGCTCCTTAGCTCCTATCATAACATTTTATCTTCATGGTGAACATTGTGGTACCATTGCAAAGGTACTAGGTTTGTGTTTAGAAGCACTTTTAGGCTATGGACTGACTAATTACAGATTGACCCTTTTTCCCATGAATCTTCTCTTGGAGCGAGTGTTGTAATAAGACTACACTTGTGGGGTTTCTGAAGTGGATGCTTTGAATGTGATCACCGCTTCCTCTCCTTCCATCCATGAGAAGAGGGCATGGTTACGAGCTATTTCATTTTCTTGATCCAGAGACATCCCTTGTATTTGAGCGGTGAGTATTGCGTTTTCCATTTGCAGAGAGGCATATACATAACCCCCATTGTCCGATATTGTACCTTGGTTGTGTTGCTCCACCACCTTCTATTGTAAATTTCCATGTGAGCAGTTTCAAAGCATATGTGAATCATCGCAAGGGAAACACTAGGGGTTGTCTTCATCAACTAAATTGTTTTGCCCCACAGCTAGCTCTCTTCTTGAGCTTAGGTTGGTGTTTTGCAATGGAGTGGGTATTGATATTATTTGATTTTTTGTTTCAACCTAAGGATTTATGGGAGTGCCTCCTTGGAATTGATTCTATTGGTAAGAAGACCTTTTGCCTTGATAATTCTGGTAGGTCAACTTTGGAGGAGCGACTTGGTTACACTTGATGATAGTTATCTCATTGGCCATAACCCACAAAATTTCCTTAATGTTTCTCATCTCGTCCTTCGAAGCACCAAGTGTGGAGGCAACGCTCTGTGGTGCACTCACATATGTATATGTAGATTGAGGAGGAGAAATTATAGTGGTAGGGAACATTACCTAGGTGGGAACTGATAACTCAGGGAATATAGGCATGATGGGCCAAGGTGGCAACTTTCCAGTGTCAATTAGATTGTTCTCTGCTTTAATTGCGACACTATATACATTAGGTAGTCTAGTTCCACCAAGTGATTGGATCATCATTGAGATGTTGATGTTGATGGGCTTTAGGTAGAACAAGAATTCCAAGTTGGGCGACGAGTGGATTGCAACTTGAATTCTTTTCCAAGTTATGTGGAACTTGGCATTGAAGTCAGATAGGGCCTCATATGGAGCTCGCTTGATGATCTCTATTTGGTGATACTAGGAAGACCTATCTCTGTTGTTTGAGAATATTTCATAATAAGGATGCCCGAGTTGATCCCAAGTGTCAATAGCATTAGCCAACAAAGTGTGATACTAATCTAATTCTTTTCCTTTCAAAGAAGCTACGAGAAACCTTAGTGATTTGTTCTAGTTTGTAACTCTGTGCACCAAACATAAATCTACCACATGTTGGAGATGTTCATATGGTGTTCTTGAGCCATCTCCAATAAACTTAGGAATAGAATTCAGGGCAGAGATTGAGATAGGGCCCCAAACAATAGTGAAATTGGGGCTAAAAGGGGACTCCCAACATCCCAAGCCACATAATTTTGGTTAGCGATTGGTAACATGGTTGGTGAAGGAGTCAGAATGTTCACATGATGGGTTCTAATGTACTTTTTCTAGTGGCAATACCAAAAAACTAGGGTTATTTTCTATTTGGGATCTTGTAACAGATTGATGGCTCATATACCTGCTCAAGGTTTAAGCATATTTAGAAGGTCCCATCAGGATTGCTAGAAAAATGAAACTTTTGATGCCAAATTTTGACAAGGTAAAAACCTTTATGAGATACTTAGTTAAAGGGGGGACCTATTGCGCTAAATTGAGTAACCTTTGGATTTTAAAGAAGTTGGCTTCTTTTATAACTGGAGTTTTGAATTAGAAAAGGAAGTAGATATAAAATAAAAGGATCTAACTAGGGTGATGCGCCAAGATTTAGATGTAAGGCACGATAAATCTATCCTTTGGAGACGATTTAAGGGCCCGTTCAACAGTCTACTATATCTTGAAATAAAAAACATCAAAGAGAAAGACCTGAATAATTCATTTCATAACATAAAATGATTTGCATAGAGATTTATTGAAAAGAAAGAGTCAGAGACATGGTTCTAAATCAACATTCTATTTAAATCATTGAAGTTGCAAACAAGCTATTCAGTAACAACACAATATACTATTTTTCAAATAGTTAAGAAATAGAGAGGCCAAATTATAAGGGCATAGTCTGTGAGTCTTTACAATTATCCAATAAATAAAAAAGGTTTGGTGTCTTTCTAATTCTTCTACAAGTATTCTAACTTGTTTTTGGTTAAAAGGAGCAGTAAATGTAGTCAAAGGTTTCCATCGCTCGAAGGTCTATAACAAAAAATATTCCCAATCATGAGCAATGATGTTCACAACAATGACTCATCATGACCATTTCAATAGAAAAGATTCTAAAGCATGAACCCAGTAACCCATGAGCTAGATGCATCCCTTGTGAATGATGGTGATGGTCCCAAAATTTGAAAAAAGCTAAGCTCAAGCAAGAACGTTTCATAGTCCCATAGAGTTAGTTAGGATGTGTGGCATGTGGTCGCGACCTGAAAGATAAACAAAGGGAAGCTCCCTTTCGATGAGCGATGGGACGACATGTGGATGATCCTTTAGTATATCGAAATTACTATGGGGCCTGCTAAAAAGCGTACTTGAGAGGAGGCGACGTGGAATGTAGTTAGGGCCCAAAATAGAAAGGAAGGGAAGCTCCCTTTCGATGAGCAATGGGATGACACGTGGAGGCAGCAAGCTAAGATAGTTGAAAAGATGGTTGAAGGGCTTCAAAAACATCGACGCAGTTGGAAGTGAATAAAAACAATAAGGCAACTTGAAGGGAGCATGGGATATATTTAATATCCACAATCACCTACCTAGGACACACACCTTCTAAAATTAAGTGTTGTGTAATATAATTTTTAAATTTCAAGTTTCTCCCTTAAAATTTGTAATGAATTATGCTTAGATTTGAATCAAAGGGGCCAATTAAGGAAAATTAACCTCAATTAATCAATAAAGCCCTAGGTTATTTTGAAAGTGTAAAGATGCACTTTATAAAACCTTAAATAAAGCATAATTGTTGGTGTGAATAAGTCTTGTACCTAGTTAGTTCCTTTACTAGAGACTTAGGGGACTTAATTCACATGTTAAGTTTACTTAGGATAAAAGATTCTTATCTAGATAAGTCATAGTTATCTTATCTAGACTTCACATCATCCTAGGTAGTTATGAGTTAGTTGTCTCATGTGATAGGATTAAGACACTTTTCATGATCTTCTCTTATCCTATTTCTCATCCTTTCCTTTATAAGAAAGGCATCTCTAACATAGTTTGTACATTATATAGAATAACATTGTAGTAATATTTTATATTATATCATATTGCAATTCTTGTTTGGTGGAATAACATCTTACATTGTTGCTTCTCTCTATTTCTTATGGAGATTATTTGGTGTTGCAGATTGAAGATATTATTTTCTCACTTCAACATGGTATCAGAGCTTTGAATCTTGTGTTAGAAGACTGAAGAAGATTCCCTCCAGGTCTGTTGCCATTGACGCCGATATTGGTTGGTAATTGAAAAAGTAATCTGTACATCTATCTTGATTGAAAAATCTTTGCAGTAATGGGAATTTCTACGAGTCTTTGATATGTTACTTAGGAATGTCAGTTACAGGCATAAATGAGTTTTCATTGAGTTTTCTTAATCCGGTTTGGTTATCTAGGCGACTAAAGGCTGGTACTCTTTTGGTCGACATGTCCTTTTTGAATTTTGGGTGTTCCCTCTTTTAGGTCGACCTAATTGATAAAGGAAGTTATGAATGTGTATATGTAATGGTCATGCGGTGAAGAGAATATAGATTGGTGATATATGACTAATGCGATGAGTATAATGGTGTGAATATCTGATAATATTGATAAACTAACAGTCAAAGAAGAAGTTTGATATTTATTTCAGAGCATAACCAAAACTATTTTAACCACTTTGTAGGTTCACTTCTTTATTTTATTTTTGGCAGTGAGCCACATCTTTTGTATCCTGACAATAAGCCACATTTTGTATTTAGGATGTGAGCCTTCTTAAGGATAGCAAGTCTTGGGAGTGAGCCCTGTGATATCTTATAATTGGTTATAATATATTGTGAGCTAATCCTTACCGTGGTTTCTCCCATTTTGGGTTTTTCATGTAAAAATTCTAGTGTCAATGTGTTATGATCTCTTTAATGTTTTGGTTTATTGTTGCTGTTAGATGTGGATTGGTAAAATTGGATGGTTAATAATTAACTTGTCCAAAAGAATATTGATTCACCTCCCCTCTTAGTATTCAGTGTATTCAACAATTGGTATCAGATCTTGGTTCTTCCAAAAAAGTCTTACAGCTTGAGGAAGGTCCCATAAATTGAATACATGGATGGAAAATATCATTTTGTTCCTTTGGAAGAAAATTCTATATCCAAGGAGATCAATGCTTCCCTTGAGGAATTGAACAAAAGTGAGGATGAGAAGGAAACTTTGAAAGGAATTCAAAAGGAAGCAAATGATTGCATCGGGAAGCTAAGAGAGTAGATCAAAAAATTCAAGGATAGGCATAGAGATGTTAGTGATCAGTTGAAGAAGGCTAATGAGGTTATTACCAGATTGAAAGTAGAAATAGAAGAAAATAAGCGAATTGAGGAATTCCAGAAAATTGAAATCTAGAATAAAGTCAATGATTGTATAAATTGTTAACAAGAAGTGGTAAACTTAAGAGTTGATCTGGAAAAAGTGAAAGCACATGATGAAAGGTTCAAGACAAGTTCTACAATGCTTGATGAGTTGATTAGATATCATAAAATTGCTAAAGACAAAAGTAGTCTAGGACTTGAAGAAGGAAAAATCTCAAAGACTAAACTAATTCTCAAGAAAGTGGACAATCAAAGGAAACTTTAAAGGAATGCTTATCGAAGTAAGGACCAAAGGAGCAATACCAAAAGGGTCCCTATTCGACAACCTAATGTGCAAAGGCACCCGTATTTTAATGGATTTTGTCTCTCATGCAATAAATTCAGACATAGAGCAACAAAATGTATAAGTAGGATGAACCAAAATAGAATGTCAGAATGTTGGATTCTTTGTTGGTCAATGCTATTTATGCAAGTTTGGACATAGAGCTACCAAATGTAGCAGCTATCCAATGGGTGCGTTCTTGCACATTCCAAGTCATGTGCTACCCACATGACTACTATTACACATGCAATATGCCTGGACACAAGGCTAATAATTTTAGGTCAAGGATGATTTTAAACTCTCTTGATCAAGGATATTTTGTATTCCACACTTGCAACAAACCAAGACATATCTCAAAATTTTGTAGGAACAAAGTTGGGAAGAAATCGAATCCAAAATAGAAGAACAAACCTGAGAAAAATGTAGACCCTGAAGAAGTAAGGAAAGAAATGGAAAAAAAATGGAGAAAGAAGGAAGAACCTGAGAACAAGGATGAATTGAATAATCCTGTATTTGCATCTAGTGCAGATACCTCTTCTAAGAACTGAACCTGGTAATGGTTTTAGGGGGAGCAGTCACAGAAAAATATAACAAAGCCCCGATATATGAGGTGTCATACGATGAAACAAGGATATGTGATGTGAATTTTCATTCTAAAGGAAATGGAGAAAATTTTGAAAGAAAATAAGCAAAGAAGAAGAATTGTAGAGACTTTTTTGGTTTACAGTGTATTTCACAATGTTGCTGATAGCTTTAAAGAAGAAAAACAATAAATGCAAAATTAGGGCAAGAACCACGAAGAATAAATCAAGAGACTAAGTAAAGGAAAAACACATTTGTAAAAAGTGGGAGAATTAGTGCAATTTGAAGCAAGAAAGAAAGCGAGTCAGAGTATTGTACATTGAAACCCTAGTTCTCGATAAGCAAGGTATTCTTTGTTATTTGAATTCTATTTTTTTTTTCAAAATTGAAGGAGCCTTTTGTCAAGTTTATTCAATATTGTTTGGGAAATATGGCCACCCCTATTGTTGTGGAAATTTTTTAGAGGCCCCAACCAAAGTTCAGAATATGTCCATTGAAAGTTTATGAAAATGATCCAATGGGTGTGTTCTTGCACATTCTGAGTCATGTGCTACCCACTGAAGATTTAAGAACATATATTAGTGGAAAATCAAACAATTTGATCACCAAGAGCTAAAATTTTTTTGGGATAATGAGTTAACTGATAACCTATTGCTCAAGGTGGAATAGGAAAACCTAGTTTGAATGAAGTTGAGTGTTTGGAACTAGTTCCCGAACTTTTCAATTGAGAGTGAGGCAAAATTTATCAGGATGGATCTCAATAGGATTCATGGAAATCTTGTATGGTTAAATGAACTAGGGATTATAAAAAAAGAGGTGATTTGAGCTGTTACTAGTCTTTGTGACACTGGTGCCATTCCAGTTCTAAAAGAAGTAAAGAATGATGAGGTTACAAGGTTAACTAGTGCCAAGTTTGATGGGAGAGCCCTAACCATGAAGTCTATCACAAACCCTATAGTCAAGTATGCTACCATTATGATTGGGCAAAAAAATTATTTCACAAATAGAGAAAATTAAGTATCGGCTATGGCTATTCACATAGCTTATGAAATGGTGGTGAATGGAATGAGTTTTAATCTCTATGAGTTGCGGAGATTGCAACTTTTGGAAAACCTAATTATGAAAAAGGCAAAGAAAAGTTTCTTGAAGTTTGGTGCTTTAGTTGTTTGCTTGTTATTCTATTTTCTAAGAGAGGAGAAAGAACATAATGCATTGGATAAATCCAAACTGGCCGCTCATTAGATTAGTGATTATCTACGTAGACTAGTTGATTTTAGGGCACAAAAAAATGCCCTAATTGCATTCTTTATAGTTTTTCAGAATGAAATGAATGAAAGAGATATGATTCCAAGGATTTTGGTGAAAAAATTATTAAAAGGAGATAACATTTCTTGTATCTACCGATGAATGCATCATTGAGGTTGTTGAACCCAAAAATTTGTTGGATTGAACCTTTGGGATATGAGATTGAAGAGAAAATGGTAGATGGGTACATTGATATCCTATTGGCTAGTGCCAAACATCCATCTCCACCTAGGATTGGTACATATGAGAAGAGATCTAATGAAATTTAGCTAGAATCTACAACACCCAAATGAAGAAAGAAAATTGAAGCTTTCTTCCAAGACATAGCATACACTAAGGAAGATATAGTACAATTGAAGTAGGCTCTTTATAAAAGGAAATCCAAAACTATTGAACAATCCTACGAACCTAGAAAATCTAGAAGGCTATCTTCTAGTGCTACACCAGGACCTATTTCTAGCTCTACCACACCTAGTACAACTAATGTTGTGAAAGGAGAGAGAAAAGAACAAAGTTTCCCTACATTTGAAAATGTTACTGCCCCTACTAGACCTAGTACCAGGGTGTCTAATAAGAAGGATACACCTGCTGCTACACCATCTACTAATTTAGGAGGAAGAAGATTGAAATAAAAAGATCACAAGAAAAGGAATTTGAGTGATGCTATTGAGGAAGAAATTTCACTTGATCTAGAAGGGGACCAACAACTAAAAATAAAATAAAAAGTAGTACCCTCAGTGAAGGAGTCAAAACTAGTATTTTTTGTCTTTATAGATGAAGAGTTAGAAGAAGTGGAGGATTCTTATTGAATTCATGTACATACAAAGAATAATGAAGAAGGTTCGTCCATCCCTATGGAGAACATGCTTGGTTCTCCTTTGATAATAAATCATCCTCCCTTGGTTCTCAGAACCTTAGTGAACCTTGATTGATAATGATCTTATGTCAATTACTGAGTTATATAATGAAGTAAATGATGAAGGAAAAAAAACCATCATAAATGATTTTCCTAAGTACATAGTTATCTGAAACATAAATATGGATTCCATATAGTCAAAGGCTACTGAAAATGTGTGGAAATAATTAGTATTTAGAAGGCAAGAAGCTTTAAATGTTGAAGATAAAATAAGAAGAGAAGTCGTAATATCTTTTAGTTCAACTCAGTTTGAAATAGAAGCTGCAAATTTGTTGAAAGATTTCTCTACACTATTGAGAGTCAAGAAGAGAGTCAATATGTTAATGAGTAAGGAAATATTAATATGTTGAAAAATTAAGGCAAGAAAATCATGATGTGATCATGAAATTTGCAAGGACCCTTGGGAAAAGAACTAGTTCTTCATCTCACACTGCTCAGAATCAGGAGCATATGACTATTGTTGAAGTAATGGATAATATAGTCTTGGAGACTATTGATGAGACACTTGGTGCTTCAGAGACTCCTGCCCCTTAGATGAACATAGAAGAAACTACTAGTAAAAGGTGTGATGATCATCCTAAGGATCAATCCAGTGGAAAGGAAGAAGAGCATCAAGAATCCATCAGGAATAGAGAAGAGGAAAACAAATATGAAAATGAAGGAAAGAAAGACAAATAAAATGACAAAGACAAGGATGATGAGGATAAAAGAAAGGAAGAAAATAGAAATTCATCTGGTGATGAAAAATAAAAAGAATAAGAAGATAAATAAAAAGAAGAAGAGGAAGAAGAAAAGAAGAAAGAGGAAAATAAGGAAGTCATTCCAGCTGAAGGTGAAATTCCAAAAGGCCCTCAACCATCTAAGAAATCTGGAGAGTCATCTGGAAGTACTATTTAAGGTCTTCTTTCAAGACAGGATATAATCAAACCAACGCTTCCACCTCAACTAGTCAAGCTGCCATCTCACCTAGGCTATGTGAATTTGAAAAATATTACACTGAGTGACAAAATGAAGCTAAGTAACACTTTTATCCAATCTCTCACACAAGAGGCTTCAGAGCCATATCAAAGATGCAATGAGTTAATAAATGAAGCTATCAAATATCTATAAGAGTCTACCCCCTATGTTATTCTAGACAACTCTTTAGCTTCAATTGAAAATTTGAGGTTCATTATTGATGTTGTTAAAGAGTACATATCCAATCTTAAGGAATAGACTGCAAAAGAAGAAGAGTTGAATTTTCTAGAGAAAAGGTTAATTTTTCAGCAAGATAAGTGCACTATTTCTCATGACAAAGCTTTGGATACCTTGAAAAAGGTAAGAGAATATGAAAAAGAGGCCTAGCTACTATTTGTTTATTGTATGAAATGACTGGAAGCCACTCAGAGTATCAGGGATCTAATGGACTCAATTGAGTCTCAAATTTCTAATATCTCCAAAGATTATAAAATTGTCTATGATAGAAACTATGTTAGGTGGGTTTCCATTGCAGATCTCTAAAATAATTTTTTTATCTTGAAAATTCAAAAGGAAGAGGCTATGAGGAAGTATACCTAGCTTGGAAATCTGGTCATGTCTAGACATGTTACTATAACACATGCACTAATGGAGGTAGAAAAAATTGAGAAAATGAACATTTCCCCATCCACCTTGGAAGAAGGAAAATAATTCCTAGCAAAAATAGGATCTCTGCACAAAACACTTTCCAAGGAAAAAGGTATCTAGGATGATGGTAAGCTTGTTTGGGAAGTGATTCTCAAAGAGCTACAAGGTGTCACCAGTTCCTGAATTTGAACTATTTCCCCATCCTTTGTCCTTGATGTCAAAGGGGGAGAGGAAAAGATAAAAGAGAAGAGGAGAGGAGATAAAATATGTTTGGTTGTGTACATATGTTAGGGGGAGTTGAGCACTATTTATTTTTATTTTGAAGCAATTTTTTTTTTGGCACATGTTTCCATCAATGAAAAAGGGGGAGATTGTTAGAAGAATGAAGAAGATGCCCTCTGGGTCTATTTCCATTGATACCAACATTGGTTGGTAACTGACTAAGTAATCTGTACATATCTTGATCCAAAAATCTTCGTAGTAATGGGAACTTCTATGAGTATTCGATTTGTAACTTAGGAATGTCAGTTACATGCATAAATGAGTTTTTAGTGAGTTTTCTTAATCTGGTTTGGTTATCGAAGTGACAGAAGGCTAGTACTCTTTTGGTCGACATTTCCTTTTTGAATTTTAGACTTGTTCCCTCTTTTAGGCTGACCTAATTGATAAAGGAAGTTATGACTACATATATATAATGGTCATGTAGTAAAGAGAAGATAGATTGGTGATATATGAATAATGTGGTGACTATAATGGTGCAAAGTTCTGATATTTTTGATATATCAAAAGACAAATAAGAAGTTTGATATTTGTTTCAGAGCATAACTAGAACTATTTTCAACACTTTGTAGGTGCACTTCATCAATTCATTTTTGGGAATGAGCCACATATTTTGTATCTTGGAAATAAGCCACATTTTGTATTCATACTGTGAGCCTTCTTAAGGAAAATGAGTCCTAGTGGTGAGCCCTGTAATATCTTATAATCAGTTATAATATATTGTGAGCTAATCCTCACTATGGTTTTCCCATTTTGGGTTTTCCATATAAAATCCTGGTGTCAATGTGTTAGGATCTCTTTTATGTTTTGGTTTACTATTTCTATTAGATGTCAATTGGTAATTGGATGGTTAATAATTAACTTGGCTTACGGAATAGTGATTCACCCCCCTCTCAGTACTTAGTGTATTCAACATCTTGCAAGCCCCTTCCATTTTTTTCATTAGAGAGTTTCTACCATCAAGTTTTCTATTGTGATTTTAGTTTCTAGTCTAATCTTGCAAATTCCCCATATTCTCTTCTCTTGCATTTCAATATGATATTGAGAATTATAAATGCTTTACAAATATTTTTTCATCTTATATTACATGTATGCATTTTTGTGAGATCCGATGATTGTATCACCTTTGGCTATAGTGGCAATATTTTTGGCTATCTCATTGCATCCAAGAGGCTCAAGAAAGTTAGATTTGGATTTTATTTCACTCAACTTGGTCACCATTTGCAATTTTGGAAAGCAAGGGTTTAGAGCTCAAATCTGGTGAACAACTTTTTATAGGAGAATTTTGGCAAAAAATAACCTTGTCATTGCATTTGGGTGGTCGTTTGCAAGAATTTTGATATATAATTTTCCCATGTATTTGGAAAAACTTGTTTCCAAAGAAAATAATTTTTTGGTTGGAGGGTCATACAACCCCCAACTAGGTTGGGTACGCTTTTTGCAAAATTAAAAATTAAAAATATTTTTTAATGTTCTGCAATTTTAAATTATTTCAGGATTTTTAAATATTTATTGAGAAATTTTAAAATTAAAGGTTGGGATTTATTTAAAAAAATATAGGACATAAATTTTTTGTTACAGATGTTTGTTTGCAGTCATACCTCCACGACATGAAGTTTCAAAAATTATATCCGACTGTACCTTTTTTGTCAGCACTTGTCAACCAACGTAAATTTATTTCTAACTCTACCTTTCTACACACTTCATTTGTGCCTTGCAGGTGGTCAGCGAGTTCTATACTACCTAGTCAAAGCCAAGCCTGTTGTCTTCTACAAAAAAGAGCGGTTATTTTTTAAGGCTACGATTAGGGTCAATATGTTGTCCATGAATTTACAACCATAGTGTTTTCCATAAGCCACTCAATGACATTTATGTGTTACTGCCTATCTACAACCCGTCAAATTTTCTTTAAACTGCCAAGAGTGGCGAGTAACCCCCAAGCCGTCTAACATTTTATGTAACCGATAGAACACAGTTTGTTAAAAATCTACATGTGACTAGGGTCACCCAAACCACCAATGGTTTTAGTAGACCCACATTTTTTTGCAACTCTAGAAAGCATGGTTGCATGGAGGACCAAGAGCTAACCTCTGGGGGCTATTTTTGCACTTGGTTAGTACTAATTTTGCACCTAGTTAGTGTTAAAAGTCCCTCTTCTAGGGATTTTTTAAAATTTTGCATAACCTTTCACCATAATGTCAGATTTTTGAAAATGATATATTGTCAGAAAGCTGGTTTGATGAACTTCATAGTGGTGCAAGTGATTTTTCTAGATTTTACCATTTTTTGCTAGTTTTTTCAGCTCAAAGGTACAAGTGCATTTATCATTTGTAATTGGCATAGATTTTGCATATAAAGTCAAAATTTGGAAAAAAAAATTAGATTGCTCAAAAAATCGCAAGGAATTTGTTTGTAACTCTATTTTCAGTTTTGGAAAGCTCATTTTTATGAAAATTGTAAAACTCACCATGTTATAAATGGTTGATTTGAGCTTGTCACTTGTACAAATTGCAAGATTTCTTCATTGTAATTTGCTGGGGGGGTTGCAAATTGAGTTTTAATACATCCTGAGGGGTGAAAGGCACAATTTAAGTACCAAATTGTCTTCTTTCTATTGGTGTTCATGGTAGATCTAAGGTAAATTGAACCACTCACTCCACACAATTATCATACATGGAAGCTAAAAATGACTCAATTGTTACAATCGAAGGGTCTATGGCCAATTTTAGATGCAAAAAAACCTAAATTCACAAGGGATTATGAAAAAATTATCTATAGATGTAAAATGGATGAAGAAAAAGGGATCACTGGCTTACATGTATATGATAACTTGTTGTTTCATATTGCTTGAAATGTAAAAAACCTAAGAATGTTTGGGATAAACTTGAAGAATTGTATGGTAAAAGTAATCATTTTAGAGTCTTGCAGCTTCAAGTGGATCCACAATCACTCTCTCCAGATGCATTTCCTTCAATTCAAGATTTCCTTGCATAGTTCAAATTGATTTTCTCACAATTAAAAGGATGTGGAAATGACAAGTCTAGTGATGAATGCATCTTCTTGATTCTATCTAAGTTGAGAGGCCCAAGTACCAATTATTTTCTTCTACTTTCTATTCATCTTTAGATTCCATGGGGAAATAATATAAAATTCCTTCATTCAATAGTTATTTTATGAATGTATTAATAAGGAGGAGGCCAAGTTGATTCAGTTGGATGTACTGCCTAGTTCTAAGAATCATTCTCTAATGGCTTAATCACCCTAGGGTAAAGGAAAGAATAAGAAGAAACCAAAGAAAAAATCATCTTCAGATAGTGAGAATCCCTCCAAACCGAGGCCAAAGAATAATCAGAAGTCCACTTCATCTCCTTCTTTTATCTTTGGAGGTTCTTTTTCCAAGTCCAAGAAAATGAAAGGAGATCCTTGTTCTTTTTGTGGAAACATTGGGCATGATGTGGCACAATTTTTCAAGAGATTTGAGGGCTTGAAGGAAGCTATGAAGAAACACAACATTTCAGTGTCTAAGCCTTCTTCCATGGGCAAAGGGCAAAATTTTTCTGCACAATCCATTCATTCATCTTTGGATAGTTGGATTATTGATTCGAGTGCATCACATCACATGACCAATTCATGTGATCTTCTTGATTACATTGTTCATACTTCTAATTCTCAAATTGTAGTTGGGAACTCTTCATAGATTCCAATTTTGTGGAAATGCTCTATTTAGATGCTAGATGGGTGCATTAAGGATGTTCTTCTTCTTTCTAATATTTCAAAAATTCTACTTTCCATATATCAGATTTATGATTATGGAGATGGGAAGTCAGTTGAGTTTACTCCATAGAATGTGACTATTAGATTGTTGCAAGATACTGAGAAATTTGTTGGTACAAGGATAGTTGATCATGAGAGCCATTTGTATCAATTTGATAGCTCTTTCTTCATCAGGTTAATGTTTTGTTGCTCATGGTGATTCAATGAGTAGACTTTGACATGAAATATCTGGGAACTTGAGCTATAGATATCTTCAGCAGATGCAAGCACATAACTTAGTGGTTTGTCTTCCTAAGATCTCTTGCATGAATGGTGTTTTTCAAGGTTATGTTATTGACAAGCAACATAAAGATCCTTTTCCTAAGGGTCAAGCTATGCATGCAACCACTCCCCTTGAGTTGGTCCATAGTGATCTCATGTCATTCCCAACTCCTTACTTTTTAGGGGCTAAGTATGTGCTTACCTTCATTGATTATTTTTCCCAATGAACATGGGTCCATTTTCTGAAGCTCAAGAGTGAGGTTCTCACAATATTCAATACCTTCAAAACATTTATGGAGAAGTAGTCGAGTTTTTCTCTTCAACATATATGCATAGTGTAGATACCTAAAATTGGTCTAGGCTTGCGAGTACATATTCAACATAATTTTCTATAGTCCATGGTCATGATTAAATAATGTTTATTATTTAATTAACCTTTCTAACACATATTTCCTTTATTAATTAAATACCCCTTTTCAATTAATTCACTAATTCATTAATTCCCCCTTTATCATACTTTTGCAACTATAATTAAATATCTTTATTTAATTATTCATTTAACCCCCTTTTCAACTATAATTAAATATTTATTATTTAATTATTCAATTCCACCCTTTTCGAAAGTCAAATTAAATAAATTATCTTTATTTATTTAATTAAATCTTCTATTTTCTAATGTTCAATTAAATTAACATTTAATTCACATTTAATTCATTTATGTCACATTCCTCTGTCAATCAGCTATCTAATTGTCCAATTACTTTCTGACTTGAGATCTATTTTTAGTTCTTCAGTTATCTCTAAATTCAACTGTTGATCATCTCTACAGGAAGACTCTCTATCACAACTAGTCGATTAACTAGTTCTAACTCATATGCATGTATGCATCTATTAATTAAATATCTTTTAATTAATTAATTAATTTAATTATGCATTCAAATTCTTCATCTTCGAGTTCTGACTTTGTCTTTGACATTCAAAGTCTATTTCTTCTATTTTCAAAGATTCTTAACTGAAGATTAAGATCTTGTTCTATTTTTAGTCTTTCCTGACTCATGTTCTAACTCATGTTCTATTTGACACACAACTCACATCACATGGCATTCATCAATCTCATCCGTCGATCTCTCTTTCAATCTGAGCTGATCGTTTGAAAACACAAAATCTATAAAATGGCTTGTCATAATCATTATTCCTCCTCTCCCAAAATCACAGACTTTTGAGAAGAGATTCAACTTCAATATTTTACTTAGACACTCGACAAAGCTATACTTGCATTCAAACACAAAAATATGAGGGAAAGAATACTGAAAAAGGAAAAATGGAGAAGAGCAATCAAGATAATTCGAAGGGGTGAACGTATATTCGGTGAGATCATTTTGGTTTTATTAGTTTAGTTTATTTCCTCGTTCTTTGTTGTTAGATTTTAGATTTTAGATAAGGATTTAAATTTGTTATTCTAGTTTGAAAAAAAATATATCATGTTACATTTGGTGAACCCGATGTGAACATGCTTCAAAATCCATGCATCTTTTCTTCATTTTTCTGTTTTCTATTTTTTGGTTTTTTTGCAAATTTCCATACGGTGCAACACATTTGTTCAAAAAAGCGACGCATCTACATCACGAGCCGCATCCGCTAAACACAAAGCTGCATCCACAGTCATGAACCACATCCGCGAGGTAAAAAATAGCATCCGCCTATCATTGCAAACCGCATCTGTGGCTCCAAAGGCCGCATCTAGCTGGTAAAGTTTTTCCATTTTTTATTTCATTGATTTTCGTACATTCATATTTTCATTTTTTCTTTTGAAGCTATTTTGATTTTCGCTAAAGGTTGATTTCAGTTGTGTTAACGAGGAATAACATATTGTTTATAGGATGAAGCGTAGAAGACAAAAAAAATCAAAACCATGAACTATTGATAAATTTACATGCAGGACCTAATGCCTATCTGTTTATTTATTTAGCAAGTTTTTCTTTGGTAGATAGATAATTGTCGTTTGGATTTAAAAGAACCATTGTCTTCTTTGTCTGGTGCTTTGCAAATATCTGTAACCTTTACGATTCAATACACTAAAGTATCCTCTCCCCTTGCGTAGTCATGCAATCTTGGGTGTAAGAGAAATGATTGCTGACTCTAGAACTTGGGCCTATCTTGGTGGGAAAAAGTACTCACCCCAAGACGACTCAGACTGGTAGCATGCTAAATCCAAGCGACTTCCATTTGGTATATAAAAGAGGATTCCTGGGGAAAGCCCACAAATCAAGCGCACTATTCCGACAAGATGGACAAAAATGGATTCTCGCCAACGTTGGATAGTGTCCCACGAATGGAATGCCCTTATTAAAAACCTTGTTGTAGTGTTACCAAAATCCTACCTACTTGTTGGAACAGTAGGGTCAGCCCTGTGAAGCCGTCTTATATTCTTACGGTTTATGTGTGGAAATGAAATGTATGCCATGGGAGTTTCATCGATACAGTAGCTTGGCTGCCCTATATCAGTGAGTGTCGTGGAGGCAAGCCACTGGTGTCAAGCTACTAGTCATTCGTCATAAATATGTGTAGCTGGAGAAATCCAAATAAGAATTCAACAAGTATTGTCCTAAAAGCCTAGGTTGTACATGTTTTTGAGTCTTAATAGTCCTTACATCACAACAAAAAAGGAAGACACTTTGATTGTTGTGTTTGTTCTTTTTTGTATTCATCAAAATCTTGATCACACAACCAAAAGTCAGTCAATAAATTCAGGAAAATTTCAATTTTCAAAAAATCGAGTCGCATTTTTCAGTTTAATCGTTGCATGTGTATTAGCGAGTCGTATTTGTTAGGGAAAAACTTGCATCTGTCTGTCAAAACCTTCAATTTTTATATTCTGCATATCACGAGCCGCATCTTTCAGTTTTTGAGTCGCATGTGTGTTTGTAAACCGCATTTGTCAGAGGAAAAACCGCATCTGTCAGAAACACCGCATGCACTGTCAAAAACTTGCATCTGTCAAAGTCTGAACAGCAACTGTCAGAAACACCACATACACTATCAAAAACCTGCATCTGTTAGAGTCTGAACAATAACTGTTTGGTGAATCGCATTTTCCTATCAACAAAAGACATTAAAAAACCGCGAGCTGAGTCTGAAACATCATTGTCAATATTTGCTTTAGGTTCTTAAGATCAACCTTGGTTTAGAAATTGGTAATTTTTGCTTAAAAACCTTGCATCATTAGGCATCATATATGTCTTAGTCACAGTGCGCATCATAGTCATAGTCATCCTTCACATTTGGATTTGTCACAATCATTGAGCCTTGTCATTTTAGTCCCATTTAGTCGATCTTTTCAGCTCAACTGTCCTTGTTATCCAATTAGGTTCCTTGGTCAAAAACAAATCTTTGCATGCATTTACTCCATTAGGTGGTAGGTTATACCCATTTTTAGGCTCATTTATCATCATAATATACTTGAGATTTTGCATATTGTCCATCATATCATATGTCATCTTAGTATACATCTTTTTAGAACCATTTTAGCAAACGTCATTTAGTGTCAAAAAAATTCAAAAACATTGACGTAGATCATATCAGTTTTTAGGCATAGTCTGCATTACTCATTTTGAGAAAAAATTTCATGGTCGAAACAAGATCCCAAAAGAAACACAAAGCAATGAAAGACCCCATTGAATTTATCAATCCATTCAGAAACCAACCGTTAGGAAGCAAACGCCCACACAAGCCTTTACTTGAAAAAGATGTCACTAGAGACACACATGGGTAGATTTACATAGAAAACATAGATGCAGCAGTTCAAGATCCTGAGTTTGCATCCTTCATGGATGAGTCTTTGGCAAACGATCCACAACGCTATTTAGAAAAAATGCTAGTAGAAGGTGCCACACTACCCCCAGGATTTGATGTCCATACTTTGAAAACACAGTCAACTCAACCAACACAAACTGCGACATCAACTGTGTCTATTCCCCAAATAACCGTAGCGATACCAACATGTATATCAACACAAACATCGTCAATTGTGAACACAACCCCTTTCAACATAACACAAGGTTTACAATTCACTGCAGGAACAAATTCCTCCAACCCCTTTGGCACCAACACTACTGGTAAGAGATCCAAAGTTGGTGGGAATATACCTATACCAAACCAAATCATTTAGACAGGAAACATCCCTATACCAAATCATACAGTTCGGACAGGAAGCATTCCGATACCAACTCAGACTATTCAGACAGGGAATATCCCTATCCAAATCATAATATTTTGACAGGATATATTCCCTCGCCCAATCATAATCCGTCACAAAACATGGTGTATCGGAACATCTACATTGATCCAAATAACACGAACACCATGTCCTTGACACAAGTCGACATCCTTCAAAACCAAATGTAGACTCTACAACAAAAGATGGATGACATGTCTATGATAGGAAAATGAACTATATCAGCACAAAACCTATGTCCATGTCCATTCGAAAAAGCACTCTATATCATGCCTTTCCCCCATGGATACATTATACCAAATTTTCCTAAGTATAATGGGAGGAAGAATCCTTTAGAACATATTAGAGAATTCTCAATGGCATGCATGGACATATTGTATGACCCCACTTATGTGATGCATCTATTTCCATGAACCCTCATAGGGATAGCATTGGAATGGTTTTCCAAATTGCCATACGGTATATGATCTTGGGTGGAATTGGTTGAAAATTTTGTTAAAAATTTTTCCTTTAACATAGACAACAAAATAACCATAGCAACCTTGTGCCACACGACACAAGAAGATGGCAAGACATTCATCACTTTCTTCCTGAGATGGAGAATTCTAGCTAGCTGTTGTCCCATCGAAATACTTGAAAAACAAGAGGTCACTATCTTCCTCGAAAACATCAACCCCAAACTGAGAGGTGAGTTATGGGTACACTATTGCACTTCATTCCTTGACTTGGTACAAAAGGGGATCATCCTTGAAAATGGCCTGATTGACATAGGCAAAATCAAAGTACCGGGCAAGAGCCCAATTGTCCAACATCCAAATGTGCTGAATGATAGAAACAAGTTCTGGTCTAGGAACAAGAATGTCATGAATGATGACATTGTGGATGCTAAACACATACATACTAGACCGGTTATCTCCCTTAGAGGATACAACCAACAAGCAGACATGATGAACAGTCCTAATCAAATGGCTAACTATGTCCAGAACTCACAACAAAGACCCCAAAGGAGATTTCACATGCGAGAATTTACACCTTTAGGGCAACCAATCGAGGTATTCTTCAAAGAATTGGTCAAATATAATCTTATCAAACCTTTGGAACCAAGAGAGTATGATCCTAGATAGTTCAAACCTTCATGGTGGGACAATAACGCTTTCTATGACTATCATCAAACGAAAGGGCACAACCTCCAGCAATGTCGCCAATTAAAGAATATCATTCAAGACTTTGTTGAAAATGGATCCATAGAGGTAAATGGACAAAAAAATACTAAAAAAAGTGATCATAAGGTCTTCACAGACCCTTTACATGACCACACAAAAGGAAACGCCTCTGGTTCGGGAACCAAGAACAATCCCTCTGCCAGTTACACCAACTCCAAATATGACTATGGGAAAGGAAAGACCATATATAGCCTCCAAGAAGCACACGAACATGTTGATACTGTCATTATCAAAAAGCAACCGAAATGTAATGTGATTACACACAAGACTAAAATAGTTATTCCAGGTCCTTCTTTTGAACAGAGGCCCAAGTATAGATACAATCTCATTGATCAATTGAGTAAAACCCCTGCATAAATATCTATCTTGGAACTATTGAATTTGTCACTAGAACACCGAGCCATACTTGACAAAGCATTATAGAACACTATTGTTCCCATGGAATTGGATGTCCATCGCTTCGAAGAAATGGTAGGCTATTTGACCAGCTCGCATCATGCCACATTTTCCCAACAAGACTACTCCACCGAAAAGTCTAATCACAATGACCCATTACATCCTGAAGTCCTAGTCCATCAAACGAGAGTCAGACGAGTCTTGGTAGATGGAGGTGCAGGTTTGAACCTGTGTACCCTAAAATTGGTTAAGGCATTGGGATTCTCATAAGATCGTGTAGACACATTTAAGAGTGTAGTCATCAAGGTGTATGATGATGAGGAAAGGTCATCCAAAGGAGTCGTCACGCTCCCTATCAGAATTGGCCCAGCGATCATGAACACCAACTTCCAAGTCTTGGATCTCACCCTTCCATATAACTTGTTGTTAGGTAGACCTTGGATACACACAATCAGAGCCATCCCTTCAACATACCACCAATATCTTAAGTTGCCGTATAATGGCACAAAGATCATTATTGATGGTGATCTAGATCCTTTCTAATATTGTACAAGCCTAAGGGACCTTCCACAATGACAAGTTCCTATTAACCAAGAGGCTTCATCATCCACTCTATCCCAATACATTGACCCGTCACATCTCACTAAGTCCATTTCATTCAAACCACCATCATCCACTCCTAAACTTGAGATCCAAGACAAGGGTTGTGGAGAATATAATATAAAGGCATCATATTGCGTCAGTCAACTGATTCCATTGAAGGCATATGGCCTACCCATGGCAGATAGAAGACAGTCAATGGTCACGTTTCATGTTCCCCCAACCATGACATTAACCAAATGAGGACAATTAAGTGAAGAAATTGTGGATCATGGTGATTTCATATCAAGAAGAACATGAATACCCCTCCCAGTCCATTCAAATAACTAAGGACCAGTATGGAAAAGGCTTTAAGATAATGCAAAAGGAAGGCTATGACGGACATAGTGGGTTATGGCTATATCAAAATGGAAGGACAAAACTGATCACTGTCTACCCACGACCAAAATACTTAGGGCTAGCGTGTTAACCGCTTAGAATTGGGTATCTTGGTACTTCATCATCTTTTCAAGAGGAAGTGAGTGCTGGTGCAAACATCGAGATATCTCATGAACCACTTCTTCCAGTTTACGACAAACCCCCAATTTATGACAAACCTCCAATTTATGATGAATCCCCCTACTCTATTGATGGTGAATGGGAATCCCTTTAATCTACTAGTACCATGAATATCGATGCCCTATTTGGAGAATTGGACCTCAACGTGAAACTTGTGCCAAAATGATCTAGTCCTCATCCTAAGAAACACTTGTCCAAAGCAGAATGGAAAGAGAACTATTATTGGGAAACCCTTGATCCTGCATCTTGGACACCTAACAAACCATCTTTTGACAAATCAGCCCTCACCATAGTCCCACAATAGAGTATACCTACCCTTAGGAGGAAGAACAAGAAGGAGTTGGTCCAAAACTTATGCAACCATGTCAACCATTCTATACTCACCTTGTCCGTAGCTACCTTTAGGAACTCCCATGATGACATGCCCCTTGTATATCCCAAACTTATTGACTGGGATCAACAAGATACACCTATCATAGATACATTCGAGAACGATGAAGCAATTGTTGAGTTCATGGGACTTAGAGAAGGCATACCAAGAGGGGATCATAAGGCAGGTTTTACCATAGACTTGGATGATAAAGCATATTTCGGGGAGTCTATTTACACCTCTAGTCACAAAAATGAGAATGAAAATAAAAATGATGAGTCCCTAGGTGAAAAACGAAAGGCGTCTTTGGACGATGAAAAAGTCAAAATAAAGTATGTATCCGAGGGTGAAAACCTCTGTGAGGCACCCAAGGATAGAGGTTTAGATATTCTCCTTGTTGAATAAGAAAAGTCAACGATGCTAGTAGAAGAGGTTGTTGTAGTCAACATAGGTACATAAGAGAATCCTCAGATGGTATATTTTGTAGCTTCTTTAACAAAGACAGAACAACATGAGTTTAAGGACTTCTTCAAAAAGAGACAGATAAACTTTGCATGGTCGTATGCTGACATGTTTAGGCTAGATCCAGACCTACTATTGCACCATTTACCATTGCAGCCAGGTATTAAGCCAGTCAAATAGAAACTAAGGAAAATGCATCCACAAATTGCTCTGTTGGTGAAAGTAGAACTTAAGAAACTCCTGGATGTAGGATTCATAAGGACAATAGACTATGCAGATTGGATATCAAATCTTGAACCAGTAACTAAACCAACTAGGGGCATTCATATTTGCACTAACTTTAGAGACATCAATAAGGCATGTCCTAAGGATGACTTCCCTTTGCCGAATATCGACATGATAGTAGATCTTACAGCAGGATATGAGATGCTATCCCTCATGGATGGTTTATTTGGATACAACCAGATTAAGATGCACCTGAAGACCAACATAAGACAATTTTCACATGTCCATGGGGCACATACTGTTGGAATGTTATGATGTTTGGCCTTAAGAATGCAGGAGCTACTTACCAACGGGAAATGACTACAATTTTTCATGACTTTGTACATACATTCATGGAAGATTATGTAGATGAAATTATAGCCAAGTCAAAAACAAGGGAAGATCATTTGAAGGTTTTAGACAAGATATTCTAGAGGCTAGAAAATTACAATGTCAGGCTAAATCCGAAGAAGTGTGTCTTTGGAGTGAAATCAGGGAAACTGTTAGGATATATCATCTCTCGAAGAGGAATTGAAGTAGATCTAGAGAAGGTAAGAGCTATCATAGAAATGCCTCCTCCAGTCAACATTGGTCAACTCAGAGCCCTACAGGGGAGATTACAGTCCATTAGGCATTTCATAGGACAACTGGCAGATAAAATACACCCATTTCAGCATCTACTCAAGAGAGTGCCATTTGTGTGGACACCTAAATGTCAAGAGGCCTTCTAGCAAATCAAGGACTATTTTCTTACTCCACCAGTCTTAATGCCACCTACAAAGGGAAAACCATTGATACTTTACATCTCAACAACTCAGTCGGCATTAGGGGCTCTTCTCGCACAACACGATGATCAAGGTCATGAGAGAGTGGTCTATTATATTAGTCGTACCTTAGTGGGCTATGAATTGAATTATAACAACATAGAATGTGCATGTCTTGTGGCAGTATTTTCTGCCCAAAAACTTTAGCACTATATGCTCAATCGACAAACAATGTTAATTGCAAAGATTGATCCAGTTAAATGCCTCCTAAGTAAGGCAACTTTAACAGGCCGATTGGCTAAATGGGTTATGGTACTTAGCGAGTATGACATTCAATATGTCGAAAGGAAGGCTATAAAAGGATAGGTCATTGTAGATCAACTAGAAGATGCACCTATAAAGGCAGACCATCCCTTAGTGGTAGATTTCCCAGATGAATTTCTCTTCAACATTGACATTAAAATTGAATGGAAACTATACTTTGATGGGTCACATACAAATCATGGTTCAGGAGCTGGTATCTTATTTGTCACACCTCAAGGTGATACCATTCCTAAATCATTCAGGATTGCATTCCCTTGTACCAACAATATAGCAGAATATGAAGCCTTAGTGATAGGTTTAAAAATGGCAGCTT
This sequence comes from Sequoiadendron giganteum, assembly GCA_007115665.2. Taxonomy (NCBI): domain Eukaryota; kingdom Viridiplantae; phylum Streptophyta; class Pinopsida; order Cupressales; family Cupressaceae; genus Sequoiadendron; species Sequoiadendron giganteum. The sequence goes on along the minus strand of CM021105.1, from coordinate 6,262,141 downwards.
AGTGGAACATTAAGAGCCTACATGTCTTTGGCGACTCTCAATTGGTAATCCGACAAGTGAATGATGATTATGAGACTGAGGATGAAAAGCTTGCACCTTAAAAATGGATGGCTGATAGTTTCAAGTAGTATTTCAAAGACATAAAAACAAATACCACGTATCCAGAATAGGGCTAGAGATGCTATGGCAACCATGGGTTCCTTGTTGGATATTTTGAGTAATGTTCCTAAGTTCGAGTTTCTGGTTGAACAACTTTTGGTCCCTGCTTATGATGTCCCCGATACTATGATAGTGTGTACCATTGTTGGTCCTACGTCTCCTTGGTATAAAGACATATTTGACTATCTCACTGACCAAACCTTACCTCAAGACCTGTCCAATAACCAATGTTGAACCTTCATCTGAAAGTTAGCTAAGTACACCATCATCGGAGAAACCTTGTATAGACGCACCTTAGATAATGCCCTAATGAGATGTCTCGATGCTGAGGAAGCACAAACAACTTTGTGAGTGGTACACGAGGGTATATGCAGATCTCATTCGAGTGGTCCTACTCTAGCCCATAAGATTATGAGACTAGGTTACTATTGGCCTACAATGGAGAAAGACTCATACGTCTTTGTAAATAAATGTAGACAATGTCAAATACATGGAGACTTGATAAGAGCGCCAGCATAGGAGCTTCATCCAGTTACTTCACCATGGCCCTTGGCCCAATGGGGACTTGACCTCATAAGTAAGATACACCCTTCATCATCTAATGGCCACAAATTCATCATCATCGCCACCGAATACTTCACCAAATGGATCGAAGCTATTCCCATGACATACATAACCGACACACAAATATCTAAGTTTATCCTAAACTATATCATTTTTCGATATGGTGTACCTCAATCCATAATCACAGACAATGGCCACCCATTCAAGAACCAAGAAGTATGCCATTTATGTGAATAATTCCACATCAAACACCATTTATCCACCCCATATTACCCACAAGGTAATGGCCAAGCTGAGGCATCTAATAAGACTATTGTTAGAATCCTTAAGAAGAGTGTTAATGATGCTGGTTGTGATTGGCACCTGCAGTTTAATCTTGCCTTATGGGCTTATTGCACAAGCATCCGTATTCTCACTAGCACCACTCCATATTCCCTCGTATTTGGGTCCGAAGCTATCTTACCTATTGAGGTTGAAATACCTTCTCTACGGGTATCCTTGAAGGGTCATATCGGCAATCAAGAATACTATGTCTCTAGGTTACAAGAGCTAGAATTGTTGGATGAACAAAGACATAAAGCATTAGATTATTTGCAAGCATATCAACATCGTCTTCATTGTAGTTACAACAGGAAGGTTCTCAATAGACACTTTGACATTGGTGACCTGGTATTAATGGAGAATCCTAAGAACCAAGCTAAACGCGAGAAACTAGGAAAGTTTGAACCTAACTGGTTGGGGTCATATATTGTCACAGAAGCCTTTGGATCAGGAGCGCACCAACTCTCTACTCCTGAAGGAACCGCTTTTGTCCCCTATCAACAGTCTGCATCTAAAGAGGTTCTACGCTTAAGTCTCTAAGAATCTGTGTCTTAATCTGGAAAAATACAAAAAAATGGTTACCTCTATGAAAACCTGGCAAATAGGCGTCTTTGTAACACTAAAAAAATTGAGAAAATAAAAAAAGTAAAGAGAAATCAATCCATCCACTAGTGAAAACCGCTTTGGTGGTGCTATGGATAAGTACCATGGTGAAAACCTAGAAAACAAGTGCCATGTGTATTCAAGCTCTCTCTTCCATCTACCATCATTCTAATCGGACTTTTTCACCATCACTCATAATAAATGGTTGTCTTATCCATCATTTGGAATGATTGACATCAAAGTCCATTCCGTCATATTACCCACTCCATCTTCCAAATCATATTCCTGACTGGGGGAAATTCTTGTTCTATGCCCTAACACCTTGTACATAACGTCGCACCATCGAAAATGTCCTAAAAAATCCCCAAAACATTAGAAAACATCAAAAAGCCAAAAAAATAAAAAAAATGTCACAAAATCCCAAAAATAGAGTCAAGTCAGTCATGTCAAGTTAGTCATGTCAAGTCAATCATGTCAAGTCAGTCATGTCAAGTCAATCATGTCAAGTCGGTCATGTTAAGTCAGTCGTAGCCATAGTCAAACTATGTTGCCTCTGCGACTGGGACGTAGGCAAGGCCATCAATTGATGTGCCCCCAAGGGATTTGGTTAGTCAGTCTAGGTTTGTCATGTATCACACACATTAAAATCATGAAGCTTTGTATATATAAAGTTATTGGTTGTGTCAAACTATGAGGTCTCTGCATGTACAATGTAAGCAAGGCTAATCAATTGATGAGCTCCCAAGACCACACTAAGTCAATCCAATAGGGTTCATTCACAATCACTATCACACAAGTTGCATATCATAGTTAAGGGTATCATCTCATGTCAAACACTGTCTACACACACACATAGTTTATCAGTCAAGGAATCAAAACAAGTCATGCAACAACAGGGCAAAATGTCTCAATAGTCATCAAGTCAATATCAAACACATTGTCAAAGCGATCAACCTATTTATTACGCAAGATATGTCTTTCTTGTCAATAGACATCATTAAATTTTCATATTCTCATGTGGCTTGTCACTTCAACGTCATCAGACTCCAACGTCTTATATGACACGTGTCTTTCTGAAACCAGGCTTTGTCATGCCTTATACAAAAGTCACCAAGTTGAAACCGGACTCAACGTCTTATGCGGTATGTGTCATTCTCTCACATTATGCTATGTCAAACATCAACATCAAATAATCCCACAAGATCAAGTTTTGGCTTTTACATTTATTTGGCTTTATAACTTTATATCTTATTTTGTCTTATCTTATTATCGATTTGTGAATTAGTCCTGTTACTAGCTTTCTCAAGAATGTCCCTTGAAGGATTTAGAGAAGCAACGATGTCTCAGGACTCTTTTTCTTTAGCTGTTGTCTGTCAACTGTCTTTTTAACATTGGTTTTTGAGTCATGTTACTAGTTTCCTCAAGATGTCCCATCACGGATTTAGAGGAGCAATGACGTCTCATGACCCATCTTTTATTTTTCTGTTGTTTGGGGTTTGTCTCGACAAAACGACTGGGGCATCTTGTCCTTAGTCTAAGTTAAGACACTCCTTGTCTACGACTGTCTGTTTTTCAAAGATGGATGACTTTGTACACTATGGTCTATCTCATATCATAGTGTGTACTATCCATTTGTGTCATGTCCCACCCAATGATTATAAAAAGAAAGCATAGCATACTTGGCAAAATATCGAAGATCATTTTTTTCTCAATCAATAACCATTCTTTTTCAATATTGACTTTTTGAATTATCCATGCTAACATTTTTTTTTTCTGCATCTTCACCACCATTATCTATCCATTTCGAGAGCACACTCATGTTCTTCAAACCCACCTATCCTCTCAAGGGGGCATATCACTACCTCCTCATCATTCTCCCTTTCATTGGGGCATACCCTAACCTGTTTCATGCTGGGGCACGATCGAGGCATATTTTTCTTTGACACAACACTGAAACAACATTGTATCAAAGAGGGGCAAACTGTAGATACCTAAAATTGGTCTAGGCCTGTGAGTACATATTCGACATAATTTTGTATAGTCCATGGTCATGATTAAATAATGTTTATTATTTAATTAACCTTTCTAAAACATATTTCCTCAATTAATTAAATACCCCTTTTTAATTAATTCACTAATTCATTAATTCCCCCTTTATCATATTTTTTAACTATAATTAAATATCTTTATTTAATTATTCATTTAACCCCCTTTTCAACTATAATTAAATATTTATTATTTAATTATTCAATTCCACCCTTTTCGAAAGTCAAATTAAATAAATTATCTTTATTTATTTAATTAAATCTTCCATTTTCGAATGTTGAATTAAATTAACATTTAATTCACATTTAATTCATTTATGTCACATTTCTCTGTCAATCAGTTATCTAATTGTCCACTTACCTTCTGACTTGAGATCTAGTTTTAGTTCTTCAGTTATCTCTGAATTCAACTATTGATCATCTCTACAAGAAGACTCTCTGTCACAACTAGTCGATTAACTAGTTCTAACTCATATGCATGTATGCATCTATTAATTAAATATATTTTATTTAATTAATTAATTTAATTATGCATTCGAATTCTTCATCTTCGAGTTTTGACTTTGTCTTTGACATTCAAAGTCTATTTCTTCTATTTTCGAAGATTCTTAACTGAAGATTACGATCTTGTTCTATTTTTAGTCTTTCCCGACTCATGTTCTAACTCATGTTCTATCTAACACACAACTCACATCGCATGGCATTCATCAATCTCATCCGTCGATCTCTTTCAATTTGAGCCGATCGTTTGAAAACAAAAAATCTATAAAATGGCCTGTCATAATCATTATTCCTCCTCTCCCAAAATCACAGACTTTTGAGAAGAGATTCAACTTCAATATTTTTCTTAGATACTCGACAAAGCTATACTTGCATTCAAACACAAAAATCTGAGGGCAAGAATACTAAAAAGGGCAAAATGGAGAAGAGCAATCAAGATAATTCGAAGGGGTGAACGCATATTCGGTGAGATCATTTTGGTTTTATTAGTTTAGTTTATTTCCTTGTTCTTTTTTGTTAGATTTTAGATTTTAGATTAGGATTTAACTTTGTTATTCTAGTTTGTAGAAAAATCTATCATGTTATAGATAGATAATGGGGGGAGTATGTCAATCAGGTATTTCGGGATTTTTGCATTGAGCATGGTATTCTTTATCAACACATAGTTCCTTAAATTCCTCAATAGAATGGTGTGGCAAAGAGAAAGAATAGGACTCTCAAGGAGATGGCCAATTGTATGACTCAATCTAGGTCCATGGCTCCAACATTTTGGGCGAAATTTGCCAATTATGTCAATTATATTCAAAACTGTATGCCCCACATGGTATTGTAGAATAAGACTCCTAAGGAGGCTTGGTCTCATTGCAAGCCTAATTTATCCTTCTTTAGACTATCTGGTAGTGAGGCTTGAGCATTAATTTTGGATGGTCAATGTAAATCAATGGAGAAGAAGAGTTAGTGACACATATTTGTTGGCTATTGTGATGATGTGAAGGCATATAGATTGTTTGATCCTCACACATGAGAGGTTTAATTTCATGATGATTTTTATCTTGTAGAGTAATTCACATAGACAAATCCTCCTTTGAATTCTTCTTCATCACAGCCTACTCACTCTTCTTCAATTGATGATTTTTTGCTAGTTGAGGAAGAATTTGATTATGGTCTTGATCTACCTCCTCCTAATTCATCCACTAGGCCATGATAGGATTGAGTTACCCTTGAGGAGGTTGGTCCTCTTGTTGGTGATCCATCAAGCACTCACCACACACATTCTCAGACTTCAATAATCATTCTTTTGAATCATGTTGTTTTAGATGATCCTCACAAGTTTTCAGATGCTTCAGGTATTTCAGAGTGGGATAGTGTTATGGTTGATGAGTATTCTTCCTTGATGAGGAATCATTCTTGTGATCTTGTGCCTCTTCCCAGGGGAAGAAATTTGGTTTTGTGCAAGTGGATGTATCATATAAAGTATGAAATAGATGGTTTTATTGATAAGTACACGACTCATTTTGTTGCAAAGGGGTTTTCTTAGGTTAAAGGGATTGAATATTCTGAAACCTTTTCTCATGTTACCAAGATGGATTTTATTTTCCTTGTACTTTCTATAGCTACATCACAAGGATGGTCAATGTATTAGATGGATGTGGATAGTACTTTATTGCATGGGGATCTTCATAAGTAGATCTATTTGGAGCAGCCACCGGGATTTGTGTAAGACTCTGCACTTGTTTGCAAGCTTTGACATTCATCATATGGTTTCAAATAGGCCCCTCAAGCTTGGTATGAGAATATAGATAGTTTTTTGCTTGCTTCCGACTACACTCATTTCTATTCTCATCCCATAGTTTATACTCAAAGAGATGGAGAGGGTACTCATACTTTTGCACTACGTGGGTGATTTTATTCTCACAAGGAGTTCTACTTCCATGATTTAGAGTACATAGTGAGAATTAATGGAGTGATTTGATATGTCTGACCATGGTATTTTGCTTTAATTCCTTGGTCTTTAGGTTCATCAAACTTATGAGGGGATATTCACTTTCTAGCAGAATCATTCTCTTGATTTTCAATTTCAATCAAGTGTTGTACTATCTACTAGTTTCTCTACTCCTGTAATTGATCCTCCCTTGTATTGGAAGTTGATTGGTAGTCTTTTGTACTTGACACATAGTCATCCTGATATTTCATTTTTGGTTGGAGTTGTCTCTCACTTCTCAAAAGAGCCTCATGAAAGTCATTGCAAGGCCATCAAATGTATCTTGAGTTACATTTAGGGCACTACACATTTTGACATTCATTACACATTAGGTACATCTTAGATAGTGGTCTTTATTGACTTAGATTGGGCTGGTGATGTCAATGATCAGAAGTCTACTTATGGATTTGTCTTTCACCTTGGTTATATTCTGATTGCATGGTCATCCAAGAAGTATATTGTCATTACATTATCATTAATAGAGGCTAAGTATCAAGGTGCTATTTGGATAGTCAAGAGGTTTTGTGGCTTTGTCCGTGTAATGAATGAGCTTGGATTCCCTTCCTCATCCCACTAATCTTTGGAGTGACAACTAGAGTTCCATTCATATCTCTCACAACCCAGTGGACCATCAAAATACCAATCATATTGAGATCCACATGCACAATTTCATCAGGTAGCTCATCCAAGATGGTGTTCTCAGCTTGGAGTATTTTCCTATAGATCAACAAGCTATAGAAATAGTCACTAAACCTCTGGCATTGCCCTGTTATCTTGAGTTGCGATCGATGCTTGGGGTGAAGGAATTTGTCCTTGGTGGGTCTTGAGGAGCCCTCCTTCCTTCATTAATTTTATTTTCAAATTTTTCTCTCTTTTGGAGAGAATTTTTCTCCAACAGGGTTTTTCTCCTTTTCTCCATTTGTGAGAGATTTTTTGTTTTGTACATGGGTACCTCATCAAGCCTCGTTGCCAAGACAATATTTTTCATATTTGCATTGGTTTTTTCCTCCCTAACTTGCACTTTTTTACCCAAAATATTTTCTATTTCTGACAAGAGGTCTTTCACCCATCCAAAAATCAGCTAATTCCTTCGTCAGACAATGTTTTCTTTAGTTCGTATAACCTTCCTCTTTGTCGTATAATCTTGTATTTCCTTTTTCATGTTTCATAATTTAATCTTGTCTAGATGGTTTTTTATAAAGATCATTGAACTTCCCATTTCCCACTTGGAGTGAGTATTATATGGGGACCTTTCTTTGATCAAGCGGTATATTGGTATGAAGGTTGAACTCTGATGGAATTTTATAAAGTTCGTCAAAATCTCCAATTCCCTTCCTCTAGCCATTCTTTTTCAAATATTTTGAAAAATACTTGCAATAAAATATTGATTTGAAAGTCGACACATGCCATATAGCAAAGAAGTGATATTAAATTCTCATCTACTAACATGCTTTCCATGGGTTCTTAAGAAAGTTTCAAGGTAATAGACACACATTCCTATTATGATACTAGTTTTTTGAGGAGGAAACAAACAAGAAACATCGATGCAAATCTTCAACTATAGGGTTCGCCATTACAGGTATTTACAATAATCATCCCCTTCAAAATATATCTTTTTGGGTTACTTATGCTTGCATTATAATTGTTTAGAACTTATTATTGCTTGAGCCCTAAATTCACAATTTTGGGTAAGTTCAAGTGCATTGGTTATCAGTATGTATCTGGATTGACTTATGAAGGACCTAAGATTGGGGATACCCATTTAGGGCCTGTGAATTTAAATGAAATAAGAGAAAAATTTAATAATCCAAACTCGTTGCCCATCACTGAATGAGAAATTAACAACATATTAGTTCAAGATATTTCCTTTCCTATAACAATACAATGTCCTGAGCTTATCCTAGGATGCATCAAACATTATTACTCATAGGCATGAGAAGTCGGGATAGAGGACAAGCGGTTGGTTTTAAAAATATAGAGGGCTAACTTTGTATCATTTCTGAAGATTCCAAAAAAATATGACTACTCTTCCATGACTATGACAAATTTCCAAATTGAGTTTTCCGCTAATAAAGGACTCTACAAAAATTAAATGGAAAAATATTGGTTGGAAAAACCTAAGCGGGGCAAGTCTCAATTACCCCTAAAGTTACATGGAAATCATTTTGTGGAATAAGTAGTTGATATTGTGGTGCTATTACATAGAGTGAGGGATGCATACACCTAAAAATGGTCTCGATAATCTAGTTAATTAAATACAATTTATTTAATTAATTGACCCTTAGTTCGTCTACTTATAAATAAATAGAAATATTTATTTATATAGTTCACTTATTTAATTCTTGTATCTTTATCACATTCTTCCATCTTAATTAAATAAACAAATTCAATAGTTTGTTTTATTTAATTAATAACTCCTCACTAAATATGAATAATTCCAAAATTCGAATTTAGTCACATGTCCCCAGCTTTTCCTCTTGCCACATCATCAAGTGTCTCATGAATTTAAATATGCTTAATATTTAAATTGGAACTATCCTCAACCAATTTTGAAACAACCTTGGACACTTGGTTCCTCCATTCCATTTAATCTTCTAAACACTTGGCAAAGTTCTATTTTAAAGGGAACCATCTCCATGATTCTCTCTAACCCCTTCATTCTCCACTGTTCATCTTTCTAGCTGAAATCTTGACCATTGGTTGTTGCCACATCGACACAATATGCCTTGAAAATCCTATAAATACAACATCACTCTCTAGTAGTTCAAATCCCATCTTTGATAAAACACACTTTACAGAAATTATCTTTGAGAATTTAAGAGAATTAGAGCATTAGAACATTTGAGAGCATTAGAGCATTTAGCATTTGGGATAATAGAAGCATGGTAATTTAGAATCATGACTTAGTTTGTTAGTTGCATTTCCATTATCATAGTGGTTTTATACAACATTTGCATCATAGTCTTTAGCATCATATCCATTATCACATCACCATTATCATTTATAGTATATCACACAGTTTATCCTCATGTAGGGATAGGTTTCTTGAATCTTTAAGGATTCCATTATTTTAGGTTGTCATTCTAACAGTCATAGTGCATACACAAAATTTGAGAGCCAACATGATTGAATGAATCCCTGAAGATAGGAAACAATGGAACGATTTTAGGGAGTTTTCTATGTTTCACTTCAATTAGATTTATGATTTAAATTCTATAATATAATATGTTTCATTGATTGTGTGTTTTATTATTCATTTACACATATTTTACTACACACATAGATTGGCGCCCACCGTGGGGCCTAGCCCCATTTTTAACGATTTTTTTTAGGTTCTTGTCTGTAGATTTGAGCGTGAATTCTGAAGTAGCACACTTGAAAAAATATTTGGTGCATTTGGCAGATCTTTTGTTACACGCGATTGGTTTTTAAGTGCATTCGACATATCTTTCAACACATGCAGTCCATGTTTTAGCATATATGTGTGATATTTCAACACATCTGGGATTTCTTTTAGTGCATACGGGAGTTTAATTTTCATTTTTTTCTTTCTAGTTTAGCGCATATAGTGCATCTTTTAGCACATTCAGTAAATATTTTAGCTCATCTGGTTGTTGTTCTGGCGCATATGGTTTTCTTTGCAATTTTTTTAAATTTTGGAAGCTGATTAATCTCTCTTTGTTTTATAGGTATTTTAAATGTTGTCAGAGACTTTGCTAAAACTATAAGAATGTTGTTAAAGAAAAATAATCTGAAACTGCTAAGGGTTGTTTTGCAAGGGCTAGAGTTATTGTTGTTTCTTTTGATTAAATTAGGAACCTAGTTTAATTAAGAGGTAAATGAACACCATGTATGTTGTGATTGTAAAGTGGTAGACATATGATCTCCCCTTAATTGGGTGATAAAAAATCCAGACCCATTATTTTCATTTTATTGCAATTTTATCCTTAGAGGGCCTACTTGGTGGGAAAAAGTAATAACACTAGGGAATGACCCAATCAGGAATAGGCTAAATCCAAGCAACTTCCACCTGGTATATAAGTGTGGGTACTTGAGGAAGTTCAAGTATTACGAGGATTATTCTGAAAAGAAGGGCAACAATGGTCTCTTGTCATATAGATGATCCCCCATGAACAAATTGCCTATACTAGAACCTTCTTGTTATAGTAAGCCAAAATTGCATTCTATTTGCTAGTGCAAGAGGTCTAACCTCTAAATTCATCCCATATTCTTGTGGCTTTTAGTCGAGATGAATTTTTTTTCATGGGAGATTCATGAGAACTGAAGCTTGGCTGACCTGAGAAGTGACTATCGTGGAGGGGAGCCACTATGGTCAAGCTTCTAATCATCCGCTAAAAGTAAGCACATCTGGAGTAAACTCCAATTGGGAATCCAATGAATATTGTCCTACACAACCTTAGGAATTTTACTTGTTTGATGTGTCTTACATGTGCGTTTTCAAATAAAATTCAAATAAACATCACACACAGAAATGTACAAACACTGATTTAGAAGAACATCCATTCAAGCAATCATTTCCATGCTAGAAATATAAGAAAATTCAATCAAATTGTCAAAAAATAGTGGAATTCCCTAGACTAGTGCATCCTTACTCTGTTATAGCACATTGAGCTTGTGTTTTGGTGCATCTAAGTCATGTTCTAGCACATCCATTCCCTGTTCTAGCACATACAAGTCATTTTTTGGCACATATGTTCCACCTTCTAGCACATTTGTAAAAGCTTTTAGTGCACTTCATCTATGAAAAGTCTAGTTGAAATCACATTTAGGGGAAATCTAGCGCATCCCTGGCTATTTTTAGTGCATATTGTCCATTGTCTAGCGCATTAGAGTCATTTTATGGCACATATAACCCATGTTCCAATGCATCCAGTCTCTGTTCTGGCACATATTGTCTATTGTTTAGCGCATTTGTGCCATTCTGCATTGCATACAAGCCATATTTTAGCGCATCCAGGCCATTCTTTAGTGCATTTGTGCATTGCTTTAGTAGATCCAACAAAATTTTAACAAGAGAGCTAAATTTGAGTTTCTATCTAACAATTTAAACCAGATTAAGAGATTTCTTCTTGACCAAAATTTATTCCTTATCCCCACATTTCTTTTTAACTTGGTGAAACTAGCATTTGCAAGTGAAAATCCTTTACCTAAGATTTGATCAAACATCTAAAATTTCCTCATCATCACATCTATATCTGATTAATAGTTGAGTTTCACCATCAGGATTCATCATCCCTTATCCCGAAACAAATTTTGCATGATCAAATTTAACTTAGTCCTTTTGGCACTCCTAAACATTGATTAAAGCTAGTGAATCCTCATCACTCACATGCCCCTTTCAATGAGATCCCAAAAGAAAAAACTTAAACCAAAGGAAATTGAAACTCAAAACACCATGGCTGAACAAGAATAAAACCCCTTTTTCAAACTCCATCAAAATGAAATAGATGAAATAACAGATGAATATGTAGAACAAGCACAACACGATCCCCAATTCCACAAATTCATGGAAAGGATTTTTGAAAAATACGAAGAAAGATAATTGTTGATATTAGCAAACGAAGGCACCAAATTACCACCTGATTATGATGTCAACAAATGAAAGGGGGCATCTATGGGAACAAAAATTGAAACACAAAATGAATCAAGGACCAATGATCACATGGGTGATTTGACGCAATAGATGCAAGCCCTCCAACACCAAATAAAAGACATTCAAAGGGGAACTATGAAGAGATACTCGCTACAAGACATTTTTCCATACCCTTTTGATAGAAATTTGAACATGATACCATTTCCACCTAATTGTGACCTCCCAAAATATGATAAATATAATGAAAAATTTGATCTCGTAGATCACATAAGAGAATTTTGAACCATGATCGTAGAGTTTTCATATGAAGACACCTACTTGATGAGATTATTTCCACAAAGTTTGGGTGGACATTGTATGGAATGGTTCTCAGAACTACCACCAGGCATAAGATCCTATGAAGAACTAGTCAATAAATTTATCACACAATAATCTTATAAAATTCAACATGAGATTACAATGAAAGATCTTTGCAATACCAAATAGAAAAATGGAGAATCATTCCTCATATTCTTGCAAAGATGGAGAAGATTGTTTGCTCGATATGATCGACCTATACCCGAACAAGAAAAAATGGAAATATTCATTGATAATCTAAATAATGAAATGAGTTATAGATTGCAATTACAATGTTCACCTAGATTTGAGAAGATGATTGAGAATGGCATCAAAATTGAAGAAACTTTGGTCAAGAGAGGTGTATTTAAAATCTACAATGGTGGATCAAACAATGCAAACTCATCCAATCATCATAACAATAATGAAAAATCAAAATTTTGGACGAGAAACAAGAATACTGGTAATGATGGTGTAACTAAAACACATAATACCAAACCGATCTTTAATCTATCAGGAATCACACCTAAGACCAACCAAAAATCCAATTAGAACACCAATCAAAATAACAACCAAAAAAACACCCAAAATAGTAACCAAAACAATTTTCCATCTCGACCACCACCATACCAAATTCCATCAAATCGCAAGAAATTCACACCTTTGGGTCAATCACTCGAATCCGCATTGAAAGAACTTATTGAAAAAAATCCTATCACCTTACCTGACACCTGAAGTTTTGAGCCAAAAGTGAAATTTTCATGGTGGAATGATGCATATTACTATAAATTTCATCAATGCAAAGGCCATCAAATGAATAACTATATGCAATTAAACAACAAGGTGCAAGACTTGATAGACCAAAATATCATACAAATAGAAGGACCCCAAAAAAATGTTGATCATGGTGCATTCAAGAATCCCTTACCAAATTATGAAAAATGGGAATCCTCTACAACAAACAACAAAGGGAAAAATGTAAACTATGTTCATGATACTCTCATCCTTCATATTTCGATAGTTTAGGATCAGGAAAATGACATTAAAATCAATAATACACAAGACATTAATACAACCAACAATCAAATTAATGATATTCCAATTCAACATGGAAAAGACAACACTGTAGCTGAAAATAAAATCAATGACTCCAATATCACATCAAATCAAGCCCATAAAATAAAACAAGGCATGGCTGCAATAGACAACCAAATCAATGTCATTAAAATCAAAGGGAATCAAGACAACATGCCCATAAATGTGACCACGAGAGAACAATCCAAATATGTACTAAAAGGAAGCACATATGAAACACCCACTATCCCATCACATCAATATAACATTGTTGATCAACTGTAAAAGATCCCAACGCAAATATCTATACTGGAACTCCTTAAGATTTCACCCGCCCACAAGGAAAATTTTGAAAAGGCCCTAGGGGACACAATAGTACAAAAATATTTGGAAGTTTGTACATTCCAAGCTATGGTGGGGCATTTGATTTAACCTCATTGCCTATCATTCTTAGAAAATGATGATGCGTCCATCACTCATCCCGGTAACACAACACTTCACATTGAGGTCTTAATACATAAAAATCGAGTCAAGCATGTTCTACTAGATGGAGGTGCCGGTCTCAATATATGTACTTTAAAGCTTGTCTGTGCATTGGGATTCTAAGAGAATGCAATAGATTCAAGGAAAATAATCACTATCAAGGCCTATGATGATGAAGAAATATCTTCACAAGGACTAATTGTGTTGCCAATTCAGGTGGAGCTGATTAAAAAAAATGTAATTTTCCAAGTTCTGGACAAAGACTTGACATGCAATATACTCTTAGGTCATCCTTGGATCCATGAAATGTAGGCAGTCCCCTCAACTTACCATCAATGTTTGAAATTCCTTCGTAATGGGCAAGAGATCACCATTTCAGCTGATTCTAATAGTCCTTGGTATTGCAACACCCTCAAGTCAGTCTAGGATGTCTTTGTTCCCCATAACAAAGAAGCTCTCACTTCGAGATCCGACACCCCAAGTAATTCAAGCCAATCAAATTCCTTGTCAAAAATGCTTGCCACATCCTCAAATAAAGAAGGCCAACCAAGTTCCTCGCCTAAAAAACCTAAGATAAAGGAAGAAGCTACCCCTCCTACCTCCACCAATCATGAAGCCCAACCTAACACTTTATCCAAATAATTTGAGAAAAAAGGTCCAAGTCAAAGATAAAGGTGTGGGTGAATATTCTATTGAGGAATCCCTATGTCTCTCGCAATTATCTTCCCCGAAGTCCTATGGTCAACCATCAACCTCAACACAAAAATCCTCACAAATTGTCATGCTTTTTGATGGTCAATTTGTGTAAGAAGGCACTATAGTTGATGAAGCAAAAGACAAAGATGTTCTAAATTGGCTTTACAAGGATGAAGCTGAATCTCAAGCAACAAGAACTAATGTACAAACAACACAATATGGAAAAGGATTTTCAATCTTGGAGAAAATGGGATATGAAGGAAAAGGTCTCATGGGCAAGAGAAAATAATGCATCGTGGAACCAATCCAAAAGACAAGATAGGGCTGGGATATAAAGAGGAAACAAAAGAAGAAGTCACCTAGAAGGTTGTTGAACAAATCCTACAACTACAAGCTAGTAATGACTATGAAACTGACTCAAATGAATATGTGTGGGATTCGTTATCTAAAGAGTCTTCTCATGAAAAGGGAATTGATGTGATACAAAATTATGCACCCATACATGAGGAGGAACAAAATTTGGGGTCAAGACCACTTGAATTTGGATCACAACATATTGATGACTCTAGTGAGGATGATCAGACTCCCAATGAGAAAAATCATTTGAAGGAGAGTTACATCATAGACCTTGACATTTCTATCAGATTTCTTGAAGAAATCACCATCAGGACCCTCACTTCCTTTGAATTAAACCAATATGATGATTCCCTACCTCTAGTACATCCTGAACTTATCGATTGGGACCAAACCGAGTGTCTTGACATCCCTATCTTTTCAAATGATGATTCTATTATCAATTTACTCTATGCTGACAACCCCAAAACATATTCCACTACTAAATCTCAGAACGAAGCTTCCAATTAGGGGAGTGTCAAATCTCTCAACTGCAAAATGAATAATACAGAAAATCGATTTAGTGGTGAAAACCATTCTATGGTAGTATTAGATCAGGAAAAAGTAAAAATAAAGAGAAAATCCAATGGTGAAAACATCTTTTAGGTGCCAAAGGATGAGATATTTGACACTCTTCCAGAACACTTTCAAGAGAGATCAAAATTATTGGTTGAGCCCACCCAATCTATCAACATTAACATAGTAGAAATAGTGAAGACTCTACACTTAGCATCATCCTTGACAGAACAAGAAAAACCAAGCTTCACCAAATTCTTTGAAGAGCGAAAATTCAAGTTTGCTTGGTCCTATGCAGACATGCTAGGGATAGATCCAGATTTAATCATGCATCATTTATCCTTACCACCAAGAGTAAAACCAGTGAAGCGAAAGTTAAGGAAAATGCATTTTCATATTGGCCTCTTGGTGAAAGAAGAATTGAAGAAGATATTGGATGTAGGGTTCATCAGACCATTTGATTATGCCGAGTGGATCTCTAGTATTGTACCAGTTTCAAAACTTTACAATAGTATCTAGATTTGCATAGATTTCAGAGATCTTAATAAAGCTTGTTTGAAGGATGATCTTCCTCTACCTAATATAGACATCATCGTGGACCTAATAATAGGACATTCCATTTTGTCACTTATGGATGGCTTTTCAAGATATAACCAAATCAAAATTGCACTTGAGGATCAAGATAAAAAAACCTTCACATGCCCATGGGGCACATTTTGTTGGAACGTCATGCCCTTTGGATTGAAGAATGCAGGAGCTACTTATCAATGAGCCATGATGATAATATTTTATGATATGATGCACACATTAAAGGAAGAATATGTAGATTATTTGTTGGAAAAATCATATGCCAAAGAAGGAAACCTACAGATCCTAGATAAAATCTTCACCAAACTAGAAAAATTCAATGTATGACTGAATCCAAACAAATATGTATTTGGGGTGATATCTGCAAAAATCTTGGGATATATAGTTTTAGAAAGGGAATTGAGGTGGATCCCATGAAAGTTAAGGAAATAATGGATATGCCACCTCCCAAGAACATCAGTCATCTAAGATCACTCCAAGGAAGATTTTAGTCTATCTGAAGATTCATCTCACAATTGGTAGACAAGACCCATCCTTTCACTCACTTGCTACACAAAAATGTTTCCTTTAGATGGGATGAGAAATTTGAAGACGCTTTCAACCAATTGAAAAAATATTTAATGAGTCCACCCATCTTAGTACCGTTAGCAAAAGGAAAACCACTCTTACTATACATAGAAATAACTGAGACATCATTGAGAGCTTTGCTAGCACAAGAGGATTCAACAGGAAAAGAAAGGGTGATCTATTATATCATAAAAACATTAAATGGATATGAAATCAATTAGACATCCATTTAAAATGATTGTCTACCAGTAGTGTTTTCCACTCAACAATTGCGACATTATATGCTAACTCATACCATCAAGTTAATAGCCAAATTTGATCCATTGAAATATTTTCTCAACAAAAAAAACCTAATATGAAGACTGGCAAAGTGGGTAATGATACTGAGAGAGTTTGACATCTACTATATCGATAGGAAATCCATCAAAGTTCAAGTTATCGCAGATCAACTAGCTGAAGCACCATTATATAGTGACCATCCTCTACACATTGAGTTTCCAGATGCTAATGTACTTACCATAACAACAAAACAACGGATATTATACTTTGATGGATCATACACTCAACATGGATCAAGAGTGAGAATTTTTTCTGGCACCCCTCAAGGGAATACCATTCCCAAAATCATACAGACTGATGTTCGCTTGCACCAACAACATGGCAGAGTATGAATCACTCATCATTGGCATCAAGGTAGCTGTAGGATGTAAAATCATAGAGTTGCAAGTCTATGGAGATTCTCAATTGGTCATAAATCAAGTCAACGATGACTATCAGACAAAGGATGAAAAACTGATGCCCTACAAAAGAATGATTGATGAATTTAATAAATATTTTGTTACTATCAAATTTGACCAAATCTCAAGAATGAACAATAAAGTTGCTGATGCTATGGCCACTATTGCTTCTTTGTTATGAATTCTAGATAAATGAAGCCATTATGAGTTCATGGTGGAACAATTGTTTACCCCTTCCTATGATGATCCCAAGTCCCAAGTCATTTTCCATTTACTTGACGTCGATACCTCAATCTATGGGAAGATCTACACCTATCTAAGAGATAACACCCTTCCACCTGACCTACCATAGAACCAAAAATGAAACTTCATACATTAAGCCACCTAACACAACCTTATCATGGATGTAATTTACGTCGAGGTATTGATGGATCTCTCCTTTGATGTCTAGAACACGATGAGTCTAAAACAACATTACAAGAAGTTCATGAGGGAATCTATGGAACACATTCAAGTGTTCTTACCCTAGCAAAGAAACTCCTACATTTGGGGTATTACTGGTCAAATATGTAGAAAGAGTCTTTCCAATTTGTCAAGAAATGCAAGAAGTGTCAGATCCATGGTAACCTCATACATGCATCGACACAAGAACTCCAACTATTTGCATCAACCTGGCCCTTTTGTTAGTGGGGACTTGACCTTGTGAGGAAAATCGATCCATCTTCCAATGGGAAAAATTCATAATCATGGCCACCGGGTACTTCACGAAGTGGGTTAAAGTTGTTCCTTTAACTACCATCACTAGTAAGAAAATTGCTTCCTGAATCCTGAATTACATTGTCTTCTGATATGGTATCCCTAGCTCCATTGTCACTGACAATGGAATACCTTTCAAGAACCAATATGTGAAAGACCTTTATGAATAATTCCACATTCAACATCGACTCTCCACCCCTTACTACCCTCAAGGGAATGACCAAGCAAAGGCCTCAAACAAAACCATCTTAAAGATCCTAACAAAAATCATCAATGAGGCTGGACGTGATTGGCATGTCCAACTGAGCCCTGCTTTGTGGGCATATCGTACCCGCATCCACATCCCCACAAGAGCCACACTATATGCTCTTGTATACGGATTAGAGGCTATTTTTCCCATTGAGGTTGAATTACCTTCGCTCTGAGTCTCATTGAAAGGCATTGTCTCAGATGAAGACTACTAGGTATTTAGATTAAGCGAGTTAGAACTATTGGATGAATGCAATTAGCTTGTAGTTGATCATGTGAAAGAATATCAACAAATAATGTCAAGAATTTATAATCATCAGGTCAAACCAAGAACATTTTAGGTTGGTGATTTGGTATTGAAGGAAAACTTGCACAATCAGCAAGACAGAGAAAAGAAGGGAAAGTTTGAACTGAATTGGCTAGAACCCTTTATCATTGTATCAGTCTATGGATCAAGAGCATATCAACTATCCATGCCTAAAGGGGATCTATTTGAGGAACCTATGAATAACCTCCATCTCAAAAATTTCTACACATAATTCATCCATTGCACAGTATAAATTCCTAAAGAAATCCAAAAAATCAAAAAATGTCCTCAAGAAATCCAAAAATAATCAGAAACTATCCTAAAGAAATCCAAAAAAAATCAGAAAATGTCTTGAAGAAATCCAAAAAAATCAGAAAAGTCATAAATACAAAAAAAATAGAAAAAAGGAAAAAATACAAGAAAATCAAAAAAGAGGAAAAATGCAAAAAAAAGTGAAAAAGAGAGAAAAAATCATTACCTTGATGAAAACCTGGCAAACAGGCATCTTGCTAGCAACAAAAAAATAATAAAATCTGAAAAGGTGCAATAAAAGAAAATAGTGAAAACCTAGCAAACAAACGCTATTTGTGATGAATCAACCCCTCCATCTATTGGAATGTGGTTTGGTTGTCCAATTTTTCTATCATTACACATACATGCCTATCAAAAAATGAGCTTCATTTACATATTCAACTCTTGCGGTCGTGTTCCACCTTGGCTTGGTTATCAATGTACATACCCATAATAATTGGTTTGTTTCTCACTGGGGGAAAAATCTTGAACTCACTAGGGGAAACCTACTTTGAGCTCAAAACAAAAGGAAAACAATAGGAAGACAACCTGAAAAAAATAGCAGTCACACTAAACAACAAACTGAACATCAATCACAATTAATCAGACAATCGACCATTTGAATCAACATCAAGACAAACAAATCAAATCTCACTGGATGATCATCTTTTGAATCATGGTTTGATCACTTTATCATGTATGTTCAATTTTTGTATCTTGATTGTTGTTATCATTTCTTTGGAGCAACTCAAGGATGTCTTCAACTAGAGAAGCTATGATCGAGAATGATATTTTTCTTTGTTTGTTGTCTGTGAGTTGATCATTATTACTATGTAAATCATCACGGGACATGATCTATGAAGTATCACTGATGACATTCTAGATTGACATAAGAAAATGATTAAGTCTTGTCTATTTATGTGAGGGATGCTTAGGTCATCTCAGTTTAATTATACCTAGATTCTTGTGTTAGCTTGCAATATCAAAAATCATGGAAGTAGTACTCAAGTCATCATGGTCTTAACTATACCATAGATGCTTGTACTCAATTTCAACATAATAAGGGCTCAATGATGATACCAAGCATAAAAAATCAACTGAAAAAATGAAAAAATTGCATATTTAGATTTGCATGGCCAGATTAGATTGCATTCATATTTAGTTTTGGGTGATCCTACAAAGTTGGTTTACAATTTTTGAGAGGAATTTATTTTTGTTGAAATCACATATTTTTAGAAAATATAATGATTTAAGCCTTTAAAATTCCCATTTTAAGGATTCCAATTGAAGAGGGTTTCATCAAACCACCTTAGATCAAAGCTCCTTGGATAGAACCTCGCTAGTTTTAAACCATACCTATAAATGAGTCTCCTTTACACCTATCAAAATGCTAATAAAAAATCACTGTTTATTTACCTTTTGGGGGATCAAATGAATTCATTTAAAATTTATTTCAAATGATTATAGTAGTCCTTAGAACGAGCTATCCAATGTATTTTTTTTTTAAGTTTTATTAAACATAGGTTTTTCATCGAAAATGAAGGTCTATGTTCTGCACATGTGGAAAAATAGCAGATTATCAAAAAAAAAACTGAAAAATATGAGTGCACCAGATATTGAAGTCCTTGATCCAACAAAAAAATTTGAATTTCGATATTACAAAAAATGTTACGCATTATACGGTCGCACTAAAGAAAAAATATTTAATAAAAAACTATCTAACTAAGTGGAAGCATTAGATATCGAGTTAAAAATCTAAATTCGAAAGAATTAGAATTTTATCCTTCATGGAAAAAAAAGTTACGTGTTATACGATGTGTGTCACTTTTTAAAATGTTGTTTTTTGAAAAAAAACGTTTTCCTGGGAGATGGAAAAAGAAGTGCAATTTGATCCAAAAAAATTAAATTTTTTTTTTTAGAATCTACAAAAAAAATGTGACGAGACTCTAGTTTGCATCATCTTCAAATTACTCATGATTTAGCCACTATAAGTGCATGAATGTGAAGATTTAGTTAAAAATAATAATTTCAGTGTCCAATTTGGCCAAAAATTATAAAACACTATT
Source organism: Sequoiadendron giganteum (assembly GCA_007115665.2). Lineage (NCBI taxonomy): Eukaryota > Viridiplantae > Streptophyta > Pinopsida > Cupressales > Cupressaceae > Sequoiadendron > Sequoiadendron giganteum. The sequence goes on along the minus strand of CM021105.1, from coordinate 6,241,294 downwards.
GTGGTATCACCATTTTTCCCTAGTGGTGTAGATTTTCCAAGGTTGGAACAATTTCAAAACAATGTTATCTCTCTCATTAATGGATTAAGTATACTTGAAATTAACAAAAACAAGTCATTCATACATGTAGTTGCACAATAACTTGCATATCATGCATACATTAGAAAGTGTTATCATATCATTCATCCATCCATGCATTACATCATATATTTGCATTTGAAAAATATAAAAAAGAAGATAAAATGCATCACATATCATTTGCATAATAAAATCCATCTCATTTGCATAATCATTCATCCATCCATCCATTGCATCATATATTTTCATTCAAAAAATATAAAAATAAATTTCATCACATTTCATTTACATACATCCCGTAGCATAAAATGTCATCCATAAAACTTTTAGAATCATAATCTATGCATCATCATATCATTATTTCATCCATACATAATCATATAAGAAACATATAAACATCAGATAAACATCATAACATAGAAATCAAATGCATCCATCATAGGCATTGATCATAAATACATATAGAAATCATATAGATCACTAAATCATCATTGCATATCATATAAAATATAAAGTATACAATGATATCGAAACATGTAGAGAATACATCATCAAAAATGTGGTAGTATATCATCAAGTCTCTAAATCTGTGTATACATCAATGTATAAAATAGATCAACTATGATCAAATGGATCTATGTGGTGCTCCCCCAGATGTCGTCGGTCTCTCTAAGTCTCCTTCCAGACCACCTACTGCACCTGCACCTAGGCCTGCACTTGGATCTCTACATTTTGACTGAGTCATACCCATGCGAGTAGTCTGAGAGTGGTTGCATCTTGATCTAGACTAAGCATAACTGACCTAACACTCTGCAAGCACTAACTCATGGTACCGACCTCGACTTTTCCTCTCTGGTAACCCAACCGACCTCTTAGAGCATGTCACTTGTGGTGGTCCCCTCAACCACTCTCTGCATCCTTTCAACCAGGGTCTCTGCCTACTCACCCCACTATCTCTCTCAATTGTCAAGGTGGATATCTATCCCTGTGCCTATGCCAACAAATCCTAGACCTGTGCTACCTAACCCTGCTAGGTCTAAACCTGAAACTCTAATGCAACTATCTATGTCTGTTGTTATTGAGAGGGAAAACCAATCTGAACTTCTTGTTGTGCTAGTACCACTAATGATCTCCTCCTCTGAGGTACCATGAAATCTTGCACATCCAATGCTAGTACACCTCTACCACCCCCATCTCCACCCCCACCTCCATCACCTGCACCATATCCATCACAATCATCTCCTTCATCATTGCTCTCTCCATCCTCCTCCACATCATCTCCTCTATCTCTCCCTTGCCTAGGTGCATTTGCTGGTGCCCTCTCATCATCATCTAGTATCGGTGTTGGCTCATCTAAATTCAAAATCCATGGGAAGGGATGTGTAAAGAAGTAATGAGCATACTCCCCTGATACTGTAGCCTCTATAATCTCTGGGTGATAGTCCCATATAATTTTCTATAACCCAAGTAATCCTCGCATGCTGCATCATATTATAGAGCAGGTCCCCACTCTGGAATGTCTTGTCATCTCTATGCATATAAAGCCACTCCTTGGGGCATGCCATGTACTCTACCATACTATTAGAGAGCTCTCCCAAGAGGGAACATCTCAATGATAAATGATATCCTCCCAATCAAGTATCTAACTATGCACACATATGGAATCTCAGTGTCATCCTCTTTCCACTTCTCACAGTCCAAATATGGTCTCCAAGTACCTCTATCTAGATCATCAAGCAGTCTCCTCCAATACTCCAATTTTCCCAGCTTATGTTGGACAATTGGACCTGTATATCCATGAACATAGTGTTATATGTTGTGTTTGTGTTGCCGATATGTGATTTTCATTGATTTCAATGCTATTAGTATTGGTGTCTTGAAGGTTGTATATGTCGAGCATATTGATAAAATTATAATAAATATGTTAAAGGCTTCCTATGAAGCTGTGAAGGTCAGAGTGTTCAAAATTCCAATACATTGGTATTTAGGTGTTGCACATTAAAGGGTTTTTTGTTGAGCTTTTTTAGTTTCTTCTCTGGAAGTTTCAGTGGTACACACCAAGATTTGTGCAAGTTGTGAGTTTATGTATTCCTAAAGTTATTCTATTGTTGTAGTTGGTGTTTTTGAAAGAAGAGAATGTGATTATGGTAATTTGATTTGTTATGTATGCTCTTGAGATATTTGTGGATGTTTCTAGATCATGCTCTATCTTTGTTCAATGTCCGCATTGATCGGTGTGCTCATGATCAAAGATTTTTCCTTTGCATGTTCAGTTTTTCATGTTCTTGGCCGACATGGTGGTTGTAGCATATTGTGGATATTTGTGAATTAATTTTTGGATGGTTTGTGCACTCGAGGATGTTGTTTTATGTCTTCATTATCTTGTGACCAAATTTTGTTGGTGCACATTGAGATTTGTTCATGAATTGGGATGATAGTTTGTATTCATCTAATATTTTATTTTTGGCCGACAAAGTTGCTAATGTATTTCCATGAAGTGGATAAATAAGAGTGATTGTTTCTTCATTTTGGTATGTGTGAATAGTGTGTGTGAGAAGCATATGTGCAAATAAAGATCGGATAATTCAATTGTAGAGCAAAGTGTGAAAAATATTGAGCGAAGTGTGAAGAAGTATTTTTGTGTTTTACCGGAACTGTAATTAGGATTTTGCAGAAGCTAATTTATTAGTTCAAATTCCTTCAAATGGTTTTAATATTAATATTCTCTATAAGATAGTGTGTCTTTTTTGAGCAGTGAGCTCTAGGCAATGTGCTTGAATGCATGTGCATTCCCATTATTAATCTATACTTTTAATAGGGTATAATATTGTGGAATAACATCCACCATCATTTTCTCCCTTAACAAGGTTTCCGCGTATAAAATTTTGGTGTTCTTTATGTCTTTGATGTTGTGATTGATTATGCTTAATATTATTACACAAGATCTAATATTAAGTTGGATAAAGTATAATAAGTTTGAATAATCTGTGACAACTGATTCACCCCCATCTTAGTTGTGTATCCTTATTTTTCCAACAATTGGTATCAGAGCTGGTTCCTCTGAAGAATTTTAATAGCTTGAGGTGATTCGAGATGGCATCTTACAAGAAGCATAGTCCTTCTTTTGATGGTACAAACTACTCTATGTGGAAGGCTAGAATAGAGTGTCATTTGATGTGCATTGGTGAACCCTTTTGGAAGATTACAAAGAATAGATATGTTATTCCTCAGAATGGTCCCTCTACTCCTGATAGATCAAAGAAGATGAAACAAATATCAGTGCTATAGAAGCATTGTTGAGTGCTCTAACATCTTCAAAGATGAAATTTTTTATGGGTCTAAAAATAGAATATGAGATTTGGAAGAAGCTGGAAAATTTGTATGAAGGAGATGAACAAGTAAAAGTTGCTAAGCTACAAAGTCTGAAAGGCAAGTGGGAAAACATGAAAATGAGCGAAGATGAAAATATTATTTCTTTCATGCAAAAATTAAATGAACTAGTGATGGGTATTATATGTGCTAGTGGAACCTTGGAAGAAGAATATATTGTAGCTAAAGTGCTCAGATCATTGCCTACTTAAAAAATAAAAACTCATGCTATTGAAGAGCTCAGGACAGTAACAAATGTGACAGGAGATATGTTGATTGGTAAACTTAATGCCTTTGAGTTGAGTGAATTTTGTGAATATACTCCTAAGACAGATTCTATATTTAAAAAAGTTTTATCCGGAAGAAAAAAGTAGAGATATGGTCTAGGAGAAATTTCTAGAAAGACATTCAACTATGAAGATGAGTTGAAATAGACTGAAGATGAAGAAAGAGAGTTAGAATAATTGGAAGCATTCATTGTGAAAAGAGAAGCCAAAGGACAAGGTAAGTACAAAGGAAATTTTCCTATTAAATGTTTCTCTTGCAATAAGATAGGTCATTTTGCATCAAGATGTCCTGAAAGAGTCCCTTGGTCCAAACCAGACAAGCCTAGATTTCAAAAGAAATGTTATTTTTCTGAAGAAGGTGTTACTGATGATGAATCTGATAAAGAAAATGGAAATGAGGATGGATGGGTATTCATTTCTATCAAGGAAAATGGTTCAATTTCCAATAAAGCTGCTAGTAATGCGAATGTTGAGAAATTTTTTGTAGCCAAAATTGAAGAAAAGGATGAGTGGGTGATTGACAATGGATGCCCACACCATCTGAATGGTGACAAAAGCAAGTTTTTAAGATTAGATAAATATGATGGCGGTGTTGTAATATTTGGACACAACACTTCTGGTGTGATTCATGGTAGAGACACTATTTCTTCTGGTTGTAAACATAATACTGATGATTTCCTTCATGTAGAAGGCTTGAAGCATAATTTGTTAAGTGTTGGATAGATGGTCAACAAGGGATACAATATTTAGTTCAAAGATGGAAAATGCAGGATATTGGGAAGTTATGGAAATGTAATTTCTTTAGGTACAAAGACAAGAGGTAATATTTTTTACCTAAGTGCTACTAGAGAAATTTGTTTACTTTCTCAAGTTGATGAAAGTTGGTTATGGCATAAGAGGCTATGTCATGTGAATTTTGATAACATTGTGAAGTTAAGCTCTACTCAATAACTTAGAGATGTTCCTAAGTTAGGAAAGCCTACTAACACTATATGCAAGGAATGTCAAATGGAAAAGCATACTATAGTTTCTTTTCAGAGCAAACAACATCATTATAATGGAGTACTAAAGTTGGTGTATATTGATCTATGAGGTCCCTCCAGAGTCATAAGTCTACAAGGAGAAAGGTACTTTGTGTTGCTTATTGATGATTACTCTAGGATGATATGGGTTGCTTTCTTGAGAGAAAAACATGAAGCATTATAGAATTTCAAAATTTGCAAAGCTATGGTAGAGAATGAGACAAGTTTGAAGATAAAATGCTTAAGGTTAGATAGAGGAGGTGAGTTCACTTCCCGGTAGTTGAATACTTTCTATGAAGAGCATGGAATCAAGAGACAATTATCTTCTCCTCAGACTCATCAACAAAATGGAGTTGTAGAGAGAAAGAACAAAACAATTCTAGATGCTGCTAGAACTATGATGTTGGAAAGAAATGTTCCTCATATCTATTGGAGAGAAGTTTTAAGCACTATTGCGTATACTATCAATCAGGTAAATGTTAATGGTAATTCTAGTAAGACTCCTTTTGAGCTATGGTTTGGTCATAAGCCTACTATTAGTTATTTGAAAATATTTGGAAGTAGATGTTATATCAAGAGAGATGAAGGCATAGGCAAGTTTGATGCTCGAAGTGATGAAGGAATATTTCTGGGTTATTCTACTAAAATCAAAGCTTATCGGTGCTATAATAGAAGACTGAGAAAAATGGTTGAAAGTGCAAATGTCAGAATTGATGAGGACACTGCTACATCATCCAAATAATATGGATATGATTTAGATGATCAACATGATAATACTAATAAAGGGAAGAATTCTCAGACACAAAATCAAGTTCAATTTTTTTGATGAATCAGGAGAATTAAGGAGAGACTGGTAGAAGTGCAGAAGAGAGAACAAAAGAACCAGAAGTTCAAGAGAATCCTAAAGTTATGAGGTATGTAAAGCTAAATCATTCTAAAGATCATATTATAGGAGATAAGAACAAAGGTGTGCAAACTAGAGGAATAATTGCATAAGAGTGTTGTTTGATTTCCAAGACTCAACCCAATAGTGTCAGTGAAGCATGCAAAGATGAACATTGGATGGAGGCAATGAAGAACTGATGTAGATAGAGAAAAATGATACATGGATTCTTGTCCCTAGACCTCAAAATAAAAATGTTATTGGAACCAAATTGGTCTTTCAGAATAATTTGAATGAACAAGGTGAAGTGGTAAGAAATAAAGCAAGACTAATATGTAAAGGGTACTCATATATGAAAGGTGTTGATTTTGAAGAAACCTTTGCCCCTGTTGCTAGAATTGAAGTTGTAAGATTGTTTCTTTCTTATGTTTCTTTTAAGAACTACAAATTCTATCAAATGGATGTAAATTCAACATTTATAAATGGTGAGATAGAAGAAGAAGTATATGTTGAGCAACCAGATGGATTTCAACTGACTGATAAAGGAGATATAGTTTGTCGATTGAAGAAATCACTGTATGGACTCAAGCAAGCCCCTAGAGCCTGGTATGCTAGAATGGATAAATAATTGTTGGGGCTTGGATTCAGTATAGGTACTGCTGATAGTAATTTTTATTTCAAGATGGATCATGATAAAGAGTTGATTATTGAAGTCTTTGTTGATGACATTGTATTTGGAGGTGATGATTATTTGTGTATGAAGTTTGTTGATGAAATGAAAAGTGATTTTGAAATGTCTATGATTGGAGAGATGAATTTATTTATGGGATTGAAGATAAATTAGTTAGACAATGGAATCTTTATATCTCAGTCTAAATATGTAAGAGAGTTGTTGAATTTTTTTGGCATGGAAGATTCAAAGCCTGTTGGTACACCCATGGTAACCAAATGCAAGTTATAACCAAATGAAATTCAACACAAAATGATGATTCTCCTAAATAAAATCAAACAAGATATAGGTCAATGACTAGTGGATTACTTTATTTGACTCAAACCAGACCTAACATCATGAATATTTTATGCATGGTTGCTAGATATCAAGCTAATCCAAAGGAATCACATGTGACTGCTATAAAGAGAATTTTTAGATACTTGAAAGGGACAATTGATTTTGGTCTTTGGTATCCTAAATATGATGATATTACCTTGAGTGCCTTTTTTGATGCAGATTGGGTAGGAGATCTAGATGACAAGAAAAGTACTAGTGGTGGTGCCTTCTTCTTGGGGAAGAAGTTGCAGTGTCTTGGATAAGTAAAAAGAAGAATTCTATTTCCTTATCTACTGCTAAGGCTGAATATATTGTTGTTACAAACAATTGTACTCAAGTAATCTCGATGAAGCATATGTTGAGAGATATCATAATTGAGTATGATGATCCTACTAATATATTATGTGATAATTCAAGTACCCTTAACATTTCAAAGAATTCAATGCTGCATTCAAAGACAAAACATATATCTATCAAATTTCACTATCTGAGAGAAATGGTGAGTGATAAAGAAGTTAGACTAGAGTATGTGCCTACTAAGGAACATATCACAAACATCTTTACCAAGCCATTACCTAAAGATAATTTTGAGTATCTCAGAGGGAAGTTAGGGGTTATTTTTCCTCCTAATCAGAACTAAGATGCAAGTGTTTGCATCAGTCTGTGCATTTACAGTCATATCTTGTTTCAAATTTATGTTTTGGTGGCTACTACTCACAGGGAGTAGTCAAATGATTTAGATATGTGGTTCAGAGCTTGTGTACCTTTTCTATTGATTTTAAAGGGGGAGAAGAGTAATGTGAAAAAAAATTGTAGAAGAAAGGGGGAGAATAGTAATAAAAGAAAAGAGGGAGAAGATGGAAGAGAAATGCATAAATAATTAGTTGCATTGATGGTTTATTTTTCACATCATGTGTTTCCATCAATGTCAAAGCGGGAGATTGTTAGATGTTGTGGTTGTGTTGCTGATATGTGGTTGTCATTGATGTCAACACTATTATAATTTGTGTCTTCAAGGTTGTATATGTCAAGGATATTAAGAAAATTATAATAAATATGTTGAAGGTTTCCTGTGAAGCTGTGAAGGTCAAAGTATTGGAAAGTTCATTACACTGGTAGTCAAGTGTTGCACATTAAAGGGTTTTTTTTTTAGCCTATCTAGTTTCTTCTCTGGAAGTTTCGATGGTATGCATCAAGATTTGTGCAAGTTGTGAGTTTTTGTATTCCTACAACTATTCTTTTGTTGTAGTTGGTGTTTCTAAAAGAAGAGAACATGATTCAAGTAATTTGAGTTGTTTTGTATGCTCCTAAGATGTTCATAGATATTTCTAGATCTTTGTTGCATGTTTGTGTTGATCGGTGTGCTTGTGGTCAAATATTTTTCCTTTGCACGTTCAATTTTTCATGTTCTTGGCCGACATGGTGGTTGTAGTGTTTTGTGGATCTTTGTGAATTAATTTTTGGATAATTTTCATGCTTGAGGATGTTATTTTAGGTCTTCATTATCTTGTGACTGAATTTTGTTGGTGCCACTGATATTTGTTCATGAATTGGGCTGACAATTTATATTCATCTAATATTTTATTTTTGGCTGACAAAGTTGCTAATATAACTCCATGAAGTGGATATATAAGAATGATTGTTTCTTCATTTTGGTATGTGCAAATAGTGTGTGTGTGAATAAAGATTAGATCATTTGATTACAAAGTAGAGTGTGAAGAATATTGAGTGAAGTGTGAAGAAGTATTTTTGTACTTAATCAAAACTGTAATCAAGCTTTTGCAGAAGCTAATTTCTCAGTTCAAATTCCTTCAGATGGTTTTAATCTAAATATTCTTTGTAAGATAGTGTGTCTTCTTTGAGTAGTGAGCTCTAGGTAGTGTTCCTAAATGCATGTGCATTCCCATTATTAATCTTTACTTTTAATAGGGTATAATATTGTGGACTAACATCCACCATGGTTTTCTCCCTTTACAGGGTTTCCACATATAAAATCTTGGTGTTCTTTGTGTCTCTGATGTTGTGATTGTTTATATTTAATGTTCTTACATCAGATTTGAGATTAATTTGGATAAAGTATAATAAGTTTGAATACTCTGTGACAACTGATTCACCCCCCCTCTCAGTTTTCTATCCTTGTTTTGCTAACACATAGGGCCTCCCAGCAAGCCTTTACCTCTTTGCAACTGGATGAGTGATGGCTATGTGCTCCCGCACCCATATCTGTAATAGTGTGACCCTGACTGATAAACAATCTCCTCTGAGATACACCACCTGGTGAAGATCATGGTACAAATGGTCAAGCATGCAGGATCCCTAAGCATATTTGGTCCCCTATGCGATCATGCTCTCAAGTATCTGACCCCATCTGACTGAGAGTCCTTTTGACCTATGGTCGGGACATAAGAATCCACTAATGAACCCAACAAGAACACATGGAAATGTAGCATACCCATCAAACATATCCCGCCACGAGATCTCATAACCACAAAGCCGATCATCCTCAAAAAATCTCCAAAGTTCATTAGTCCCTCCTTGCTTAGTGGAATCATATATAACCAAATTTCCAACCATTGGAATCCTCAAAATTTGGTAAACATCCTCCAGTTTCAATGTCATCTCACTAGTGGGTAAGTGAAAGGTGTTGTGGTCACTCTTCTACCTCTCTACCAAAGCGGTCAAGAGCCTCTTGTTAATCCTATGGTGGGGTATATCTAGTAATGAATTCAATCCACATTGTCCAATCACATTTAGATCAGCCTGATCTGAATGTGGAATCAAATCCTAGGTCCTCAAGAAACACTCCCACGACATCAAGACTAATGAAGGCTCCTATCATCATAACATATCACAAATCAATCAACCTATCAATCTAATAATCTCTGGTGATACTTTGATCAAATATATTGAACATCTATCATTGATCCTCACCTATCATGAGGTCAATCATCATCATCCAATCATTGATCCTCACTTATCATGAGGTCAATCATTGTCATCCTATCATAGAATCTCACCTATCATGAGATCAATCATCATATAATCTATCAACATCATCAAACATCATCAAATCAAAGGCTGACATGATAAAAAATCATCAAAATCAAGGATTTTACTCAAAGATTTATCAATCTAACATGAATGCATTAAAATAGTGCTTCAATGCACTAAAAACATGCATGCACCAGAGAATTCCACCTATATTCCATAGTAGGGGTTCTATGCGCTATAGTACCAAATGCACCATCAAAATCTATCAATGCGCTATTTTAGTTCGCCGATGCATCAAATGAATATATATACTAAAATTTTGATTATATGAGCTAAATCTTGACCTACATGCACTAATAAACTATATGCGCTAAATCATCTACCCTATGCGCTAAAAAAATTAACCATAAGTGCTAAAAAATTGGATGCACTATAATAGTCACTCGATGCGCTACATCGGGTTCCCTATGCACTAAAACACAAAAAGAAAGATTTTTAAACATGAAGAAAGTGTAAAAAACGAGATTAAAAAATCATGAGGTTTTTCGGGTTACTTACTGGAGGTCCATACACTGCTGGGTGGTTATGACGGTGCACGCACTTGCATTGGTGTGTCTGGATTGGAATCACCATCTTGTCGAATTTTCTCAAAAGTTTCTCAATCACTCCAAATTTTGAAATTGCAAATAAATGATTTCCATTTCACCCTCTTTTTACCTCTTAAAGGGTGATTAAGGGGGAATTTAGTGGGGTTGATTTATTTTATTTTTCAAATGGGGTATTAATTCATCAGCTAATCAATAGGGGCAGATTCAATTTCATTTTTTGGGAGATAAATAATCTTGAAATCATAAATTTTTTAAATCATCATCAAATCATTAGAAAATCATAATTTTTTTCCAAAATTCACAGATTCATCGATTTATCTCTCGAGGGGGCATATATCTACCATCACTTGAAAATCAACGTCTGGGGCATATAATTTTTTTTGTCAGCATCACCAACAAATTTTTCTTTGAAGCAATGTGTAAACACATCACTTCAAAGAGGGGAAAAATGTCTACACCTAAAAATGGTTTGGATAATCTAATTAATTAAATACAATTTATTTAATTAATTGACCCTTAGTTCGTCTACTTATAAATGAATATATAAATATTTATTTATATAGTTCACTTCTTTAATTATTCTATCCTTATCACATTCTTCCATCTTAATTAAATAAAAAATTCAATGGTTTGTTTTATTTAATTAATAACTCCTCACTAAATATGAATAATTCAAAAATTCAAATTTAGTCACAAGTCTCCAAATTTTCCTCTTGCCACATCACAAGTGTCTCATGAATTTAAATATGCCTAATATTTAAATTGGAATTATCCTCAACCAATTTTGAAACAACCTTGGACACTTGGCTCTTCCATTCCATTTATTCTTCTAAACACTTGGCAAAGTGCTCTTTTAAAGGAAACCATCTCCATGATTCTCTCTAGCTTCTTCATTCTCCACCATTCATCTTTCCAGCTGAAATCTTGACCATTGGTTGCTGCCACATCATAATATGCCTTGGAAATCCTATAAATATAGCATCATTCTCTAGCATTCTAGATCCCATCTTTGAGAACACACTCTGCAGAAATTATCTTTGAGAATTTAAGAGAATTAGAGCATTAAAACATTTGAGAGCATTAGAGCATTAAAAAATTTGAGAGAATTAGAGAATTTAGCATTTGACATAATATAAGCATGTTAATTTAGAATCATGTCTTAGTTTTTTAGATGCATTTCCATTATCATAGTGTTTTTATACAACATTTGCATCAGAGTCTTTAGCATCATATCCATTATCACATCATCATTATCATTTATAGTATATCACACAATTTATCTTCATGTAGGGATAGGTTTCTTGTATCTTTAAGCATTCCATTCTTTCAGGTTGTCATTCTAACAGTCATAGTGCATACACAAAATTTGAGAGCCAACATGATTTAATGAATCCCTGAAGATAGGAAACAATGGAATGATTTTAGGGAGTTTGTTGTGTTTCAATTCAATTAGATTTTTTATTTCAATTCTCTAATATAATATGTTTCATTGATTGTGTGTTTTATTATTCATTTACACATATTTTACTTCACAAGGGGAAATGAGGATGTACATGGGTTTGAGGAGTGGATGTATTTATTCATCCAAATTATGTTGTTAGGGCAAGAATTTCTTAATTGGGAAAAAAATATTAGTGACCACATACACCATTTGATGAATTTATTTACTCTCAAAAAAATATTTTATATGTCCTCATACTTAATCTACACCATCACCAGTACAAGAACCTAGCTTGGATTGAGACCAAGCGATCTCCCCCATGAAAAGGTACCCATTTATGACTACCTTGATAAGTTGTAGCTTCATAAAAGTTTCCTCCATTTCAGGAGAATAATACATACTTTTACCACGAGGATGATCAAATAATTGAAAGAGCGTACTAGAATGTGGCCATCACTTGAAGCTATCAAATATGTGGATTTTAGTGGTGGTCACTTCATCTAGTTCTAGAGGTTTTCCTATATAAGAGTTGGTGGTTTTTCTAGTTTTCCAATTAAACTCCCAAAATACCCTAAAGACAAGTGGGTTATGTGATGAGGCCTAGTAAAGACCTCATAATCATTAAGTTTTTACCTTTTTAATACTTTATAACTTGGCTTTAAAACTCATAATATTTTCCTTTATGTATGCATTTATGAACATAGTGAGGTATTAAGACTTTGATTATGAATAGTCAATATTAATGTTTACTTCTATTAAATGCATGATTAATATGTTTATTAATCAATGAATTCTTTATGATATGTGCACCTTTACTATGCAGCTAGAGTTGATATTTATTTCTCGTCTCAAATAATAAACTATTTCTTTTTTAAAAGTGATGAATGGTTGATTTTTTTTGACTCATCTTCAAATGAGTTATTATCCGTTAATCTCCTTTTTGAATTATCATACCGAATAAAGACTTTGAAAATTCCAACCAAAGCTCCAACCAAGCATGATCAGTTCAAAAATCAAGAAATCAATGCAACCAAAGGAAGTTACGAGGATCTTCACCAAATATGTTCCTACGTGCTAGGACATCTTTTTAGACTAGGATTATATTAAGTTTTCTTCTTATCTTCTATTTTTGAAATAAAGATGGATATTTATATCCAGTCCCAATACAGTTGGATGTTAGATTGTATCAAGTTTTTGATCCTTCTCATGTAATTTAATTTTTTGTTTTAAGTTAGGATTATTTTATTTGTACTTCATCCCTATCTGGGCAAATTCTTTGGAAAAAAAAGAAAGAAGTTGATCTCAAATCTGTATTGGATTCTTTTCAGCACGTTTTCTAAATGAGGTGATTCTGTTAGTTGTTTAGTTCATTTTCCACTGCTATGTTTAAATTCCCACATTATTAAAAGTTAAAATCATTGCATTTATTGTGTAATAGAAATAATCTTAGATCAGATTTTTTTCACTGTCTATGTTTTCCATGATTTATTTCTTAGTTAAAAATCATTTAAAGATCTGAGATAGTTTGAAGTGTTATTTTAATGGAGTCTATGAAAAAATGAACAATTACTTTTTAATTTAGTGAAGTGTGGAATGGAATAGTTTACTTCTAAAAGAAATTAGTTTAATTTTAATTAGATCTCAGAATTCACCAAAATAGATAAGATTAATCTTCCATTCTTCCATAATCTAAGTTGACTTGTAATAAACCCTCTTTGTTCTACTTCCATTTGAAAGGTTATTTAGAATAAGTTAGTAAATATGAAAATAGAATAGAACCTCTTTTGATTAAATAGGTATAGCACATAAATGCTCCCGATTGAGCGAAAATCACTCTAAAATGCTCCTAATCGAGCCAAAACCAAGAAAACCCCCAAGAACTGATCAAAATCTTACCAAAAATATATTCAGACACCCTTGGGTTGATATTCAATATATTAAATGAGTAGGAATTGTGATAAAAATGACTTCCTACCATCATTTTTGGTGTCGTTTCCGGGGAGAATTTGGCTTTAAAATAAAATCTAAAACCTTAAGTGTTAGTAAGAATTTATTTGTTAGTTAATGAACAGGTAAAAAGACCAGTCTGGAAAAATTGTAAGAGGAAATTTAGAGGTATACTTGGAAGGATCCCATTCTAGTACTAGGAGTTCACCTAGGGCATGATCTACCCAGTCAGAAAATATGGGAGACAAAGATCAAAAGGAGGAGGTTCCTAACATAAATTTTTCCTTTCCCATTTCCATAAGACACCAAGCAAATGAACCACCAATGAAAAGTATCTCACCCTCTATTTTACCTACATTTCATGGGAAAAATTTGGAAGATTTTGACCATTTTTTATTCGAGTTCAAAGTATTGTGTCAAACTTATGATTATACATCTGACAATCAAAAATTGAAATTATTTCCATCCACTCTTAAAGAATCATCCTTACAATGGTTTATGGGATTGAATGGAAAATCAATAAACACTTGGGATGAAATGGAGACAATATTTCTAGATAAATATTAGGATTATTATGGAGTCCATGATAGAAAGGAATAACTGTTTAAAACATTGAGGGTGTTGGAAGATGAGAGCTTAGAGAACTATGTAGATAGGTATCAATTCATTTTCTAAAGGTGTGGAAATGGTTTAGATTGAGAAATTAGTAAATCTATACTTCTAAAAGGGATTGATGATGATTATAGAAAAGCCCTGAATTTGATAGGAAAATGAGATATTAATAAACAAACCTTTGGAGAAATCATTGAAATTTGTAGGAAATACTCCATAACAAGACCAAGTTATAGGAAAAGAAACATAGGTTCCTCTGGTGATGTTTCCAAAGTTATGGAAGAAATTATAAATCTAAAAATAAACATCCTCCTTCATCTTAATTATCAACCAGATAAAAGAATAGTTGAACCTTTATCTATTTACTATCCTAAATACAGGGATAAGAATCCACTAAGAGAATGTCCTCTTAACTAGGTAGATCTATGTGAGATATGTTAAAAGAAACATTCTATTGAAAAATGCAGTTTCCTTCTAGAAACTAGGAATCAGTTGAAAAAGCCAACACTAGTAGAAGAAGAATTGAATTTTTTAGGACAAAGACAATTTAACCCTACCTATGGTTAGCCTAGAGATAATTCTAATTGGGGTTCAAATAAGTTGAATAACTAGTGTAATTCTCTTGGCCAATGGAATCCTCAATCATAGTGGAACCCTCAAAAAATGCAAAATCCACCTCCACCTATGACAAACCCTTGGGTACCACTATGGGGGCAACCTAATTATCTACAATGGATCCAACCTCAATGGAATCCAAGCCAACATAAATGGAAGCCTAATCAGTGGTATTCTAATCAAGGAAAAAATCTATGGAAAAATGAAGGGAAAAACAAACCCTATAATCAAAATAAGATAATTGGACAAAACCAGCCTTCAAGCTCTAAACTAGTCAATCAAAGATAGATATAGGTGCTCAGCTAGTTCCCAATCCTAATAATGTGAAACCTCAACAACCTACCTATAATGTTGATTCAAACACAGCTAACCTAAATAACATTTAAATAAAGGATATTCATTTAAGGAATATAGTTATACTATAAAAATGGATGAAACTAGCGAAGATCAACAACCAAATTTATTCAAAGAAATTGAAAAAGAAATCAAGAAAGATCATGCTAAACAAGCACCATTTCCTTCACGATTTCATCAGGAGCCAATAGTTAAACAAGACGATAAAAATGATGACTTGGTTGATACTCAGATTATTAATGAGCTTAAAAAAGTGAAAATTGTAATTCCCCTTTTAAGAGCTATTTGTGACATACCAGAAATAAATTAGATGGTTAGAAATCTATGTGATAAGACACTAGGAAGGAAAAATAAATTTCCCTGTACAATTCAAGTTTGAGGGAAGTTATCTGATGTCTTATCAGGGAAGTTAATTCCATAGAAGTATGGTCATCTAGGAAGTCCTGTATTTACTCTTTGCATTAATGGTGTTGAAATTTAGAACGTTCTTATTGACGTAGGAGCTTCCATTAATTTTATCACTATTGAAACGACATAAAAGATAGGAATTATGAATGTCAAACCAACAACTATAGTTCTACAATTAGTTGATCAATCAATTGCAAAACCTGAAGGGTTTATTGAGGATGTCATTATCACAATTGATACCTGGGATTATCCTGTTGACCTCTTTGTTTTACAAAATAGGTAGAGAAATTCGGGTTATTGTATGATTTTAGGGAGACCTTGGTTACCAACAACTACTACACTAATTGATTGTAGATATGGTAGTATGACTATTTCTAATGGGATTAGACATAAGGAATTATCCACCAACAAAACCTTCTTTAACATTTGATAATCAAATATGGATTGATGATCCTATCCTAACTCTGAGGATGAAGAAATAAGGGGCCTTGAAATGATGACCTTGGTAGAGCATGCTAAATAATACAAAGAATCAGTGGATATAAAAGAGGAAGACCTAGAAGGTTGTGATTTAGAAACTCTACCATGTTTTCATTTTTCTAGAAACATAAAATATGATGAGAGTCACTTACTTCATTAACTGCTACCAAATCCTTTTCCTTCGAAAAATTTAATTGGTGATCCCTCAAATCTTTAGGAAAAGACAAAAAAATCCTTAATTAAAGATGATAAACCTCTACTAATCAATAGTTCTTTAACAACAAAACAAGAGGAAGGTTTAAAAATAATTTTGGAGAAAAATATAGAAGCCTTTGCTTGGGATTATAAGGATATGAGAGGGATCCATACAAAAATATGTATACACCACATCTATACTGAGGATTTAAAACCCATAAGACAACCTCAGAGGAGAATCTACCCTACGTTTAGAGATTTTGTGAAATTAGAGATAGAGAAATTACTCCAAGTAGGATTCATTTATCCCATTTTTGATAACAAATGGGTTTCTCCATTAGTCATTGTACCTAAGAAAAATGTGGAAATGGAGGGTGTGTGTGGACTATAGAGAGCTAAATAAAGCTAAAAAAAGGGATTATTTTCCATTACCCTTCATAGATCGGGTATTGGCTAATTTGGCTAGAAGTAGTTATTTTTCCTTTCTTGATGGGTTCAGTGGCTACAACCAGATTCGGATAGCTTTAAAGGATCAAGATAAAACAAAATTTACATTTCTATGGGGTACCTTATCTTATATGGTTCTAACTTTTGGATTATGTAATGCTCCTGGAACCTTTCAACGTGTTGTTCTTGCAATTCTTGTAGACCTAACAACATGTGTAGAAGTTTATATGGATGATTTCACAGTCCATGGATAAACCTATGAAAATCCTTTGGAAAGTCTGGAAAAGGTCCTAAATAGATGTAAAGAATGTAGGATGTCTCTAAACCATGAGAAGAGTTTGCTAATTATGACAAAAGGAATTGTCTTAGGTCATCATATGTCAAAAGAAGGAATTAAAGTAGACCCAAAGAAAGTTGAAATAATTTTACAAATACCTGTACCTTAGAGTCAAACAGATGTAAGGAGTTTCTTAGGACACTTTGGATATTATAGAAGGTTTATTGAGGGATTTAGTAAAATTGTAGGTCCACTCTTTAATTTGTTGAAGAAAGACTTTGAATTTTTTTGGACTTCGTCGGGAGTCATTTGAACAAATCAAAAAAGCTTTAACAACTTCACCCGTTATTACTGGTCCAGTTCAGGGCGAACCATTTCATATCAATATAGATGCCTCTAAATTTTCAATCAGAGTATTTCTAGGGAAAAAGGGCGAATCTGGAGCAATGCATGCTATATATTATATAATAAAAAACCTCAATCCAACTTAATTTTAAATTACACTACTACTGAGAAGGAATTCTTAGTGGTTGTGTTTTCTATAAACAAATTATGACATTATATCATTGGATATAAAAAAATTGTGCATACACACCATGCAACAATTTGTTATCTTATGAACAAAGATGTTGTGGGATGACATATAATTAGATGGTTATTATTGCTACAAGAGTTTGATATAACCATCATTGATAAACTAGGTAGAGATAATGTTGTAGCTGTTTTTTTATCAAGAATGGTTTTGTAAGGTAATAATGAACTTGTAGAAGATACATTTTCTCATGAAAATCTATTTGCAATATTTATTTAGTCACCTTGGTTTGCTGATATTGCAAATTACTTAGTAACTGAGAAATGTCCTTATTTTTAAGCCAAACAGAAAAAAAGATTCATTAGGGAAAGCTCCCGATTTGAATGGATTAATGGTTGTTTGTTTAAAATGTGCCCAGTTCATGTGATGCGAAGATGTGTGTAGGAAACTAAATTATATGATATATTAAGAGCATACCATGATGAACTAGGATCAGGACACTACTCCAAAACAAGAAAAATGCATAAAATCTTGGGAGTAGGCTATTTCTAGCCCACTATGACTAAAGATACATCTCATTACATCAGACACTGTGATTAGTGTCAAAGAATGGGGAGGCCTACAAGATCAATGAAAATTCCACTACAAACACAAGTGTCACTTGAGCCATTTGAAAATTTGGGTATTGACTTCGTTGGCCCAATAGATCCACCATCAAAGGGAAATCATTACATACTTGTATGTACATTACATACTTGTATGTATTGATTATGTTACAAAATTGGCAGAAGTCAAATCATTGCTAGCTGCTAAGGAGGAGAAAGTTGCAGATTTCATGTACAAGAAATTTTTACAAAGGTATGGAGCACCTAAAGTACTTGTGTTAGATTAAGGGCCATAATTCATGTATTTTATGCTTCAAGAATTTATTGCTAGATATCAAGTTCAAAACCAAAAATCATCACCCTACCATCCCCAAGCAAATGGCAGGTAGAGGTGACCAATAGAGAGCTAGAAAATATTCTCACAAAAATAATCTCACCTAGAGAGAATGATTGTTTTGATAGGTTAACTGAAGTTGTATGGCCATATAATACAACATGGAAGACAACTACTAGATTCTCACCATACAAGCTAGTTTATGGAAAAAATCCTATCTTTCCTATTGAGTTTGAGTTAGAAACACTTAGAACATACGTAAATATAGGTATAGATTTTATTAAAGCACAAAAGAATAGAACAATGTAGCCGAATCAGTTCGATGAGATGAGAATTAAAGCTTTGCATCAAATTGAAATCATTCAAGGCCAGAGGAAATAATGGCATGATAAAAATATCTGCAGTAAGCAGTTTATTGTCGGAGATTGGGCTTTATTGTTTGATTCAAGGTTTCAAGAATTTAAGGGAAAATTACATACAAGATGGCTTGGGCCGTATGAGATTGCATAAGTATTTGACAATGAAGTTGTTCAGTTAATACCCATAGATGGACAGAGAAAAACAATGTTGGTAAATGGGCATAGGCTCAAGCTCTATCACAAACTGACATCGAAGGAGGAATTTATTACAGAGCTTCAAGCAAGAATTGAGCATTTTACTAAGAAATTTTTTTATTCTTTTTGTGAGATGGTCAGTCCTTAGATCTATTTTTTTATGGTCACTAATTTACGAAGTAAATTGAAAACTAGAAATGGTTTTACTCTAGAAAAAAGAGAGAAAAAAGAGAAAAAAAAGGAAAAAAAAAGAGAGAGGGAAAAAGATAGAAAAGTCCTCCACTCCTATGAATAAATATGAATAGTTCTGATATATCCTGGTTTGGTGTGATTCCTCATAATGGCTCCTGATCATGCTTGATTAGAATGGAAACAACATTAATTTTTGATAGTTCATAAATAGCTCCTAATCATTCATGATCAAGAAAGAATTGAAATGATTAAAAGGGACACAAAATGTTTCTTATCAAGATTGACCAGAATAAAATTCGAGCAATTAAATCTTATAACCACTCTTGATCACACCTGATCTAATGGAAATCCCAATGGTTGAAGACTTTATAAGAAATTCTTGATCACTCTAGATCTCTTCTGATCAGTTTTTGTTGATGAGTTAGTAAGGGAATTTTTTTCAAATAAAGGTTGTAATAATTCATGACAATCAGGAGTGCAAAGAAATGATCATGTGCTTTCAGAAGCTTTTAGCTTCATTTATTACTAATTTATTTGTGTAAATGTGCAGGTATAGGGTTAAATGAAAAATTTAGAATTAATGATGTAACACTTGGAAATAAGTGGGCTCCTACAAGGGTTAAGCTAAACATGTCTTTCATTAATTAATGCTAATATGTTGAAGATCAAAATTTTTTGTAGATTGTACAGCTTAAGCAGGCACGTATTTCCATTATTCAACCTAGGATTTCCAATCTGCAAGAATTACTTGAAATCTTCTATGTGCTACCCGAGCCTCTACTAGTTTTTCACATACACAAAGGGAAGAACAAGGGCATTGAGCATGGGAGTTTACAGGAACCCTCAAAATCCATTGCACTTTGCATTATGAATTTCTTCACCTGCGAAGGTGTGTTTGCAATTGTTCTAGGGCCACCACTCAAATTGTTGAATCATGTCAGACACGGTGCAACTAATTAATTTACATGCTTTTCTCTTTTCTCAAATTACTGAAATGGTTGTTAAATGTAAGGAAGAAGAAAACATAGTAACTCATCATGGTCTAATGCATTTAATAGTTAAGAACCATTTCATGCAAAAACCTAATTGGGAAGAGGAATGGAGGAAATTTTTGTTAAATATACTAATAGAGAAGAAGGAAAATCTAAAATCTTTGAAAGTAGAACACTTAAAATAGAGAAAAATGAGGTTTTAAAAAAAAACCTAGTTAAACCTATTGGGAAGCCTAAGAATAAAAAAATAGAGAGTTCTACTCCTACAAAGAAAAGAAAAACAAAGGTTTTTGACAGAAAAATAGCTCAACCAATAGATAGAACTAGGAGGAAAAATTCAAGAATTTATGTTTCTATAAAGAAGAGGAAAAATGAGGAAAATAAAACCCTAGAGCATTCTGATACTAAGAGAAAAAAATTTAAAAAGAAGAAAAAGACTATAAAATTTGAGAGACCTAAAAGAAAAACTAGGTCAGAAACACAGAGGATGGAACAAGAAAAGTTAGAGACTGAAAAAATTACTTCCACCATCAATATTGATGAGTCTGTGGAAGAAGAAATTGAAAAGGATGAGTTTGAGAAAATGAACATGAAAAATAAGAGCCTGAAGAGGAGGTATTGAAAGAAACAGAGCCTGGAAGAGGAGTTAGAAAAAGGAGGGTCACAACCTCTAGTGCAGAGTCCAGAATGTACTCCTCCAGATGAACATTTGTTAGCTCATAATTCCCCTTTTTAGGATGAGCATTTGTCAGCTCATAATTTCCCTTTTCAGGATGAGCATTTGCCAACTCATAATTCCCCTTTTCAGGATGAGCGTTTGTGAGCTCATAATTCCCCTTCTTAGGATGAGAATTTTTCAGCTCATAATTTCCCTTTTAAGGATGTTAACTTATCAAACCCTAATTCTCCATTTCAAAATGTTGATGTGTCAAGTATGGAAACTGAACATGAGGTTGAAATTCCAAATATAGAATTTTTTTCATGAAAGTGAAGTTCCAAATATAGAAGTCCAGAAAGAAGAAATAGTTCAATAACATGAAGAAGCATTTATCCATAGGGAAGGGAAGCAACCAATAGAAGAGGAAGGAACATTTTCTGATAGTGAAAATTTAGAGGAAAAAGAAGAACAAATTCAAAGTGCTCTCAGAATATCCAGGTTAGAAAAAGAATTAGAAGAGTTTAAAATCCATATTTTTTTATTAGAGGAAAATTTAAGGCAAAGAGATGAGGAGATATCGAAATTTCAAACAGAAAAAAAGAGAGATGAAAGAACAGTTTGAAAAGGAAGTTAATCAGTTGTTTTCATAGTTAAAGGAAACATAAGGAAATCTAACCCAAAAGCCCATTCAGAATGAACAAAAAGATAAAGAGATCCATAGGTTGAAAACAAAATTGGAAACAAGGACTAATACAAAAGAGAAGGTACAACCACAACTACTCAACGGGTTATCTCTACCACCACCTAAGGAAGAGCATCAGGATAAAACAAAAGGATATAGATACCTTTCCTTAACAACTATGAAATACAAACAACTTAATAAAGAACTCCAAGAAAAGTTGGATAAGGTCACAAAGGAAAAGGAAGAAGCAGAGGAAAGGGTAATGAAGACTATAGATATTGCATTTGCCTTGGTTTGCACTAGAAAACCTTCTGGAGTGTATAGGTTGTTTCTTAGAGAGTTATTCTTGAAGTGGAAGTTGAATCAAATTGTGATAAAAAGACCTACTGACTTCTAGACAAATTATAATTTCATGGATTGTTATTTTAATAGTTGCTCAAACATTCAAAATCAAATGTGTGAATTCTTCCAACATGGATTTCTCATGGGTACCAATGATGATTCACTACTTAATGTTTTTATTGGTGAGCTTCAAATCAAATCCTTTGTTTCATTGTTGAAAACTCATGTTGAATGGTCAACCAGAATGGAGGAATATATAAAAATACAATAGACATATGGGTTGCCAATGAGACATGGATATCAAAATCAATCAATTACATTAACAAATTCAGGTCCATTTCAAGACTGAATGATGTCACTCCTCTTTATGTCAGTAATTTGTTAAAAATAATTGTAACTTTTCATGATATTGAGGGAATTCTTCCTCCTATAGCTATCTAGGAGTGTGAAGAAATATTCAAATCACTTCCAGATCCAATAAAGAGGAGAGAGCTAATATCACCAAATAATATTAGATGGAGCTTGACACGTGTGAGGTATGTAATTAATCTAAATCATGAGCAACAAGAGTTCTGGATTGGTATGAGATTCAAAATGCCTATCATTATCATGCCTACACCTAAAATTAATGCACCTTCACAGATACTAGGCAAGGTCCTTAAAGCATGGCATGAAAATATAGAGAAGAATAATGGATTTGCTGTATCTACAAGAATTGTAATGGGATACATAGGAGGATTTTTTGATTGTTCTCTTTGGATTGAATCATTGAACAAGGGGAATCCATGTTCCACCTAGATAAACCATGAGGGCATGGTTAAATGTAGGAGGAGGAGAATGATGAGGCCTAGTAAAGACCACATAATCATTAATTTTTTACCTTTTTAATACTTTATAACTTGGCTTTAAAACTCATAATATTTTCCTTTATGTATGCATTTATGAACTTAATGAGGTATTAAGACTTAGATTATGAATGGTCAATATTAACGCTTATTTATGTTAAATACATGATTAATATGGTGATTAATCCATGAATTATTTATAATATGTGCACTTTTATTATGCAACTAGAGTTGATATTTATTTCTTGGCTCAAATGATAAACTATTTCTGTTTTAAAAGTGATGAATGGCTGATTGATTGTGACTCATCTTCAATGAGTTATTATCCATTGATCTCCTTTTTGACTTACCCTACTTAATAAAGACTCTGTCAATTACAACAAAAGCTCTAGCCAAGCACGATTAGTTTAGAAATTTGGAAATCAATGCAACTAAAGGAAATTAGACGGATCTTCACCAAATATGTTCATGTGTGCCAAGATATCTTTTTAGACTAGGATTATATTAAGTTTCTAGCTTATCTTCTATTTTTGAATTGAAGATGGATATTTCTATCCAATCCCAGCACAATTGGATGTTAGATTGTATCAAATTTTTTATCCTTCTCATGTAATTTCATTTTTTGTTTTAAGTTAGGATTATTTTCTTTGTACTTCGTCGCTATCTAGGAAAATTCTCTGGAAATATAAAAAAAAGAAGTTGATTTCAAATCTACGTTGGATTCTTTTTAGAACATTTTCTGAATGAGGTGATTCTATTAGTTGTTCAGTTCATTTGTCACTACTATGTTTAAATTCTCACATTATTAAAAGTTAGAATCATTGCATTTATTATTTTTTAGAAAGAATCTTAGATTAGACTTTATTTCACTATCTATGTTTTTCATGATTTATTTCTTAGTTAAAAATCATTTACAAGTCTAAGATAGTCTGAAGTATCATTTTAATGGAGTCTATGCAAAATGGAATAGTTAATTTTAAATTTAGTGAAGTGTGGAATGGAATAGTTTTCTTCTAAAATAAATTATTTTAATTTTAATTAGATCTTAGAATTCAATAAGATAGATAAGATTAATCTTCGATTCTTCCATAATCTAAGTTGACTCGTAATAAACCCTCTATTTTTTACTTCCATTTGAAAGGTTATTTAGAATAAGTCGGGAAATATGAGAATAGAATATAACCACTTTTGATTAAAAAGGTATAACAAAAAAATGCTCCCGATTGAGCAAAAATCACTCTGAAATGCTCCTAATCGAGCCAAAACCAGCAAACCCCCCAAGAACTGATCCAAATCTTACCAAAAATAGCTTCAGACACCCTTGGGTTGACATTTAATAGATTAAATGAGTAGGAATTGTGACATCGATGACTTCCTACCATCATTATGATTGAAGTATGTAGATAGTTAGTGGATGTGAACAAGGTATGCTAAGATAAAAGAAGAGTGACTATTTGTTTTCCTATTGGTTTTGGTCCTTACACATGTCAATCCATGTTTGATTTCTTAAACATTGAAAGGGAGTTATCTAAATATAATTTGCATTCATCTAATGAAAATTTCCCTTTTGACTTGAAAGATTATGTCAAGAACAATTTGAAATTAAGTCCCAACTTCTTCCACCATCCTACTTTGGAGGACTATTGAGTTGATATTTTTGATGAATATCAAGTCAAAAAAAGAAGTTGGATGATATTTTCTGTAGAATAAATCATTATCTATGATTTAAAATGGGATTTGCAAGGCATTGTAGAGGACGGGTCTAATGTGGTAGACCTAGTTTATACTGAGTTGATAGAGAATCACCCTATCCCCGCCATGGATTGAGCAACAAGGAGAAGGAAAATTTTGAGGCAAGAATTGTTGATGTACTAGCCAAAACACAATAATTGGTGTCTAAGAAGAAGAAAATCTAGTCTTATCCTCTAACTAGGTCATAAAACACTCAACCTTCTAAGAGAATTTCTCAAGCTTCCCCAAATGTAAGATTAGCTAGCACCATATCATAGTCATTGTTGTCGAGAACTCAGGGAGATGGTGATGACAATCTACATGACAAAAATATGTTTCAATAAGCATGTGGGGAAGATTTTCTTGACCTACCAAACCTAGAAAAGAAAAGGAGCGTGAAGAAGGGGATTTGGAAAATATTGACATTAATTATTCTCCTTCTCAGGATGAGTCACCTTCCCGAGAAGTAAATGTATTAGAAAAGTCTAGGGATGCTCCACATATATCAAAAAACACACCAATAAATACCCCTCCTACACACATAACATTGTTTGAGTCTTCAAGCTCCAAGGAAACTAATGTGCCTATAACACCTATTTTGATGGAAGATAATTTATCGAGGAAGAGAAAGGTTGTACAATTTGTTCTACCAAAATAGGACATGGTAGGTCAATTACTGCAAATAACCTCAACCCCAAAGCCCAAGAAATTAAAGACCACTACATGGTTGTTAGATGATGTTGATTAAGGGAGAACCCATTTAGAAATTGCACATCCTTCAACATAAAAATAGGCCACCCTAGTGATCACAAGTGATTTTGAAGGTAATAGAATTGACCTAGGACCTCATACAAGAGATGTGGATGTTAAAATATTTCAAGTATCTGTAGCAAGAATGGCTGATTGATAAAAGAAAGATAAGGAAAACAAAGATGAATTGAAGAAACAAGTTTGAGATTTGATTGGATTTTTAAGGTTTGTTTTTTATCTTTCCCCTCAACCAATTTCTAAGGCTGATTCTTCTATAGATCCCTTAGTTATGATTGGAAAGTCCAAGCTAAGAGAAAAATGAAAAGTATCCAAAATATAGGTATGGTTGTAGACGAATGGAGTGAATGTCTAGCAAAAAGGGAATTTAATTATTTCTAAATCTATGAAGTGTTCTAGAAAGTGAATGCCTTAAGATCTAATCTGGGAGAAAAAAATATTGCTATTGAAAAAGAAGAGAAGATATGGAATAACTATTGGCCTAAATTGAAAGTAATGTTGAAATGGGGTAAGGAAGAACTGGCAAAAAATAAAATTATATCCAATGTTGCAGAATCCCATTGCCTTGTATGAAATAAATGTAGAATGGAAACTATAGATCACCAGATAAGGTCTACAAAAGGTTCCAAAAATCATGACTGAATGAACTATTGTCTCAGAGGAACATAGAGCACCTTAGTCGCTCTTGGGTTGCAACAAGACAGAGGGAAAATCAAAGATGATACAAATGTAAAAGGCTTGGTAGATAACTTCCAAAAATGGTCAACAAAATACTTGATTCACCTTCCTTCAATATCGAGTATCTAAATAAATTCAATGAATTACACCTTGTCTCATCTCAAGTGATTGATCTTATGACGGCTTGTGAGCAACATATTGAAATGATTAAAGATAGTCAATTAGCATGGAAAGTGTGAATGACTAATGTGACTATTCCCTAGTATAAGGAGCTATTACATACCATGAAGGCTTTCCAAGCCCTACAAAAAGGACCCGTGGAACTCCCAGAAGCAGAAAATACAACGACACCATGATGACTATTCAATTGCTTTATTTCTAATTTTTTCAGTTTCCATCAGTTATGGGCAACAAAAGAAGTGATGATCTATCAGCCTATATATATGTATCTATTTTCAAACTATTACTCTCTAGACAATATTTTGAATGCTCAATATTATATTAGACTTTGCTACTATTTTCTAGGAATGAAATCACTATTTTTCTTTGTGCATGTAGATTATGAAGATAATTTGATGTTCTTAAATTTGTGCATTTAGGAGT
This sequence comes from Sequoiadendron giganteum, assembly GCA_007115665.2. Lineage (NCBI taxonomy): Eukaryota > Viridiplantae > Streptophyta > Pinopsida > Cupressales > Cupressaceae > Sequoiadendron > Sequoiadendron giganteum. Next base: position 6,214,716 of record CM021105.1, on the reverse strand, counting down.
ATCTTAATGCTAAACTTTACCTTTGAGTTATGTAGTTTTCATCATGATAGATTTCATTTTTTAGATTATATTGATTTTATCATTTCAATTCTCAGTGAATTTCAAGTTAAACTAGTCTTTGTGCTAGTATTCTATTATTTTTATTTACCATTTGAAATTAGGATTCTTCTTGATATTGGGTTTTTCCTTTACTTCTTTCTGGTTAAAAGAAAACATTGTGTTGAGAGGGAGCTAGACCTTGATTAAATTCAAAGGATATTTTCTCTTTCCAGAGAGTAAATATTTAGAGCTATCGATTTATTTGGCACCTTTTAGAGCATAGGGTTATATCATCTCAAGGTGCCCAATATGTTGGTCAACATATTTTTGGTGACTCCGCTGGGGAAATCAAATTACAATAGTTTTGGGTTTCCTTATTTGGGTATATTGTACTAGTATTTCAAATCAATCATGGATTCTTAGAGATTTATTAGAGGAGAAAAAATAATAGGTATTTTTTATCCTATTTTTGAAGCCTTGCAAATAAGTGACTTTTCCTATATCATCCCCTCTAGGTGAAGGGTTAGGGCTAGAAGTAGACCTACCTCTCCAACCATAACATCATCATACCATTCTACTTCCCAAGCCTTAATTTTACACGGGATAATACTTCTGGTAATAACCAATCTTTCTCCTAATATGGCTCACTAACAACAACAACCACATGTCCCATGGGGTGCTGCTATTGGCCCTTTACAATTGAGAAATAATTTACATGATTTTCACAAGGGTTTCCATTAAAAAATGCCCAAATTTTGAGGTGATAGAAAGATTTCTCCTAAAGAATAGATTGATGCCTTTTTTTCCTTCCACAATGTGCTTGCAGTACAAGAAGAAGATGTGGCAATTATGCTTTTCGTGGAATCCTTGGTTGATGCAGTAGCACAATGGTTTTATCAATTACCTCATGGGTGCATTACTAATTGGGCCACGATGAAAAAAAAATTTAAAGCAAGATTCAAGAGTATAGATGATGACCTGAATTTAATAACACAAGTTACTAAGAGAGAAGGAAGCAAATGAATCTATGGGGGATTTCGTGGCTAAATTCAATAAAGTGGTAACCTGAATTAATGCTGACAAAAGACCATCTCAAGAAATGAAAAAATGTTTCTTCATTAATGCACAACATCCAGATATCATTATTCTCCTAAAAATAAAACTAGTGAACACTCTTGAGGCCACATAGGCACTGTCCATTGAGTTAGAAGGTGATTTTATGTCACTAGGAAAGTGGAAAAGAGAACTACATACAAAAAAAAAACTTCTAACCACCTCTTCTAATCCTATGTCCAAGACTGGCTAATTATATCATGGCTCTCAAAAGGAAACTACCAAAAGGAAATCAACCTTATCAAGATATTTCAATAAAGAAAAATTTTGAACCAGGAAATAAAATACTTCCTCTACTTCTGACTCAATAGAGGTTGGTGATTAAGGCCCCTCATGGAGACAATAAAATGAGTATGTGTTTTTTTCACCTCATATATGATCAAGATGGCATTGAGTGGCCTGAGATGAACAAGTTTATGTAGTTCATACCATGAAATAAATTATAGAAGAGGTCACAGAGGAAAACAGTTTATCTTTAAATCAATATGACAACTCTACAAATGGATACCTATAATTTGAACTTGATGATGATAGAGGAGGGGGAATCTACATCACTTTGGATGAGCCTAATTATGTTGGTGTCACCAAAATCTAGCAACATAACAATCAAAAGGTACTCAAAATCCTCCTAAGGTTTTACTTACTAGAGCTAGTGCAATCTTGATAGGTGAAAATGTATCACAAAGCATAACTGAAGACTCTAATGAAAAAATGATTAGCTCTCAGAATTCGGCCACCAACATGGAGTCCAGTAGTAAGGAATGTTCATCAACTACTTCTGATGAGAAACCCAACTCATTCTATGAATCGTTATTTGTAAATAGTTTCAGGGTGAGTAAGTGCATCATTAACTCAGGCGCTTCTGACAATGTTATGCCTGCACAAATTGCACAAGATCTAGGACTAGGAATGAATAAGAAATTTAGAAAACGTTACTCGATGGATTCTAAACAAGTTTCCCTACTTAGAATAATTAAAGACACTAAAGTTGCACTTACAGTTCACCTAAAGTGGCTCAAACTCACCATCCTAGTTGTAGACATACTTGATAGTTATGGTATGCTTTTGAGAAGAATTTTTTGTAAATATCTAGAGGGATAAATATAGTTATATTGGTTGTACGATAATATACCTATTGGTATTAGGAAAGTGCACATGGAACCTTAGCCAAAGGCTAAGATAATAGTGCTAAAATCTAAAGATCCTAAAGCATAGATTCTATTCAAGGAAATTGAATTTGGGAATTACATGCTCTTCTCAGATGAAGGTAAAGGGGATGATATAGGTGTCTTAGATTCAAAAAACAATCTTTGGACAATGGAATTCAATGGAAGCTATTCCAATTTTAGATTGAAGGTAGAAGTAGTCCTTATTTCTCGTTATAGTGAGAAATTTCCTTTTTCTTATAAGTTGGAATTTGCAAATACAAATAATACTGTTGAATATGAGGCCCTTCTACTAGGTTTAATTGAGGCAAAGGGTATGGGGATAAAAATTCTTAAGGTTCTGGGAGATGAAAAATTGATTGTCAAATAGGTATGGAAGGTCTTTGCTGTAAAATATTAAAGGTTTAAACATTACACAAATCAAGTACATGGACTTCCATCAAATATTTCAATTCTTTTTCAATATAAGTTGTTCCCAGGGAACTAAATTCTAGAGCTGACCCATTAGTAGTTTTTGCTTCTCTATTATTCCTATTGGATGTTGTGGTTGTATTGCTGATATGTGGTTGTCATTGATGTAACAACTATTAGCATTGGTGATTTTGAAGGCTATATATGTTGAGGAGATTGAGAAAATTGTAATAAATATATTGCAGGCAACTAGTGAAGTTGAGAAAGTCAAAGTGGTGATAAGTTGTACACATTGAGTTTTAGGTGTCACACACTAAAGGGTTTGTTTTTGAGCCTATTTAGTATGTTTTATGAAAGCTTCATTGGTATGCATCAAGAATTGAGGAAGTTATGAAGTTTTGTGTTCCTGCAGTCACTTTGTTACTATAGCATGTGCTTTTGGAAGAAGAGGATGAAATTCTGGCAATTTTAATTGTTGCACATGTTCTTGTGACATTCGTGGATGATTCTAGATCGTGCTCTATCCTTGTTGCATGTATGCATTGTTTGGTGTGATCATGACCAAAGATTTTTTTGATGTGTGCTCGAGTTTTCATGTTCTTGGTTGACATGTTTGAGGATGTTGATTTAGGTCCTCACTATGTTGTGACCAACTTGGGTTGGTGAGCATCAAGATTTATTCATGTATTAAGGCCGATAAGTGTAATTTATTCTTTATTCTTGGTTGATAGAGTTGTTGATGTAAATATTTATAGTAGATATATAAGAGTGATTGTATCTTCATTGTAAATGTATGCTCAGTGTATGTATGAAAAATATATGTGCAAATAAAGATCAAATCATTTAGGAGAAGAGAAGAGTGTGAAAGACATTGAGCATAGTGTGAAAGAGATTGGGTAGAGAGTGAAAGAATTTGAGCAAAGTGTTTAGAATTATTTTTGTGCCTAACCAAAACTATCATCAGGCTTTTGTAGAAGCTAATTTATCAGTTGAACCTCATGAGATGGATTTAATCTAATAATTTTATGTAACTTAGTGAGCCTTCCTTTGAGAAATGAGCTCTAGGTAGTGTGCCTGAATGCATGCACATTCCCTATTCATTTCTTGCATTATACTTCTAACAGGGTATGATCTTATGGACTAACATCCACCATGGTTTCTCCCCTAATAGGGTTTCCACATTTAAAAATCTTGGTGTCCATGTGTCTCTGATGTGTTGTTGATTTATGCTTCCACTTTTAATTATCATATATGAGATTGAAGGTTGTTTAAGCTTAAATAAGCTTAAATGTTGTAACAACTGATTCACCCCCTCTCAGTTGTTTATCCTTGTTTTTCCAACAATTGGTATTAGAGAAATTTCCTCTAAAGGGAAAGCTTAATAGCTTGAGGTGATCTGTGATGAAATCTTATAAGAAGGATAGTCCTAGATTCGATGGAGGAAACTACTCTCTATGGAAAATTAGAAAAAAAATTCATTTGAAGTGTATTGGTGAGCCTTTCTGTAAGATTAAAAAGAATGCATTTAGTATTCCTCAGAATGGTCCCTCTACTGCTAATGAAATGAAAGAAGCTGAAAAAAATACCAGGGCTATTGAAGCATTGTTGAGTGCTTTGACAAATTTAGAGATGACAAATGTGATAGGTCTGAAGACTCGACATGAGATCTAGAAAAAATTGGAAACATTGTATGAAGGAGATGCACTAGTCAAAGTTGCTAAGCTAGAGAGTCTATAAGGAAAGTGGGAGGACATGAAGATGAGTGAAGATGAGAACATATTTTCTTTCTCTCAAAAGATAAATGAACTTGTGATGAGCATTAGATGTGCTAATGGAGTCTTGGATGAAGAAGATAATGTGGCTAAAATACTTAGATATGTGCCCCCTTGCTAAAAAATAAAAGCTCATGCTATTGATGAACTCAGGATAGTGAAAAATGTGACAAGAGACATGTTGGTTGAAATACTTGTTTCCTTTCAGTTGAGTGAATTTGGGGAATCCTTTCCTAAGACAGAGTCTGCATTCAAAGCTACTGTATCCGGAAAAAGCCAACAAAGATATGATATAGGAGAGAGTTCCAAAAATACATTCAAGTATGAAGATGAGATGAAATAGATTGAAGATGAAGAAAAAGAATTATAATAATTGGAAGCATTAATTATGAAAAGAGAAGCCAAAGGTCATGGTAAGTATAAAGGAAAGTTACCTAGAAATTTTTTTTCTTGCAGTAAAATAGGTCATTTTGCATCAAGGTGTCCTGAAAGAGTGTCTAATTATAAAACTTATAAGACTAGATTTTAAAAGAAATTCTATTATGCTAAAGAAGGTGTTATTGATGATGAATCTGATAAAGAAACTAGAAATGAAGATGAATGGGTATTCATTGCTATCAAAGAAAATGGTCAAGTGTCCACTAAATCTACTAGTAATGTGAATGTTGAGAAGGCTCTTGCAAAAAAAATTGAAGAAAATGATGAGTGGGTAATTGAGAGAAGATTCTCACATCATATGAATGGTGACAAAAAAAAGTTTTTAAGCTTGGAAAACTATGATGTTGGTGTTGTAATATTTGGAGACAAGACTTCTAGTGTGATTCGTGGAAGAGGCTCTATTTATTTTGGTTGTAAACATAATTTTGATGATGTTCTTTATGTAGAAGGCTTAATAAATAACATTTATTGAGTGTTGGAAAGATGGTAGAAATGGGTTACAATATTTAGTTCAAGGATGGTAAGTGAAAGATACAGGGAAGTTCTATAAATGTGATTGCTTCAGATACAAAGACAAGAGGTAATATTTTTCATTTAAGTGCTACTAGTGAAAGAAGTTTAATTGCTAAAGTTGATGTAAGTCGGTTATGGCATAAGAGGTTGTGTCATGTGAACTTTGATAACATTGTCAAAATAAGCTCTTTTCAAGCAGTCATAGACATTCCTAAGTTAGTGAAGCCTACTAACACTATGTACAAAGAATGTTAGATGGGAAAGAAAACTAGAAATTATTTTTGGAGAAAACAACATAAATCTAATGGAGTACTGGACTTGGTACATATTGATCTATGTGGTCCATCCAAAATCAAAAGTCTTCAAGGTGAAAGGTACTTTATGTTTATTATTGATGATTACTCTAGAATGATATGTGTTGCTTTCTTAAGAGAAAAACATGAAGCATTAGAAAAGATCAAAAGGTTCAAAGCTATGGTACAGAATGAGACAAGCCAAAATATCAAATGATTAAGGTCAAATAGAGGTGGTGAATTTGCTTCCCAAGAATTCAATTCTTTCTATGAAGAGCATGGAATCCAAAGACAACTATCTTCTCCTTAGAACCCTCAATATAATGGTGTTGTTGAAAGAAAGAATAGAACTGTTCTAGACACTGCTAGAACCATGATGTTGCAAGAAACTTTTCCTCATTTCTACTAGAGAGAAGCTATAAGCACTACTATATATACCATTAACTAGGTAAATGACAATAGTAATTCTGGTAAGACCCCTTTTGAGCTATGGTTTGGTTATAAGCCTACTGTCAAATATTTCAAAATCTTTGGAAGAAAATTCTACATCAAGAGAGATGATGATATAGGAAAGTTTGATGCTAGAAGTGATGAAGGAATCTTTCTAGGTTACTCTACTAAGAACAAATCTTATTGGTGCTTTAATAAAAGGTTGCAGAAAATGGTTGAAAGTGCAAATGTCAAAGTTGATGAAGTTATTGATAAACCATCTAGATGTAGTTGATATGATTCAAATGACCAACATGAAAGTACTAACAATGGAAAGAATGTTCAAACACAAAATAAAATTCAAATTGTTTTGGTGAACCAAGGAAATCAAGAAGCAAAAACTAGCAGAAGTGTAGAAGAATGAAAAAAAGAACAAGAAAGTCCTAAAGTTCCAAGGTATGTAAGGCGAAATCATTCTGATAGTCAAATCATAGGAGATAAGAGAAAAGGTGTCCAAAATAGAAGAAGAATTTTTGAAGAGTATTGTCTAATTGTTAAAATTGAACCTAGCAATATCAATGAAGCATGCAAAGATGAAAATTGGATGGAATCCATGAAAGAAGAACTAATGCATATAGAGAAAAATGATACATGGGATCTTGTTCCTAGACCTCAAAACAAAAATATGATTGGAACCAAATGGGTGTTTCAGAATAAGTTGAATGAACGAGGTGAAGTGGTCAGAAACAAAGCATGACTAGTTTGCAAAGGGTACTCATAGATGGAAGGTATTGATTTTGAAGAAACTTTTTACCCTATTGCTAGAATTGAAGTTGTAAGATTACTTATTGGTTATGTTGCTTTCAATAATTACAAATTCTATCAGATGGATGTAAAGTTAGCATTTCTAAATGTTGAGCTAGAAGAAGAAGTCTATGTTGAGAAACCAAGTGGATTTCAACTGATTGACAAAGAAAACATGATATGTCGATTGAAGAAAGCTCTATATGCACTTAAGCAAGCTCCTAGAGCTTGGTATGCTAGATTGGATAAATACTTCTTGAAGGTTGGATTCAATAAAGGTACCATTGACAACAATCTGTATTTCAAGATGGATCAGGATAAAGAATTGATCATTGAAGTCTTTGTTGATGATATTAATTTTTAAGGTAATGATGATTTGTGTATGAAGTTTTCCGATGAAATGAAAAGTGAGTTTGAAATGTCAATGATTGGAGAACTAAAATTATTTTTAGGATTACAAATCACTCGGTTAGAAGATGAAATATTTATATCCTAGTCCAAATATGTAAAAGAGTTTCTGAAGTTTTTTGGCATGGAAGACTCAAAGCTAGTTGGTAAACCTATGGTAACCAGATGCAAACTTATACAGAAAGATGATTCTCCTAAAGAAAATCAAACAAGATAAAATTAAATTATTGGTGGATTAATCTATTTGACACAGACCAGGCTAGATATAATGAATGTTGTATGCATGGTTTCTAGATATCAAGCTAATCCAAAAGAGTCTCATGTGGCTATTGTGAAAAGAATCTTCAGATATCTAAAAGGGACAGTTGAATTTGGTCTTTGAAATCCTAAGGATGATGATCTTATCCTGAGTGCTTTTACTGATGCAGATTGGGAAAGAGATGAGGATGATAGGAAGAGTACTAGTGGTGGTGAATTCTTCTTGGGAAAGAAGTTGGTATCTTGACTAAGAAAAAAGTAGATTTTGTTTCCTTATCTATTGTTGAGGCGGAATACATTGCCGCTACAAACAACTGTACTCAAGTATTGTGGATGAAGCAGATATTGAGAGATGTCAGAATTGAGTATGAAGAACCCATTGCCATATTCCATGACAACTCAAGTGCCATAAAAATTTCTAAGAATCTATTTTTGCACTCAAAGACAAAGCATATATCCATCAAATATCACTTCTTGAGAGATAAAGTGAGTGACAAAGAAGTTATACTGGAGTATGTACCTACCAAGGAGAAAATTGTAAACATCTTTACTAAGCCATTTACTAAGGATAATTTTAAGTACCTCAGAGGAAAGTTAGGGGTGATTTCCCCTCTTGATTAGAACTAAGTGATGCAGGTCTTTGCATTAGTTCGTGAATTCATAGCCATATCTTATTCCAAATTGATGTTGGGGTGATTGGTACTCAGAGGGAGTAGTCAGATGCGATAAATATGAGGATCAGAGCATGTGCACCTTTTCCATTGATGCCAAAGGGGGAGAAGAACATTTTGGAAAGCTCTTGAAGGGGGAGAAGAGTCAAGAAAGGGAGAAAAGAGCTATGAGAGGAGAACTACAGATCAAAGGAAGATAAGTATGTGAATAGCCAGTTGTGTTGATAGTATTATCTTTCACATCATGTGTTTCCATCAATGCGAAAGGGGGAGATTGTTGGATGTTGTGGTTATATTTCTGATATGTGGTTGTCATTGATGACAATACTATTAGCATTGGTGATTTTGAAGGCTATATATGTTGAGGAGATTGAGAAAATTGTAATAAATATATTGTAGGTAGCCAGTGAAGCTGGGAAATTCAAAGTGGTGATAAGTTGTACACGTTGAGTTTCAGGTGTCATACACTAAAGGGTTTTTTTTCGAGCCTATCTAGTATGTTTTTTGAAAGTTTCATTGGTACACATCAAGAATTGAGGAAGTTATGAAGTTTTGTGTTCCTACAATCACTTTGTTACTGTAGTAGGTGTTTTTGGAAGAAGAGGATGAAATTATAGAAATTTCAGTTGTTTCACATGTTCATGTGATGTTTTTGGATGATTCTAGATTGTGCTCTATCCTTGTTGCATGTTCGCATTGTTTGTTGTGATCATGACTGAAGATTTTTTCGATGTGTCCTTGATTTTTCATGTTCTTGGCCGACATGATGGTGGTAACATGTTTTGGATCCATGAGGATTAATATTTTATTGTTTGGAATGTTCAAGGATGTTGATTTAGGTCCTCACTATGTTGTGACCAACTTGGGTTGGTGCACATCAAGATTTGTTCATGTATTAAGGACGACAAGTGTAATTTATTATTTATTCTTGGCCGCTAGAGTTGTTGATGTAAATTCGTATAGCGGATATATAAGAGTAATTATCTATTCATTTTAAATGTATGTTCGATGTATGTGTTAGAATTGGCTATGGATGCCAAGATCTATGGACCAACTGGAAAGCACAAAGAAGAGAGAAAATAATGTGACAAGAAAAAACTATATTCAATGTCAATGATATGATATCAAAATGTGTGTGCACAAATGTAGTAGAGACCCCTTGGTTATATAGCCAAGGTGAGAACATAGGAGTGCATAAGATTATGACAAGTGTCGTAATCTTATGACATGAGACAACAATGAAAAGCTATCACTCGACCTAAAGTGGAAAGAGATAATGTGATAACCACCACAAATAGTGGATCACCCACAAAAGGTGGAAACCTAATCACATGATATATCCATGAAAGGTGGAGGTGATAAAGTAATAAGAAGATAAGTCCACCAAAGGTGGAAATTCTCCAACAACTCGTATGTGGTCCCTAAGTAAACTTAACTAAGGTGTAATTATGACCTAGGACAAGGTACAAAAAATTTAATTACACCAACACCCCCCCTTAAGTGCAAATTAGGGAGAATGTAGACAAATGCAAATAATGCAAAATGGGTCTCGTCAACTAGGCCATGTTAGGTACCCGTGTACAAATGCAATGCAATCTCTCACAAATGGAGAAAAGGAGAAAACCTAGTGGGACAAAACTCCTCCCCAAAAGAGAGATGAAATACAATAATGAAATGCTCTCAATGATGCATGAGAAGGTAAAAACCCCGTGTGAGGAAAAAGACCCCCCCATAAGAGAGAATTAGGATAGAGACAAGGCAGCCCCCCCTCAATGGTGAGTCTCTTACAATGATGGTAGAAGCTCGACATTGAATGTTGAAGATGACCCAATCTCGCTGAACAACATTCCTCCCCTTAGGAAGAAACAAAACCAAGAATGTATGTAGGATGTATGATGTCTCTGAAGCATGCTCAAGTATCTCCATGTCGATGCCGAAAGATGACACACTCCAAACAGGAGTTCTAGGCCACACTGCTGAAGAGTACAATCCAACATCTAGTAGAGAAGAATGTAGAACATGATCCAAAGAGAAATATATCCCCTCTAAATACAAAGAAACCTCCTCCAAATGCTGTCCAAAAGTATCCATACTCATGTCAAACTGCAAAGAATTATCATGTAGAGAATGAACAATAGGGTCAGAGTGTTCCCTCACAACAATTGAAGAAGGAGCATCGTCATCAAAGAGAAGATGAATGTCATCAATAGTGTCCCCCAAATATGCAAGATGAGACTACACAAACAAGTCTGAAATACCTATCAAGAAGCCATCCAAAGTAGCCATATCTAGAAGACAATGTAGATCCTATTGCACTGAATTACAAGGAACCCAAACTGTGGAATCACAAGTATCATCAACTACAATAGTAGATGAATCTACCAATGCTAGATCACAAGAGTCCTCAGCCTCAAGATGTTGTAACATAGGAAAATATTAAGGTTTTAGCCTGATTAGATGCATAAACGATAAACCTAAGTGTTCAAGAAAGAACAAAGGAGAAAACAACAATAAAAAATGAGAGATCTCACCAAATGTATTCAAAATCCATGAATCACCTTCCTTGCACCTTCTAGCTTGCTGCAATATGTGTTATGCCCTTAGATTTCTTTGTAGGAAACTATGATTATGACAAGACCTAGCAAGTGTTGAAGGATTTGACCTAAAATGCAAGTAAGAAATTAATCTTTACATGCAATGTAAAAATCTACAAAAAAAAATGTTTGACAAGAAGAATGAAGTGAAGAAGAATAATTTTTAGATAATAAGAGATATTAAGAGATACCGAAAATGAGAACAAGATTGTCATTTTATAGAAAATGCAATCTTGAACGGATAGATAAGATGAGAGATTGAGAAATTCCCTAGAATCAATGGTTAAGATTCAAAGTGACAACTTTCAATTAGGGTTAGGGAAAAAATCCCTAGATGTGTGGACAAGATTTAATTTAAGAAATTAAATCAATGGTGGAGAATAAATGTCACATTGAGATGAAATTAGTAAAAATCAAGAGGATAAAGATTGAACAAGAAGAAGATATTTAGAAAATCAAGTTATTTTAGAAATAACTTACTTTGTGGAGATAAATGCCATTTTGAAATTAATTCCAAAATGATGAATTCATGTGACAGTAAATAATAATAATTTAAAATTATTTACTTGGAAAGAGGGAAGCTGCAAATTTAAATAAAATGCTTTTATTTAAATTTAGAAAGAAAATGAATAAGGCAATTTAATAATTAAAATTATTCAATTGTGGAGGAAAATTAAGAAGTGGGTAATTTTAAAAAAATGATTTTATTTAAAATTAGAAAGAAAGTTGGAGAGGATAATAATATAATAAATAATAAGAATTTATTTAATTATGAGAAGACATAAATAATTAATGACGTATTAAATAAATAAATAAGATCTATTTATTTAATAATCATGAGGAAGTAATAATTAAATAAATTTAGGAATTTACTTAATTATAGAGTGACATAAGCAATTAGTGATGTATTTAAATAATAAATGTAATTTATTTATTTAAATAACCAAGAGGAATAAAAGATGTGAATTAATTAAATAATTAAGAATTATTTAATTAATAGTTGACATTGGACTATAGGACATAATTAAATATTTTAATTATGTTGAGATGAAGCATGATATAGAAGAATGTGGTTTGTGGGTCTAGGCCATTTTTATGTGTTTGCATTTGCCCCTCTTTGTCATAATGTAGCTTGTCACATTGTGACAAAGAAAACAAGTCAAAAATATGCCCCAGTGCAAAATGGGATGAGGAAGAATGACGAGGAGGTAGCTGTATGCCCCCTCAAGAGGACAATTGAGTTCAGAGGACATGAGTGTGCTCTCGAAATGGATGAGAAGACTAGAAGATGAAAGACAAAAGTATATAGGAAAGATAGATAAGGATGATAATGATGCAGACTAGAAGAAGTATTAGAGAGAAAAAAAGATGAACATTAGGATAGAAGACATGAATGTCGATATGGGGAAGGAGATGCAAGTTAATGTGGAAAAAGAAATGCATGTTAGAATCCTTCAACGTTTGCCAAAGTACTAATAAATATTGCTCGAATCATTATTGGGTGCTAAAAATGACACAAATGGAAAACAAAGACCAGGGTATGACATAGACCAAGGTGTGCAAGGTCATCCACTTGCAAAATAGACGATCGTAGACAAGGAATGTCCAAACTCATACTAGAGGCCAATTTGCCCCAGTCCTCTTGTCAAGACACTCCATAGACATCAGTCAAAGAAAAACATAATAGGTAATGAGACGTCATTGCACCTCTAAATCCTTCATGGGACATCCTCGAGGTAGCTAGTAACATGATTGAAAGACAATTCAATAAAAAGATAAGAAAAAATAGCCAAAAATTAACAACCACTTAATTGTATTGCCAATGTTTGTTTGCCAAAGATTAATTGTTTGATAGGTTGACAATTTTGATGGCTTGACGGTGCCTAAAGTTAGGAAGGACACATCCTGAAAAGGCAAATGAGATTTTGACGAGGTCCAAATCCAAGAAGGACACATCTTGAATGGGACCAAAAAGTGACAAGATTGACATTTTGACTAATGTTCTGGCAAGTTGACTGATTTTGGCCGTATGATTGATTGGACTATGTTGTCTGAGTTTGACGAATTTTGATAGTGACGTTTCAAATGATTGTCCTGCATCAAGCGCGACTATGTTTGCTTTGTTTGACTGACGCAACCATGTTTGACTCATGATTTTATTTGGACAAACCTAAAGGGACTGACCTAATGTCTTAGGGATTCAAAGATGAATCTTGCCTATGTAGCAAATGCGCAGAGACAACATAGTTCAGACAAGTGACAAAGATTGACTGACGTGATTGACTGAACTGACTAGACAAAGATTGAATTTGACTCTATTTTTGGGATTTTGACATTGATTTGGATGCTTTTGTATTTTCTCAAGACACTTTCTGACTTTTTAGGTATTTTTTCAAGACTTTTTCTAATTTTTATGACTTTTTTCAGGACTTTTTGTAATTTTTAGGATTTTATGATGCTTTACAAAAATTGCGACAAATGCATGTGAATGATGACGATGCACATGAATCCAAGGACAACCATGATTTTGTTGCTAGTCAAGCTGAATACCAATGGACAAGTGACGATGATGATGACAATGTTGTTTGACGTGGGAAGGATACATCCCGAAACAACGTGAAGATGACAATGACATGACAAGAGGATAAAAGTTTGTAGTAGGGTCAGGGACAAAGCCAAGGAATGTTTTGGATAATGTGCTAGGGTGCCATATTGTTGCATTTGAAATGACTTGGTGAGGACTAAAATGGAATGATGGAGGAATGTAGGACCATCGAAAAAGGAAACCAAGATGGGTGATAGGTATTAAAAGGATCATGTATGGCTTGGACTAGGAGAATTCTCATATGATCTCCAAGGACGATGTTGCATAGTGAAATGGAGGCTGTGAAGGTACTGATATGATACTTTGTGACTAGTGTATGAGCAAAGGATGGACATGTCAAAATTTTTCCAAAGCCTGATTTGTGTTTGCGCCTTAGTCTTTGTCAAGATCAAAATAGGTAGGAAAATGGATGGACATGATATGGCTAAGATGGATGGATGAAAATGTCATGTGAAGGGAGTGGGAGATGAGATGACTTGCCCCCAAGTGCAATGGTACACATAGATGATTTATTCTACACATGATGCATGTTTTCCAGGTTTTCATCATGGTACTTATCCAGAGCGCCTGTTTGCCAGGTTTTCACCATTGGACGAAATTTGTCTCTTTACTATTTTTGATATTTTTTGATTTTTTTGGTGTCACTAAGATGCCTGTTTTGCTAGGTTTTCATCAAGGGACGATTTTTTTCTATTTTTCATTTTTTTTGTATTTTTGCAGTTTTTTTGAGTAGCCTTGATGCTTTATATGACCACTGACTGTGTTGGAGCCTTTGACGGTGCCGACATAGAGACTGGTGTCATGACATGCCAATAATGACCTTGCTGAAGTAGTTTCTTTGTCAGGATGATAGCACTTGCATACAACTGATTGATGGCATTGTGATCCTTGTTGATACTAGAGTTGGCCTTATCAGAATATGCGCATCGTGATAGAGTGCCATGAGAGTCCTTATTATAGAGAGTTACTACCAAGATGTGACGAATTTTTGACATGGGATGTTTGGACTTTAAGGAGGATGTAGGATTATGACGGATGATGGTGGACATGGACGGGTTGGTTGGATGTTTGGATGTATTGGTTTTCATTCTCCAAACTTTGGGTGTTGGGTTAGGATGTTGTTTGGAACCAAAATTTTCATATGTCTTTCTTGATGGCCATTTTGATGGAGGTGGACATGTATTGTACATAGGAGTCCTCTTATGTTGTGGCTCCACATTTTGATTGACTTTTGGATTTGGCATATTTTCTTTGCTTGATTCTTGACTTGATCCATTTTGTTTTGGGATCCATTTTAGCTTCATTTGTCCACTTGATTTTTTGCCTGATTTGATGGCCTTTGACATTTGATTTTGGATTTTGTATTTACAAGACTTTTGTTGGTTCCAAATGGAAGGTTTATTTATGATGGAATGATGGTTTGGGGTGTGGAGGGAAGGGGTGTTGGCAACAATCTTATGACAAGGGCTACTCATGATACCCATTTTGACATTTGTATTAGATGACGTTGCCCCGAATATCGAGGAGCGACCACTAACATCATTTGATTTTCTGACTGATGAATAACCAAGACCTTGATGTTTGTAATGCGCTTGAACTTGTACGGGTTCCAAAATTCCTTTCTCATGTAGGCCTAATCCTTTTCCCTGATAATGCATGTTTTGGAAAATTTTGTTTACGATGGGATACTTGTTACTTTGGAAGAAAGATGCTAACCCATCATTATTGGGGAAATTAATGCTTGAAATCTTCTCCTTTGTAAGGAAGCCTACTCTGAAAAAGATAGATGATCCTAATTGATAGGATTTTGTAGTTTTACCGACATGTTGGACAGATTTTTGATTAATATCTTTAGTCTGATTAGGTGACATGTCGGACTTCGATGACTCTATTGGTGCTTCCAAGTCTATGTCAAAACCATCTTCATGGTCATTGTCATAGAGCCCACTGAATTCAGCTATAGCTTGATCATTTTCAAATATGTCCATGCTAGAAGACTCTTGTTCTAGCGGTAGATCATCTATGTGTCCCATGGAGGCAAGTGTCTCACTTTTGGGAGTGTCAATACTTGAATTTTGGATGGAATCATCTTCAAGTTTTTCATCATGAATGGCATAGAGGTCAAGGAGTGGATCGTTTTGGAATTCTTGATCAAAGATAGTGTCTTGATCAAAGATGGGCACAGTTGGAATGACATGATTGAGAATAGGGTCTTGACTGAGGATAGGTTCCTCTTGAGTGACATGGTTTTGGATGGACTCTTGACCAAAGATAGGTGTATTTGGTATGCCATTATTGTCTAGGAGGACTTCTTGAATGGATGTAAATATGGGGTCATGGGATGGACTTAATTGATCTTGACATGATAGTGATGTTATGATGTTGTGCTTTCAACTTGCCTCTTGACATGTATCCTCAAGTGTATGTAAAAGGATGGGAGTTTGGAGACCATGGCTAGATATGCTTTCATGACAAAATGGATTGTCTTGAAATGGATTGGTGTATGTTGGACTAGGGTATGACATGGAGGTTTGGACTTGGTTGAGGGATGATGGACTAGGATACGACATGACCGCTTGACAAGGATATGATGTGGATGGAGGACTCGGATATGACGTGGGTGGAGGACTAGTATATGACGTGAATGGATGACTAGGATATGACATGAATGGAAGATTAGGATATGATGAAGGACTAGGATATGACATGAATGGAAGACTAGGATATGATGTGGATGGAGGACTACGATATGACGTGGATGGACTAATAGAGGGTTGGTTTCCCTTGTCAACATTGGGGTGGTATGACTAATGGAAGTTTGTTGTGACTTAGTGCCATGGACGGTGTTAGGGGACCCTTGATAGTAGATGGATAGAGGACTAGGACTTGTGGATTGTTGGTAAGAGGAATAGATGGATGGAGGACTAGAGATTGAGGTGCATTTGGACTTATATTGGAGGTATAGCATTTTGAAGTCCCTAGCAAGTTGTGCTTGACCATTACTATTGAATTGGCATTCAATTTGACTAGCACACATATCATAGTAACTTGAAGACATGATGGTGGGTGGAAGGAGACTAAGACTATGCAAAGTGATAATGAGGACAAAAAGGAATTTCAAATGAAAAGTGGTAATGAAAACTAAAATGAGTGTCTTATGTCAAAGGATTTTTAGGAAACGTTTCCTAAAAACTCAAAGTCTGGCCAATGTCTCAATTTGGATTGTCAAAGGAATGGTTTGATGGACAAGATAACAAATTACAAGGTGAGATTTCCACACTAGACTTATGAGTTGGAAGCAGCTCACCAAAGGACAATGACTAAGGATTGATTTTTTTTGACTTGGTCCACTAACAACTTACTTTTGAGACAAAGGTTTGACAAAGTAAGGAAAGTTTTCCTATCCCAAAGGTGTGCAAATGAGGACTTAAGAATTTTCCTATGAAGATGATGATGATGGATCACAAGCTAAAGATGCAAGGATGGATGACTTGGACAAGTGCCTTGCTGGTTTCAGACAGAGACTACTGGGAAAAAGATGCTAGGAAGATATGTTTGCAAAAGTTTGGCCTTTGGTTTTTGATAGAAAATCCATTTGTCCAAAACACAGGAAAATGCATCGCTTAATGATTCACATGTGGTGCAAGTATCAAATGTGTCATTCTAAGCAGCAAATGTGTTGCACAATAGTAGACGCATTGTGGGATTTTAGCAGATGTTCTGCAAAATGGCAAATGCGGCGTTTGGGATTACAAATGTGGTTTGACAGGTCTATTTCAGTTTGAGGGATCAAATGCGGCTCAAAATATGAAAGTGTGGTTTGAAATTGTAAATGTGGTGTTTGGTATTGCAAATGCATTGAATGACAGTCGATTGTGGTTTTAGGATTGGAAAATGCGACTTAGTATAGTGAATGCGGTTTGATACTGAAAAATGTGGCTCAGTATAGCGAATGCGACTCAAGATGTTGCAAATGGGGCTTATCAGAGCGAATGTGGCTCAAAATATTTTGATTGTGGTTTGAAAGAGCGATTGCGTCACATGAAACAAATTTTGGCCAATTTGACAAGTTTTTGATCCAGATTTGTTGATGTTTCAATTTATTGAAGTTTGTTTGAAAATAGTTGACAAACACATAGAAACTCAAAAAATTACTTCAAACAGACTCACTCTTAATAGTCAAAAGGTCATCATAGCAATCACAGCCCACATTTTAAAATCGTGTCGACTCACATAGCCATATCACCCCCTAGAGGGTGCCCATGTTTTTGTCTTTTCCAGGTGCGTACTCGAGGTGACATAAGTGGATACCGAATCCCCTGAGCAAAAAATCCATGGCGATTATATGGTGAGTTTCTTGGGGGGAGATTCTTCCCTCCCCTTGCACCGTGATTGAAACAATGTCTGGATACTGACGCGGCTAGCTTCTACACTATGGTTTTTAGTCAAGGTTTCTGTTCGGTGTGGCAATAGATAAACTCCCTCAGGAGACCTCCCAATATTTAGAACAAAGACTTTGGGGATGGTTATCTTGCCTACTTCCGTTGAATATGGGTTTCCCCAAAATTCACTTTTGATTATAGTGGGTTGGAAAACCTGGCTTTGGTTGTTCACACTTAGGTCATTCCCATAGGGTGAGTACTTTTTCCCACTACAACAGGCCTTCTAAAGGATTTAAGAAAGTAGTAAAATGCATAAAGCAAAAAAAATATGGATAAGTTTGGCTTTTTGATCACCCAGTAAAGGGGAGAGCATATGCCTATTACCTAATCAAGCACAATAGACAAATTGTTTAGTTTTAAACCCAAATGAAATTTTTCTACTCTAAGTGAAGATATTGCTTCACAAAAGAATGGGGTTCATTTTAACCAAACAAAAATAAAATGTGGTGACTATCCTAGGATTGATAAATTCCAATTTATATTGCCTATCCTAGGATTGATAAATTCCAGATTTAAAGTGCCTACCCTAGCATTGGTTCATTTTAGTCCACATAAAAAAAAAAAGAACTAGCCGTGGTTGCGTCGGATCCAGATTACAATTTAGAAATGAACTTTACCAGTCATTTGTGGCACGAAGTAGCAGATGTGGCTCGAAAGAGCAGATGCGGCTCGATAGAGGAGATGTGGCTCGACAGAGTAGATGCAGTTCAGGTGTTGTCACATGCATTGCATACTGTCAGTTGTGTCTCTCTAAGTGGTGAATGCAGTGCAACAGATCATTTGCGTCGCATGCGAAGGAAAATGCAGCGCAACAGAATGGTTACATCACACGAGAAGGCAAATGTGGCGTTCTGTAACTGTTCCTGCAAAAAAAAATCTGAGGTCATATGAGAATCTGCAAAAATGTGTTAGTGGGTCGGGTTCACCAATGTAACATAGGAAAATATTAAGGTTTTAGCCTGATTAGATGCATAAACGATAAACCTAAGTGTTCAAGAAAGAACAAAGGAGAAAACAACAATACAAAAGGAAAGATCTCACCAAATGTATTCAAACTCCATGAATCACCTTCCTTGCACCTTCTAGCTTGCTGCAATATGTGTTATGCCCTCAGATTTTTTTGTGAGAAACTATGATTATGACAAGACCTAGCAAGTGTTGAAGGATTTGACCTAAAATACAAGTAAGAAATTAATATTTACATGCAATGTAACAATCTGCAAAAAGCAATGTTTGACAAGAAGAATGAAGTGAAGAAGAAGAATTTTTAGATAATAAGAGATATTAAGAGATCCCGAAAATGAGAACAAGATTGTCATTTTATAGAAAATGCAATCTTGAACAGACAGATAAGATGAGAGATTGAGAAATTCCTTAGAATCAATGGTTAAGATTCAAAGTGACAACTCTCAATTAGGGTTAGGGCAAAAATCCCCAAATGTGTGGACAAGATTTAATTTAAGAAATTAAATCAATGGTGGAGAATAAACGTGACATTGAGATGAAATTAGTAAAAATCAAGAGGATAAAGATTGAACAAGAAGAAGATATTTAGAAATAACTTACTTTGTGGAGAGAAATGCCATTTTCAAATTAATATTTTAAATTAATTCCAAAATGATGAATTCATGTGACAGTAAATAATAATAATTTAAAATTATTTACTTGGAAAGAGGGAAGTTGCCAATTTAAATAAAATGCTTTTATTTAAATTTAGAAAGAAAATCAATAAGGCAATTTAATAATTAAAATTATTCAATTGTGGAGGAAAATTAGAAAGTGGGTAATTTTAAATAAATGATATTATTTAAAATTAGAAAGAAAGTTGGAGAGGATAATAATTAAATAAATAATAAGAATTTATTTAATTATGAGAAGACATAAATAATTAATGATGTATTAAATAGATAAATAAGATCTATTTATTTAATAATCATGAGGAAGTAATAATTAAATAAATTTAGGAATTTACTTAATTATAGAGTGACATAAGAAATTAGCGATGCATTTAAATAATAAATGTAATTTATTTATTTAAATAACCAAGAGGAATAAAAGATGTGAATTAATTAAATAATTAAGAATTATTTAATTAATAGTTGACATTGGACTATACGACATAATTAAATATTTTAATTATGTTGATATGAAGCATGATATAGAAGAATGTGGTTTGTGGGTCTAGGCCATTTTTATGTGTCTACAGATGTTGACTCATAGATGAAGAAGATGAACCCTCTAAATCTAGATTAGGAGCCATAGAAACTGAAGTCTCAATAGATGTCTCTATAGGAGGAGAAGGAGAAGGCTTTGTGTCATCAAAACTACCATACCTTTCCCAATGAGCAAGTGTTTCGACTATTTTATCATCAATAGGTCAAAATTCTGCAAGTGGAACAAGACAATCTTAAACAGGATCCTCTAGAAATGGAGGTTCATTCGAGTCTCCATACATCTCCCAAAGTTTGGTCATAAGATCACGAGGGATCTCAATATCATCAATGGCCATTAGTGTATCGATATCAATATTACAACCAATTAATCCCACAAAATGTTCTGTTTTTATGTCCCACATAACTCTTCCATTTTGATGAAGGTTTAGGAACTAGTCCATAAAGATATGGCAAAAGATTGAGCCACCTACAATTTTTTAGGATTCCATCTCGCCAAGACTTAAAGTTCCATTGATTTAACCTTATTACAGTAGGATGTATTTTGATTCCCATATTAAACTCCTCAACTTAGTCACACAATAGACCAATCAAGAGACATAAACCAACAAAGGCAAAAGATTGCCCCCCCCCCCCAAATCACTCAATCAAGAAACCCCCCTAAGCAATATCTGATTTGGCACTTTATACTTAGTGTGTTTACAATTGCCACTGCCAAAAAACAACAAAGTGGACTTTGATTTTGGTACATGCAAATTGCCAAAATAGGCCTCAAGCTCAAAGTGAAAATACTACAGTAGATAAGATAAATCTGATCACACCATTAGAAATTAAACAAAAAATCATGCACTTTAAAAAAAAACAGCACTCAAAAATGTTACCGTAGGAGCAAGTTATGAGCTCCCAAAGTTCTCAAAATGAGGACAAAACAGAAAAACCTGTGAGAATTTGCAATTTTTAGAAAAGAAAGAAGCCAAAACCAAAAACTGATTGCACCACTATCAAGAGCACGAAAAATTAGCCCAAATGAAAAAAAATTGCTCAAAAAAGGAGCCAAAATGACTGAGTTATGAAGCTTCAAATTCGGACTGCAAAATGAAAAACTCCAATGGTGAGGGGTCAAGAAATTTCAAATGAGTGCTGATGCAGTGCTGACATCAACAAAACATGACATTAAATTTGACGGTCTAGTGCCCGTCACCAAAAAAAACTCCTTCCAGAAAATTCTGACAGAATATTCTATCGACTGACGGAATATGCTTAGTCTGAAATCGGAATATCTTCATCAGAATATTCTGAAATAGTGCCAGATTTGGCCGCTAGAAATTATCGCTAGGTTTCTTTGACTATGTCGGAATTTTGTCGGCTGCCAAGATGTGACCGCTGCCGGATGTTTGTTCGTCGGATTTTTGTTTGCTGGCGTTTTGACCACCGACGAGGATTTTTGCCGGGTTTTTGAATGCGCCAGCCGATTGTAGATGGGGCCACCAGGTGTACATGGTGGGGCTGTGGGCCATAGGCCACATGGTGCCTACGGTACCCTCTGCAATGGTACCAGTCTGCAATCTGCAGACTAAAAAACTTTTGTATTTTTTTTTTGAATTTTTTAATTTTTCAATACAAATCTTTTCAAAAGATTTAATCCTCAAAAATGAAAATTTCATAAAAACATTTCAAAAAAATTCAATGGATTTAAAATATTTAATAAAAACAAAAAATCATACCGTCGACATTAATGGTGACCCGGGGGGCCGTACGACTTTTTGGGAAATTTTTTTTTGCCTCATCGGATGACTTGCTCCAAAATGGACGAATGGACAATCGATCTTAGGGTTTTTGACCCTTCTGGGTGCAATGGCAGGGTCGGATTTGACCCAAAATGCTCCAAAAATGCAGCTACCTTCTGAATCTAGCAACCACAATGCAGCTTCAAACCCTCATAGATTTGGCCTCATATGTCCGATTTGGATGAAATAAAAGGAAAAATCGACTTTCTCAAACCTTCTGGATGCAATGGTAAGCTTAGATTTGCACCAGAAAGCTCTAATATAAACCTGCAATAAAGAGCCAAAAATGTAACCTCCCCAAATCTGATATCTCTCCTCAAAAAAAGACTCTCCAATGGCACCCAACCCGCTTTGATACCATGTTAGAATCAAACATGCTTTGATACCATGTTAGAATTGGCTATGGATGCCAAGATCTATGGACCAAACGGAAAGCACAAAGAAGAGAGAAAATAATGTGACAAGAATAAATTGTATTCAATGTCAATAATATGATATCAAAATGTGTTTACAAATGTAGTAGAGACCCCTTAGTTATATAGCCAAGGGGAGAACATAGGAGTGCATAATATTATGACAAGTGTCATAATATTATGACATGAGACAACAATGAAAAGCTATCACTCCACCTAAAGTGGAAAGAGATAATGTGATAACCACCACAAATAGTGGATCACCCACAAAAGGCAGAAACCTAATCACATGATATGTCCATAAAAGGTGGAGGTGATAAAGTAATAAGAAGATAAGTTCACCAAAGGTGGAAATTATCCAACAACTCCTATGTGGTCCCTAAGTAAACTTAATTAAGGTTTAATTATGACCTAGGACAAGGTACAAAACATTTAGTTACACCAATAGTATGTATGAAAAATATATGTGCGAATAAAGATGAAATAATTCAGGAGCAAAGAAAAGTGTGAAAGAGATTGAGCAGAGTGTGAAAGAGATTGGGTAGAGTGTGAAGGAGTTTGAGCAGAGTGTGTAGAAGGTTTTTTGTGCCTAACTAGAACTGTCATGAGGCTTTTTTAGAAGCTAATTTCTCAATTCAACCTCACTAGATGGATTTAATCTGATCATTTTATGTAAGGCAGTGAACCTTCCTCTGAGTAGTGAAATCTAGGCAGTGTTCCTGAATGCATGTGCATTCCCTATTCATTTTTCTTTAATTATACTTCTAACATGGTATAATCTTGTGGAATAACATCCACTATGTTTTTTCCCCTAACAAGGTTTCCACGTATAAAAATCTTGGTGTTCATGTGTCTTTGATGTGTTGATGATTTATGCTTCCACTCTTAATTATCAGATCTAAGATTAAAGGTTGTTTAAGGTTAAATAAGCTTAATTTTTGTAACAACCGATTCACCCCCCACCTCTCAGTTATCTATCCTTGTTTTGCCAACAATTCCCACATCCATATTTTAAATTCAAATCCTACAAAATAAAATTAATTTATAGGCCTAGTTTACTTGATAATGTCAATAATTGGAAGGTTTTTGAGGAGGACAAATAGATTCAGGCCTTCTTAGAGAATGTCAAAGCCTTTTCCCATATTTTCTTTGAAGGAAGCTGATGAGTCTAGTTTTTAGCCTAGTTAGGGGATATAATTTCTTATTATTTTCTAAAGTTACCACAGACTTTGATATTATATACTCACACTTTTATATAGTTTCTCTCAAACATAAGACATTTGGGATTAATTTAATTTTTGCCAGTTTTAATGATATTTACCTATTATGTGGACCATCTATATTAATCTTGCATTTGATTGATGGATTTTATTTAAGGTGGTTATACTTATGTACAATTATTATGTGTACTAACATTTCCATGTAGACATGATTGAAATGCCAAGTTGAGAAACACAACCGCCAACTGCTCAGGTTGAGGATTTGCACAAAGGTCAACTGGAGATGACTACCGAAGATTCTTGTGTCAGCCACATGTAACCACCTTGCACTGATATTTAGTGGCATTGAAAATTGTGGACGTTACTGTAGTGGTCGAGTCCACATTTGGGTGTGCATGTCTGAACAGATTCCCCTGCATGTGTAACCACCCTTCCACTCTCTTCTATGCTTTCCCTAAATGACATCCTCTCTGTTAGTGGGAGTTGATTTCCCTATTTAGTTGGTATAAATAAGGTTTAGGTCCTCCTTCCTTAGGAGTTAGTGAGTTAGTGAGTCAATCGCCAAGTTATTGTACAAGTTGATAATCAACCATGCTTTTGTAATTGCATATTCTGATAAATGAAATAATATTCTGAGTTGAGTATTTGAGTGTGCATTAGTTTAGAGGATACTCATCCAAGGGGGGCCACTTGGTGAGCAATATTTTCCTTTAGTTTAGTTAGATTAGTATTAGTTTTTTTTCAATACTTAGTTAAGATTCTGGCATTGACTGTTCCTGCATCCACTAGAATTCCATTCTATGTTTGTTCTTGCATCCAAAGCGGCCAGGGTAGTTTCTTGTTTGATGTTCATATTTTCCTTCCTGTTATGCATAATTAGTTTAGATTTGATTGAGTGATGTTAAAAATTTACTTTGTTTCCTCTCATGCAATTTAGTTTCAATGTTAAGTCTTTCTTAGTTATAGAAAGAAGGTTACTAATTTGAAGTTCCTAGTGCACATACTGTGCTGACCCATTTCAAGTTCACATCCCTGGGTTGAAAAATTAAATGTACCTTCATGATGGTTAAGATGGATATTGAGGTCAGATTTTTGATCTCTGAATCATGGTTGTAAGGGCTTAGTTATCAAAATCATTGTAGGAGGCCAAATTTTTTGGCACCGTTGTTGGGGATGGTGTCAAACTACAGAGTCCTTTGGAGTCATTGATGGTTTTTCTATTGTAGTATTTCTTGAATTTTCTCTTAGTATTAGAAGTTATGATTCACTATTCTTTCCCACCCATTTTTTATGTGAGTTGGCTGATACTGAGTTGGTATCGCATGCATAGAAGAAGAGATTCTTATGGGATATTCCTTCCTAATAATCTTGAGCCATTTCAGCTAGTAGAGCTTCCAAATCTTCCTAGAAACGAAGAAGAAGAAGAGCCACAACCCTTTGCTGATATATTCCCTGACTTGACCAGTTCTGAAGTTTCCCTTGAAGATCAAAATCCTATTGAAGAACCCTTTATTCTAGAATTTCATCAAGAAGCAATGGTTGATGCAAATGGAGATAAGCCTAGCAACCAAAACCAACAAGATTTTCCTTTTCCCATTTCTGCACAAAAGTAGATAACTTGAAAAATATCTATGCTTCAATCCTTCCTAAATTCTATGGACTTGTCACAGAAGATCCTGATACCTTCTTGTTTGAGTTTGATATACTCTGCAAAAGCTATGACTAAAGTATTGATTCCAATGGACTTAACCTATTTCCTACTACTTTGAAAGAGGTTGCATTGAGAAAAGGCCATGGGCTTCAAGACAAGGTATGCCACAAGATCCATTCTCTTTTGCTAGACCATATTTTAATTCTTATTCATCTAGTAACCAGTGGAAGCCACCCTGTCCATCCAACTATGGAGGATACCCACCCTAGTCTTGGAATAACCCTCCCAATGCTTGGTCCAATTATAAAAATTCCTCACCTGAGTGGCATAAACCTTAGGGGAATTGGCAACAGTTTTAGGGACCTTAGTAACCACCTCTAGGAAACTAGCAACAAACATCTCTATGGAGAGGTGGGAAACAATGGCCGAACTAGACAACCAGCTATATGCAACCATATTCTCAACCCGAAAAACCTACTATAATGCCTCCTCCTATTAATCCAAGTGAAAATATACCCAAACCTACCCAATTACCAGCCCAACCTACACTAAACCCAAATAATAAACCACAACAACAACTTGTATATTCTGTTAATCCAAATAAATTTCTTGCATATTATGTGAGTTTAAGTGACATACATCTACGTTGAAGAACCATCTTGTCAGCTCCTTCCGCCCCAATTATCACCAAGCTCCCTGTGGATGAGCAAGAAGAATCTTGACTGATCCCATTCAGCCTTATGCAACTAAAAAATCCTGAATCAGTTCCAGCTAAGAAAACAAGACAAGAACCACCATCCCCTCAGAGATTAGAAGTTGCCAAGAAAAAATAAGACAAGGAGGAAACTAGTTTTGATATCCTAGATCAGATAAAGCATAAATGTGTCCAGATACCCCTGTTCTAGGCCATAAAAGATGTCCCTATCTATGGTAAATAAATTAAGGAAGCATGCCTCAAGAAACTGTGTAGGAAAAAGGACCCTACTACAGTTCATGTAGTGGGGCAGCTCGCTGACATCATGCTTGGAAAAGTAACTATCTCCAAGTACAATGATCTAGGAAGCCATGTAGTTGAATTTGTTAAAATGGGATGAACATAAAGAATGTTTTGATTGATTTGGGTGCAAAAATAAATGTGATGACAAAATACATCCTACAACAACTGAATATTGCAAACATGAGATCCACTCCTACCATCATGAAGCTTGCTAATAGTTCCACTATTAAGCTTGATGGCATAGTAGAAGACCTTGTGGTGATTCTAGACTCTTGGGAGTATCCAACTGACTTCATGGTTATTTATCCCAAAGCTACACTTGACGGGTATCCCATTATCCTTGGTAGGCCATGGTTAGCAACTATAGATGCTTATATTGGATGTCGGTTAGGTGACATGACCATTTCTAATTGAAGGAACACCAAAAATATTGTTCTTTATCCTCCTGCTCAACCATCCCATGATGATAATTATGTATGGCCACACATTGGTGAAGATGTTGAATAAGTCAACTCTGTGGTGTAGCTCATGATGCTCAAAAGAAGTCCTTTCCAACAACTTCAAGATGAAGTGTAATCTAGTATCATTCAAAACCATTGTCAAATAGAGGAAGCATCACCCACTCATGTGTTTGGTTCCGCAGATATCAAAAAAAGACTTCTATCAGTTCTGCATGATCATCCTGCACCAAATCTTATAGAAGACAGACTTCCTACATCCACCCTTCTTGCAGTCACTATCTCTGTAGATAGACTTCCTACAACCACTCTTCCGACAAAAAAAGTTCCTACAACAACCAATATGTTTCACACAATTTTTCCACTTGAACTTAAGGTAACTTGTATTAATTAAGTATCTATGATAGATCTAGTTACACAAGTACAAGTGTCTAAATGACGGTGTCTAAACATCAATAGTAAATTGAGTGAGGGAAAATAGTTGACATTGGCAAAATTGCTAAAATCCCATCAAAAATAATTTTCCTGGGATTATCATGACATGAAGGGATTAGATCCAAATATCTACACTCATATAATATATATATCAAAGATGAGTGTACACCTGCATGACAACCACAACGAAGAATCAACCCTACACTGAGAGAAATTTTCAAAACAAAACTGCAAAAGCTACTAGACGCAGGATTTATCTACCCTATTTTAGACATCCAATGAGTGTCTCCATTGGTGATTGTGCCCAAGAAGGGAGGGAAATGGAAATTTTGTGTTGACTATAGGGAACACAATGTTGCCACTAAGAAGGATTGCTGCGGGAGCACCTCAAGTTTCATTATATTGTAATATTTTAGTTAGTTAACATTTCGGGGGACCATGTTAAATGGTTAAATAATTAAAATTTGCAATGCTAGTTCATACAAAAGATTGAAAAACAGTTGTACCCGAATGGGTATATCGGGTAGGGAATGGTTTAGTTAACTACCTTAGAATCTCTTTTAAGAAAGAACATGTGTAACCGAATGGGATATAGAAAGGGAATAGAGAGGAGATACAGAAAAATAGAGAAGCGAGTAACAAAAGAGAGTGGGAATCAGGCTCTTTGGCCTTCAGCCAGAGAGCCATTCAATGTACAAACGAGAATGCAGAGTTAATATATGCTTATGTTTAAGTGAAGTCTCTGTTTCCTATCAATTTAGCTTACTCTCTATCTTCCTTAGTATAATGGTTTGCAATTGTGAATGTTGTTTGGTTCGAAGGAATTCATTTGTTGGTGGATTGTGTTAGGATAACCACTATTACTTGTGGTTCGGGTTCTTTGTGACGCTCTCGTGCATGATGACAGTCCCAGAAAATATTCTTTCTTTCCTGGAGCAACCCGCGACCCACATCATGGTGGAAGCTTGGATTTATTGCTCATGGTTCGGTTCTTGATGATAGTCCCATGTGTTCAGCCTTTGCACAATGAGAAGGTGGAAAACAGTGTTGGTGAGTAGTGAATATGACTCGGCATTGAACTGCATAGAGGTGGCAGACAGTTACTTGTAAAGGGATGGAGAATATGGAATGAGTATGGCATAGAGTGGCTGGCTTCGCTATTGACAGACCCGAATGGAATGGGATGGAGAGAAGGTGTCCATGCTATGAAGACCGCATGATATGCAGATTAGGAAGTTAACAGTAGGGGTCTTTAAGAATGTGAACTGTGTGATAAAGTGTCATTGCTATAGGAAGTTTAGTGATTTCAGTTATACCGCATCAGAATGGTATCAGTGCTCAGAAGGTTCTGAGTGTGTAGAAGGAAATCTACACCAGGCCATAGCATGGGTTCTTGGTTGCACGGTGATCCCTCCAAGTTGTAGTAAGGACGCTATGAAGATCTCAAGTTGGGATTTTTGTATTGTCTCCACCACGATGCAGCTGGGTAGAAGGTGCATTGAGAGCAACCACTCAGAGAAGGGTGGGAAGCATCTTCTAGAATTGTGTGTGGGTGAGATGGTAGTACGGTGGTGGTGTGAAGTAGTAGTATGAAGAGAGGAGGAAAACAACCAGCATCAACTCCATTGATGGGAGTCATGTGACAACACCAACGACAACAGCGAACGCCTTGATTCAGTGATGAAGACGCAGAGGCGGAGATGTGAATTGCAGTAATCTCACCTCAGCATTTCCATGGGACTTGGAAATCTATTAAGTTTGGGAGTATGGTGCGGGAGCACCTCAAGTTTCATTATATTGTAATATTTTAGTTAGTTAACATTTCGGGGGACCATGTTAAATGGTTAAATAGTTAAAATTTGCAATGCTAGTTCATACAAAAGATTGAAAAACAGTTGTAACCAAATGGGCATATCGGGTAGGGAACGGTTTAGTTAACTACCTTAGAATCTCTTTTAAGAAAGAACATGTGTAACTGAATGGGATATAGAAAGGGAATAGAGAGGAGATACAGAAAAATAGAGAAGTGAGTAACGAAAGAGAGTGGGAATCGGGCTCTCTGGCCTACAAATGAGAATGCAGAGTTAATATATGCTTATGTTTAAGTGAAGTCTCTGTTTCCTGTCGGTTTAACTTACTCTCTATCTTCCTTGGTATAATGGTTTGCAATTGTGAATGTCGTTTGGTTCAAAGGAATTCGTTTGCTGGTGGACTGTGTTAGGATAAACACTGTAACTTGTGGTTCGGGTTCTTTGTGACACTCCCGCGCATGATGACAATCCCAGAAGATATTCTTTCTTTCTTGGAGCAACCCATGACCCACATCATGGTGGAAGCTTGGCTTTATTGCTCATGGTTCGGTTCTTGATGATAGTCCCATGTGTTCAGCCTTTGCACAGTGAGAAGGTGGCGAACAGTGTTGGTGAGTAGTGTGTATGACTCGGCATTGAACTGCATAGAGGTTGAAGATAGTTACTTGTAAAGGGATGGAGAATATGGAATGAGTATGGTGCAGAGTGGCTGGCTTCACTACTGACAGACCTAAATGGAATGGGATGGAGAGAAGGTGTCCATGCTATGAAGACCACATGATATGTAGATTAGGAAGTTTACAATAGAGGTCTTTAAGAATGTGAACTGTGTGATAAGGTGTCGTTGCTGCAAGAAGTTTAGTGATTTCAGTTATACCGCATCAAGGATCATTTTCCCCTACCTTTTGTAGATCAAGTCCTAGACTCTCTTGCAGGAAAACAATACTTCTCTTTTCTTGATGGATTCAATGGATACATCCACATTCAAATTGCACCATAAGACCAAGAGAAGACTACATTTACATATCCATGGGGACATATGCTTATTCAGTACTTCCCTTTGGGTTATGCAACACACTTGCCACTTTTCAAAGAGCATTCATCAACAATTCTCAGATATAGCCCTTGACTACATGGAGATCTATATGGATGATTTTACTAACTATGGTGCCATTTTTGATGAAGCATTGGAAAATTTGAAGAAATTTCTACAAATATGTGAAGACCAAAATCTGTCCTTAAACAATGAAAAGCACTTCATGATGATGTAGGAAGGTGTAGTTCTTGGCCACAACATTTCCCACCTCAAACTTCAAGTTGATCTTGCAAAAAATGAGGTAACCAATAATATGCCTATACCTGTAAAACAAAAGGATGCTAGGAGTTTCTTAGGACATGTAGGCTACTATATACTTTTCATCAAATATTTTATCAAAATAGCAGCCCCACTATATAGTCTTTTGACTAAAGATGTTGAGTTTCAATGGACATAAAGTTGTGATAAAATATTTTTTGATTTAAAGACAACTCTAACTTATACTCTTGTACTTAAGGGACCAAATTGGGAAATCCCTTTCCACATCCATATTAATGCCTCAAATTATGCCATAAGATCAGTTCTAGAACAAAAAGATGAAGCTATTGAAAATGCCATTTATTTTGTTAGCAAATACTTGCAGGGAGTTGAATTCAATTACACAAGAACAAAGAAAGAAATGCTGGCAGTAATCTATGCCTTGAATAAATTCAAGCAGTATATAACAAGCTATCATATTTTTGTGCACATTGATCATGCAGATATTAGATACCTCATGAAAAAAACCCTAATCTCAGGAAGGTTATCCAGATGGTTGTTATTAATGCAAGAATTTGACATAACTATTGTAGACAAACTAGGAAAGGCCAACATTGTTGCAAATTTTCTTTGAAGGCTGACCACATCAAAATCTAGTCAAGCCATAGATAACTCCTTTCCTAATGAGAATATATTCTCCATTAGTGTGAAGACGTATGATGACATAGCTAATTACCTTGTGATAGGGAGAGTTTCTCCTCACTTCTCCCCCAAAGAGAAAAGAGTGCTCATTGAAAAATCATTCCCTTTTTCATGGATAGCTAGATGCTTATTTTATACTGGACCAGATAATGTTATGAGAAGGTGTGTGAGGGAAGATGAGACCTATGAAATTTTGCATGAATGCCATGATGAAACCTATGGAGGACATTTCACAACTAAAAGGACAAAAATGAAAATATTGAACACATGATACTATTGGCCTACATTACACAAAGATGGAAGAAGATATACAAATAGATGTGATAGATGCCAAAGGATGGGAAGGCCAACAAAGTCAGATGAGATGCCACTCTGTCCCCAAATAGTAGTCACTCCATTTGACAAGTGGGATTTGGACTTTGTGCATCCCATTGATCCTCCATCCAATGGTAAGTCCTATATTTTAGTGTGCACTGATCATGTAACTAAGTGGCTAGAAGTCAAAGCCATGAAGCATGCATGAGACAACAAGGTTGCATAATTTATTATGAAGAAATTTTCACATGGAATGGAGTACTTAGAAATAGTGACTGATCAAGGAACTCAATTTAGATCAACAATTGTTACAACATTAGTTAATGAATACAATATCAGGCACAAAAAATCCACTACTTATCACCCTCAAGAAAATGGACAAGTTGAGGTGATGAATAGAGAGATTGAGGCCATCCTCACCAAAACAATGCATATTCACATAAAGGACTGGGAAAATAGATTATCAGAAGCAATTTGGGCTTACAAGACCACCTGGAAGACAACTACAAGCTTCACCCCATTTGAGCTACCATATGGGAAGATAGCCATGATTCCTATCGAGTTTGAACACAAGATTGTCAGAACTGTTGTGGAGTTGGGGATGGAAATTTTTGAGGCATAAAAAGAACAAATTATGCAGCTAAATGAATTAGATGAGATGAGGAAATTTTCCTTGCACCATACTGAAATTGTGCAAAGTCAAAGATTCAAATGGCATGACCGATTTAACAAAGAAAATAAATTTTAGCTAGGTGACTAGGCATTACTTTATGATTCACTGTATAAAGATAATGTAACAAAATTACAAACAAGATGGATAAGGCCATATGAAATTGTTGAGGTATTTCCCAATGGAGTAATGTAGCTCATGACCATTGACCCTATCAAATTCAAATTACTAGTGAATGAGCACCGTCTCAGATTATATCAAAGACCAACTTCCAAAGAAGAGTTCCTACAATAGTTTCTCCAACATGCAACACTCGAGCATAGTTCATGCAGATGAAGGTAGTAGACCTAGTATCCCTCCTTTCGACTAAATGAGGTACGTACTTGTCATAATAAATATTTCTACTTTCGTAGAAATCCATTTCTTCACCCATCCGCCCATCCACCCATTCGTACCACCTTTCTCTCTCTTCCATCATTTCATTTCTCCTTGCACCATTCCACCTCATCATCATTAATTTCTCAATTAGTTATTAACAATGCAAGTGGTACTTTGTCCCCGATCATTGCAATGAATCCTCTCCAATCATGTTTTTATAGACTCGGGTATGTGTGCATTAATTACATCCTTAATTATCCTTTGGAGCATTTCATTTAATCACTGTATGATAATATGGACATTCACATAATTTTTTTTACCCCCCCGTCACATCAATATTTCCATATCACATGTGTGGAAACATGTCCAAATTTAGATTGGGGGGAG
Source organism: Sequoiadendron giganteum (assembly GCA_007115665.2). Taxonomy (NCBI): domain Eukaryota; kingdom Viridiplantae; phylum Streptophyta; class Pinopsida; order Cupressales; family Cupressaceae; genus Sequoiadendron; species Sequoiadendron giganteum. Next base: position 6,182,071 of record CM021105.1, on the reverse strand, counting down.
GGGTAATAAAGATGCATAAATATTGCCACATATCGGTACATGATTGTTTGCATCAGAAAATCTTGCTGAGATGATTCAAAATTTAAAATGAAAGATCACTCACATGTGTTATGTGACACTGAACTGTCACCACCATTTCCTCTCATTATGAATTCATTTTATTACCATTTATTACCATTATTAGCTTGTCATAATTTTAAAATGCAAATGGTAATTTCTAAAAACAGAGTGAAGGAAATTGGGTCGACAATTTAGCAAGCAAGCAGGAAAGAATTCTAGAATTACAAAGGGTAATTTTGCAGAGTGACAAGTTGAGTATAGAAAATGGGAGGAAAATTGATTTGGAATGAGCCCTTAGCTCATGATGCTTTGTTACAGGATGCACCATGCCTAACTGAATTCGAGAATTGTGGTTGGTTGGATTATTTTTTGAAGCTGGATAGTTTTGATGAGGGTATTGCATTGGAGTTTGCTTAGACATTTTCAAATGGAAAAGCCATAATGAAAGGGCTAGAAGTTGTGGTAACTGAAGAATGAATTGCAAAAGTTTCAAGGTTGCCAACTGACGATGAACCTTACCCTATTTCTAAGGATGCCAGGATAACCAGGGCTATATTCATGATACATGGTGACCCTCCACTCACAATTGACAAGCAGGGAGCTAAAATACTCTCTCTACTAGACCCATGGAAGTAGGCAGTCATACAGATCATCAGATATATCACCTACGAAGGTCGATTGTCAAACCTACATTTGGTACACTTGAAATTGCTGGGTCATATGAGGCATGGAAGGAAGATGAATTTTCCCAATGTCCAGTACAACCTTCTCTCCATTATGGTAGTAGAATCCCAAAAAGGTAGGGAAAAATATATATCCCACCATTATCTAATTAAATTTTTGGTTTTAAGATCTCTGCATGATGCATCACCTAGAATGACTTGAGAGGATTTTGTACAAGCTGAGCAGTATAGAAATGAGCCATCACAACTTAGGTTTTCACCTCAGACACGTAGGTCTAGCAGAAAATTAAGCATGACTGAAGGCACCCTTGGTGCTTCGACCTTTGGTGTTGGTGTGGATCCTCCCATTAAAGAAAAGACTATAGATGTTCATTCATCTAATAATAAACATGAAAAATAAAACTCTTCATCCAATTTTGATGATGATGATTTTGCACTTAAAACTGTAATAAAAAAATGGGCACAAAAGAGGGAGGCAAAAGCAAGGAAAAGAAACACACAATCTGTGCAAAGAGAGGCATCGAACCCTAAGAAAAGGAAGGCCGACACTATTTATCCTCCAACCAAAGAAAAATGAAAGAACCCTCTCAAGAATTCGAAGCCAACTGTTGATGCACCTTCAAAGGAAAATCATGAGCCTAGTGGGACATTGTGTGAGAGCACAAAAGCTCCAATGGAGAAGGAGAGTATACAAGAAGAAGATATATTTGATAAGGCAAAAAAAATGACCCTGGTGGATCTTGTTGCCATTGTAGAAGAAGTTGAGATTCAAGAACATGAGGAAAGTCAGAAGTTCCTACAGTAAAGTCAAGAAATAGATTAGGAGTTCTTGCAACCACCACCAAAACAAGAAAAAGAGGCCCTGCAGCAAAAGGAGGAAAGAGGAATCATACCTCTGCAGCCTGAATTGGTGGGACATCCTAAATCTATGCAAATAGTTCTATATGGGAAGAAAACATCCACAAAAATATTTGTAGGAATCCATAACCCTCTTGAGTTTTTAGTGCATACAACAATTTTAAATTTGTGCAAAGGAATACAAAGGAGAGAGGAGGAATGGAAAGAGGAGAAGAAACAGTTGAAAAAGGAAATCCAAGAGAGGGATGAGATGATCAAAGAGAAGAATGAGGAAATTATCTTTTTGAAGGAAAGGGTAAGAGAAATTGCAACTCTGGTGCCACAAATATTGGAATGCAGAACCCCTCCAAGGTTTTATGCTTCGCACTTGAAGGAGAAATGTCTCTCCTTTAGAATGTCAAGGATTATCTCAGGTTTGAACCCCTCCATTGAAACTCCTACAAAATTTTTCAATGCTTATAGGATTGCTTCCCTTGAAACAAAAAATTTATTATGTGAATTTTATTTACACAACTTTGATGTCCCAAAAGACCAAGACTGGAACCCACTGCCTTATGTTGGAGACATACAATTGAGAGCATTTATGTCCTGGGTATAAAATAAGATTAGTTGGGGTGACCAATACAATTATTATAAGAAAAGGGAATCCAATATTCCCCTGGCCATCAGTGTCGAATAAAAGAACCCCAAAGACATTTATACAGAATGCAATAGATTTCTCTTCAAGATGAGATATGGTAATAGGACTATGCATTGGCTTGGGGAAGTTTACAGTGAGTATGAGGTGAAAACCACAACAAAAGAAGATACTATGAGGGGATATCTATCCCAAATATGGAACCTATTGACCGATGAGCTAAGACAAGCTGAGCTACATTCTGTACACAACTACATTGCTGTAATGAAGAGAATTGAAAGATACATCCAACTTGGGAGAACCAAAGGGTGAGAATGGCTTCCCCTGAATTTTCAGCTACCTACCCTCCTATGGCCTGTACCAAGTTTCAAATTCTATAGGTATGAAATTGCAAAAGAACAACAAAGATGGAGGAGACTTGATAATTTAAGAGGATTCTACTAGAATCTCAATTCACCCATGGAAGACACTGGCATTGTTTAGCTATCGGTTGCAGACTTGGGGGCCTTAACTAGTCAAAAGCATAACTCTTCCCTTGCTAGATGACCAACAAAACATTAGGTTGGGGGGAGTGATGAGTCTATATTTTGGCCTAGTTAGGGGATATAATCTCTTGTTATTTTCTAAAGTTTCCAAAGTCTTTTATATTATATGCTGACACTTTTATATAGTTTCTCTCAAACATAAGACATTTGGGATTAATTTCATTTCTGTTAGTTTTAATGACATTTACCTATTATGTGGACCATCTATATTAATCTTGCAGGTGATTGATGTATTTTCTTTAAGGTGGTTATATTTATGCAATTATTATGTGTATTGACATTTCCATGCAAACATGATTGAAATGTTAAGTTGAGAAACAAAACCGCCAATTGGTCGGGTTGAGGAGTCGCATGAAGGTCAACTAGGGATGACATCGGAAGATTCTCGTGTCAACCACATGTAACCACCTTGCATTGATATTCAATGGCATGGATCATTGCAAGCGTTACTGTAGTGGCCGAGTCTATGTTTGGGCATGCATGTCGAAATGGATTCCCCTGCATGTGTAACCACCCTTCTACTCTCTTCTCTGCTTTCCCTAAATAGAATCCTCTCAGTTAGTGGGAGTTGATTTCCCTATTTAGTTGGTATAAATAAGGTTTGTATCCTCCTTCCTTAGGATTTAGCGAGCTAGTGAGTTAGTGAGTCAATCGCCAAGTTATTTTACAAGCTGATAATCAACCATACTTTTGTAATTGCATATTCTGATAAATGAAATAATATTTTGAGTTGAGTATCTGAGTTTGCATTAGTTTAGAGGATACTCATCCAAGGGGGGCTACTTGGTGAGTAATTTTTTCCTTTAGTTTAGTTAGATTAGTATTAGTTTATGTTCAGTACTTAGTTAAGATTTTTGCATTGACTGTTCCTACAACCACTAAAATTCCATTATGTGACTGTTCTTGTAGCCAAAGCGGGTAGAGTATTTTCCTATTTGATGTTCCAATTTTCCTTTCTGTTATGCATAATTAGTTTATATTTGGTTGAGTGATTTTCAACATTTACTTTGTTTCCTTTCATGTAATTTAATTTGAGTATTAAGTATTTCTTAGTTATAGAAAAAAGGTGACCACTTTGAAGTTCCTAGTGCACATAGTGTGTTGACCCATTTCAAGTTCACGTCCCTAGGTTGACAATTTAAATTTACCTTCATGATGGTTAAGATGGATATTCGGGTCAGATGTACAATCTCTGAATCATGGTTGTAAGGGATTAGTTATTAAAATCATTGCAGGAGGCCAACAAAAGTAGTAATGGATGTAAGAATATTTTTCCTGACGAAGTAGGCAACATAAAATATAATGTTATTTAACTAAAAGGTAACAAGATACCTAAGTGGCTAGTCTCTCTAGAAGATTTATTTGATCACCATGATCACTCTATAATATAGAAGATGAATGAATAATTTAGCCACTTTGGCAAGTTTGAAGCAATTAATATTGGAGATCTTGATTCCCCAAAAATGATTTATATCGGGAAACGTTGTTCACAAGAGGAAAGAGAAAAATTGATACCTCTACTCATCAAGTATAAGGAGGTTTTTTCTTGGTGCTATGATGATCTGAAGAGTTTCATGAATGGGAAATTTTAATATCATATTCCACTAAAGGAAGGAAAAGTTTCTTTTAGGTAGAAATAGAGAAACTGCAATCCCAAAGTGATGGATACCATTTTTAGGGAGATTAACAAGATCATGAAGGCTTGAATAATATACCCCATACATCATTCTACCTAGGTGGTGAAAATTGTTCTGGTCCACAAGAAAAATGATTAAATAAGGATATATGTCAGTTTGAGAAATCTGAATTAGGTGTCACTAAAGGACAGTTATCTGCTTTTGAATATGTATCATATCCTACAAGCAGTTGTTGGCTGAGAGTTGATGTCCACGTTGGATGGGTTTTTTGGTTATAACTAGATTAGTGTGGCTGGGGAAGATTAACATAAAACAACATTTACCACACCCTAGTGAACCTTTGCTTATAATTTGATGCCTTTCAGGCTTATTAATGAAATAGAAATGTTTCAGTGGGCCATGGACTTATCCTTTAGGGATTTTAGAAATAATATAATAGTTATCTACCTTGATGAATTGATAGTATTCTCTGAGAAGAGAGTATATCATCTAAAATATTTTGAGCAAGTCTTGCAAAGATGCAAAGAACATGGTATATCCCCTAATCCTAAGAAGTCAATTTTTACTGTTACTGGGTATGTGCAAGATCATGATGGGCCAAAAAGTGGTGATATATAAGTGATATGATGGCCCATGTGGCTGATGACTTTTGTTTACCCAAAATTGATGAAACGAAAAGGTTTTTTAAAGGAGATTCTCAGATTTCCACCAATATAAATTATGTTTTACTTTGAATTTAATAAATAATTTTATTCATTTTCTATTTGAATTATGCCTAAAATACTGATTGATAGGCTGATTGAAAAATATCTATAACTTTCAAATGGTATCACATTTTTGAATCCAAAACATGCGTCACACTCTATGCTTCACATAATATAGGATTAAAAAAATAAAAATTGAATTTCATGAAGGTTTGACCAAGTTAAGGTGGTCAGACATACAAGTTTTTCTATTTTTAAAAAGTTGTAATAAAAAATCATAATTAATTATTTACTTGGAAAAAATTTACAAAATAATATGCATCACATCGGGACATGAGTCCTCTACTTATATATAAAATATTATAATTTTTTTTTCTCATTTTATTGTGGTTAGGGTGGATAGCCAGACACCTACTTCTTATTTTTTCCTTGAAATTTAAGTACTACTACATTGAAATTTCAAATTTTCAACAAATAGATTTTTGTTTGTTTTTTAAATAAATCTAATAGTTTAGAAACTACATTCATTTTTATATAGATTCTATTTTTACATATTTTTGAAATAATATAGATAACTTATTCAAATTACCTAACTCTGATTTTTTAAATTTTTATTGCCACTTAAGGGCCTATTTTTTCCATGATGATCTTGCACATACCCTACTATGGGTAAACTTCTAGGCCACATTGTGTCCAAATAAGGAGTGAGAATAGATCTAGAAAGGGTCAAAAATATCCTAAAATTGAGCCTTCCTTCAATAAAAACCGATGTAAAGTCCTTTTTTGGCCAAGTAAACTTCTTGATAAATTTTGTCCTAGAATTTTCTAAAATCACCAAAAAATATCGTGGAAATGATGAAGGAAAAACAAGTCTTCAGATGGAATGAAGTAGGGAAGAAAGCCTTCAATGAAATTAAAGAATCAATTGCCTAAGATCTTGTCCTAGTTAGAACCAATTTGAAGAAACACTTCATCATTTACTGCTATGCTTCAGAGCACATTATGTCTACTATTCTGCTTCAAGTAGATGAAAATAATATAGAGGCACCTATTGCTTTTATGAGAAAACCATTAAAGAAGAAATAATTAAATTATTCTCAAATTGAGAAACATGTGCTTGTAGTAGTCACTTAGAAGTTAAGAAGTTTCACTTCTATATTTTTCATTCTCACTCAATTGTGTATGTACCAGATCTTGTCATTAAAAGCATTCTAACTTAACATGATATTGGTTGCAATAGAAGGGGTAATTGGATTGTGAAGGCGCAAGAATATGATTTAGATAGTAAGCCTACAAAAGTAGCTAGGGGAAGAGGGCTCTTCAAATTTATGGTAGAAGACCAAAAAGGATCAGAGGATGATGAAGATCTACCCTTAGTACTAATTGTTGGTCTATAGGACAAGTGGCTTTTTGACAACTTATTTTCTCACCTATGGAGAATGCCCTGAACACATCTTAGGTAAGTAGAAAAGAAATTTAAAGTTAAGAAAACTAAATATGTTATCTGGGATGATACTTTGCGAGTAAAAGTATAAAGTTGTGTTACACTTTTTTCCAACTTATCAGCACAACTGAATTTAAGTATTTCTAACTGAAAATCAATTTTGGAAAAACATTTGATCTAGTAAGATTCATTCTAGCTAAGCTAGATACCTCCACAAATTTTCAACTAAAATTGTTGGCTAAAATTATATGGAGCACCACTTTAAGGCCTATTTACCAAAAAATTAAAATTCCTCCAAAAACTTGATGTTTCAATAACTCCTACTCATGTAAATGACATTTTTTTAAATATAAAAATACCCTTTTGAAGATCCATAAGTGTAGTTATCAAAAATATATTTATTTTAATAGTCTATTTATTATTTATATTTCATATTTTATTTTTATTAAAATTAGGTTCTCAACACAAAATATTAGGTTGATTACCATGCCAAGGAAAAATACTAAAACCTTATAAAAAAATCTAAAAAAATATGATGCACTAGATAAAAGAATCTATATCAAGATGGTATATATTTTTTTTTTCTATTTTAGATAAATATTTAATATGAAAGTTGATGTCAAGTGGAATTTTTTTTTAATACACACAAATTTTAATATTTATTTAAAATATATATTTATGAAAATTGGAAAAAAAAATCATGCACTAAAGTTTCAAGTTATAAATAAACACAAAAAATTGAAAGAAAAAAAAAATTACCATAAAAAGTTTGATGTCTCATGTAACTTCATTTTTCAACATTTTATCAACAACTAAATTATAGTGTTAATTTATTAAAATCTAGTTTAAAATATTTTTTAAATTCTTTTTCAAAAAATAAAAACATAATATATACTAAAAAATATAAATTTTACTAATTTACATCATTTCAAAATTCAAAACATATATGCCACCTTTTAGTGACTCAAGTTTAAAAGTCGGATCAATGTTGGTTGTTCCTTTATAAAGTGTGACACAAATGTATGCTTTTACCCTTGTATAAGTGTAGCATAGATGGGACATTTTTGAAGCACCAGGTGGATAAAGGCCAACAAGAAAGATTGCTCACCATCTTTCACAATGAAGCCCGTGGAGGCGATTTCTCCTCCACAATGAATACATTTAAAATTTTAATACATGGCTATTACTGACCTGAAATATTCAAAGATTCCTATACTTGGGTGGCCAAGTGTGAAAAATATAAATTATTTGTAGGAAAACCTCAATTAGCGGCTTTACCACTTAGGCCTGTAGTGATTGATAAACCATTCCAGCAATGGGGTCTTGATTTCATAGGGTCAATCAATCCTCAATCTAGTAGTGGTGACGCCCACATTTTCACAACTATAGATTAATTTACTAAATGGGAAGAAGTAGTTCTAGTCAAGATAAATACTACATATGTAGTTTTTGAATTCATTATAGAAAATATTCTAGCCAAGTTTGGAATTCCATACAAGGTAGTCCCTAATAATGCAACAAGTTTTTCTTCTCGTGAAATTTTTATTTTTTGTTATGATTATGGAATCTCCTTATCTCATTCAACTAACTATTACCCTCAAGGGAGTGGTCAAACTAAATCTAGCAACAATAATTTAGTAAATATCATCAAGAAGTTAGTGGATGAGAATTAGAAGGACTAGAATAAGAAGTTGTATGGAGCTCTATGGATAGACAGGATAACTTTGGAAAAGGTGATTGGGATGACTCCTTTTGAACTAGTGTATGGGGTTGAAAGTGTACTCCCTCTACCACTAGAATTAACTGCATGAAAATTGCAAGCCACCATCGAAGATCATGAATTTAGTGATGCTTTGGAAAAGAGAATTTTATATCTAACAAAGATTGAAGAACAATGAGAAGAGATGGTTGATAAAATAACCATGCATCAAGCTAGAGTCAATAATTTTTTTGATAGAAGAGCCAGACCAAGGAAGTTTATGGTTGGAGATTTATTCTTACTATGGGAAAAACACAAAGAACCTAAAGGCTCTCATAACAAGTTTGATACACTCTAGATCAATCCTTTTAAGATCACTCATGAATGTAGGCCCAATAATTTTTGCCTTGCATACTTTGATGGTACTCTCTTTCCTATTCCTTATAATGGGAAGGACCTTAAGCTTTATCAGCTTTGATCACCCATCAGGGTCCTCTCCTATACATAGTTAATTTATGGTTTTCATTTTATTTTTGGCTTGTTTCCTGAGTTCTTGAGAGTGTAGTTCATTTATGTTGACTCTGTTGCCCAATGGATAAAGCAATAATCTTGGTAATTTGTGTTTGGGTTCCTTGCTTCATCATTATTAGTCTTCATCCCCAATCAGAGCCACTGTTACCCCAATTTTTTTCTAAGAATGACAAGAGGTCTTTCACCCATCCAAAAATCGGCTAAGTCCTTCGTCGGGCAGTGTTTTGCACAACTCCACGAACTTGGGCGGTGTTTTCCTTAGTTCATATAACCTTTCACTTTTCCGCCTAGTCTTGTATATCCTTTTTATTTTTTCACAAGTTAATCTTGTTTGGGTGGTGTTTTATAAAGATCATCAAAATTATCATTTCCCACTTAGAGTGAGTATTATATGGTGGTTTCTTTGACTAGGTGGTATATTGGTATGAAGGTTGAAATCCAACGAACTTTAATAAATTTTCCGAACTCTCCACTTCCCTGCCTATAGCCATTCTTTTTAAAAATTTTAAAAAACAATTGCAATAAAATAGTGATGTGAAAGCCAGCATGTGCCATATAGCAAAGAAGTAATATTAAATTCTCATCTACTCACATGCTTTTTGTGGGGTTTTTAAGAAGGTTTCGAGTTAATAAAAAAAAATTCCTATTGTGATGTTGGTTTTTTGAGGAGGAAAAAAATGAGATAGATCGGTGCAAATATTTAGCTATAGGGTTCGCCATTGGAGTTATTTACAATATTCAACCCCTTTAAATTTTTTCTTTCTAGTTTACTTGACCTTGCATTGATATTTGTTAGAACTTATTCTTGCTTGATCCCTCAATTCATGGTTATGGCTAAGCTCAAGTGCATGGGTTATGAGTATGTATCTGGACTAAATTATGAAGAGCCTAAGATTGGGGATACCCATTAAGGGCCTATGAATTTAAATGAAATAAGAGATAAATTTAATAATCCAAACCCGCAACCCATCACTCAATGGATAATTAAAAATGGATAAGTTGAAGCTAATTCCTTTCATATAGAAGTACAATGTCTTGAGTTTATCCTAGAATACATCAAACATTATAAATCATAGACATGAGAAGTCAGGATAGAGGACAACTGATTGGTGTTAAAAATATAGAGGGTCACCTTTTTATCATGTCTAAAGATTCTAGAAAAAGATAACTACTCATCCATGACTATGACAAGTTCTCAGATTGCATTTTCTGGTAAGAAAGGACTTTACATAAATGAAATGGCGAAAAAATGGTTGGAAAAACCTAAGTGGGGCAAGTCTCAATTACCCAAGAAGTTACATAGAAATCATTTTGTGGAAGAAGTAGCTGATATTGTGGTGCTATTACATAGAGTGAGGGGAAATGAAGATGTACATGGGTTTGAGGAGTGGACGTATTTCTTCATCCAAACTATCTTGTTTGGGTGGAAATTTCTTGAGTAGGTGGAAATTATTAGTGACCACGTGCACCATTTTATGACTTTCTTTACTCTCAAAAAATTATTTTGTATGTCCTCATACTTAATCTATGCCATCACTAGTACAAGACCCTAGTCTAGATTGAGACCAAGCTATCTCCTCCTGAAAAAGTACCCATTTATGACTACCTTGATAAGTTTTAGCTTCAAAAAGATTTCCTCCATTTCAGGAGAATAATACATACTTTTACCATGAGGATGGTTAGAAAATTACAAGGGTGTAATTGAATGCGGTTGTCACTTGAAGCTATGCAATTTGTGTATTTTTATGGCAGTCACTTCATCCAATTCCAGAAGTTTTCCTATATCACAATTGATGGTTTCGCTAGTTTTCCAATTGAACTCCCAAAAAATCCTAAAGACAAGTGGGTTATGATTGAAGTATGTAGAAATTTAGTAGATGTAAACAGGGTATGCCAAGGTAGAAGAAGAGTGAGTATCCATTTTCCTGTTGGTTTTGATCCTTACATATGTCAATCCATGTATGATGACTTAAACATTGAAAGGGAGTTATCTAAATATAATTTTCATTCATATGATGGACATTTTCCTTTTGACTTGAATGATTATGCCAAGAAAATTTTGAAATTAAGCCCCAACTTCTTTCACCATCCTAGTTTGGAGGACTATTGGGCTAATTGTTTTAATGAATATGAAGTTAGAAAAAGAAGTTGGATGAGATTGTTTGTAGAAAAAATCATAATCTATGATTTGAAATGGGATTTGTAAGGCATTGTAGAGGACAGGTCTTATATGGTAGATCTAGTTTATACTAAGTTGATAGAGAATCGCCCTATCCCACCATGGATTAGAGCAACAAGGAGAAGGAAACTATTTTGGCAAGAACTACTGATTTTTTAGCTAGAACATAGGAATGGGTGACTAAGAAGAAGATAGAATAGTCTCGTCCTCTAACTAGGTCATAGAATACTCAACCTTCTAGGAGCACCACTCAAGCTTCCCCAAATGTAAGAGCATATAGCACCATATCATAGTCATTGTCCTTATAAACTCAGGGAGATAGTGATGAAAATCCACCTGACAAAAATATGTTTCAAAAAATATGTGGGGAAGATATTCTCAACCTACCAAACCTAGAAAAAAAGGAGGGCAAAGAAGAAGAAGGGGATTTGGAAAATATTGATGTCCATTAATTCTTCTTCTTCTTAGGATGAGTCACCTGCTTGGGAAGTAAATTTATCACAAAAGTCCAAGGTTGCTCCACATATATCGAAAAACACAATAGTAAACAACCCTCCTACACATAGAACATTGTTTGAGTCTTCAAGCTCCAAGGCAACTAATATGCTTGTCACACATGTTTGGCTAGAAGATATTTTATCTAGGAAGAGAAAGTTTGTATAGTTTAGTCTACCAAAATAGGACATGGTAGGTTAGTTACTACAAAGAACCTCAACCCCAAAGCCCAATAAATTAAAGACCACTACATGGTTGGTAGATGAGGTTGATTTAGGGAGCCTCCATTTAGAAATTGCATGTACTTCAACACAAAAAGAGGTCACCCAAGTGAATGAAAGTGATTTTGAAGTTAACAAAATTGACCTAGGACCTCATACAAGAGATGGGGATGTTCAAATATTTCAAGTACCTACAACAAGAATGGTTAAGAAATCAAAGAAGGATAAGGAAAGAAAAGATGAAATGAAGACAATTTCGAGCTTTGATTGAATGTTTAAGGTTTGTCTTTGATCTTGCCCCTTAACCGATTTCTCAAGATGATTACTCTATAGATCCCCTAGTTTTGAAATTGAATGGAGTGAATGTCTAATAAAAAAGGGAATGGAGTTGTCAAACTCTAGGTAAGGTTGTAGAAGAATGGAGTGAATGTCTAATAAAAAAGGAAATTTTATTATTTCTGAATTTATAAAGTGTTTCAAGAAAGTGAATTCATTAAGACCTACTCTGGGAGAATAAATTTTTTCTATTGAAAAGGAAGAGAAGACATGGAATAAATATCAAGCCGAATTGAAAGAAATGTTGAATAGGGGTATGGAAAAACTAGTAGCAGAGAAAATTATATCCAAAACTGTAGAATCTTGCTTCCTTGTATGGAACAAAGGTGTAGAATGGAAACTACAAATTTATAGACAAGGTATACATAAGCTTCAAGAAATCATGATTGAATGCATTGTTGTCTCAGAGGAAACACAAAACACCTTATTCACTCGTAGGCTACAACAAGACAAAGGAGAAACATGAGATGATACAAATGTCAAAGGTTTGGTAGATAACTTCTAGAAAATGGTCAAGGGAATACTTGAATCACCTTCCTTTAATGCTAAGTATCTAAAGAAATTTAGTGAATTACACCTTGTCTCATCTCAAGTGATTAATCTTAGGAAGGCTTGTTCAGCATATTGTAACAATTAAAGATAGTAAATTAAGATGGAAAGTGTGAATGACTAATGTGACTATCCCCAAACATAAGGAGATGTCACAGATCATGAAGGATTTCCAGGCCTTACAAAAAAGACCCGTGGCACCCCTAGAAGTAGGAAATGAAGTGACACAATCATGACTATTCAGTTGCTTTATTTATAAACTTTCATAACTTTGATCAGTTATGGGCAATAAAAGAAGCAATTATCTATCCAATTATATATATGTATCTATTTTCAAACTATGACTCTCTAGATGCTATTTTGAAAAATCAATATTATATTAGACTTTGCTGCTATTTTCTAGGAATGAAATCACTACTTCTGTTTGTGCATGTAGATTATGAAGATAATTTGATGTTCTAAATTTGTGTGTATAGTAGTATGTTAATGCAAAACTTTACCTTTGTGTGTGTTATGTAGTTTCTTTCAAGATAGATTTCATTTTTTTAGATTATATTGAGTGTATCATTTCAATTCTCAATGAGTTTCAAGTTAAACTGGTCTTTGTGCTAGTATTCTATTATCTGTATCGCACATCTAAAATTAGGATTCGTCTTGATATTTGTATTTCTTCTACTGCTTTTTGGTTAAAAGAAAACATTGTGTTCAGTTTCTGTTCTTTCAAATCATTGAAAATCTTGAGAGGGAGTTCTACCTCAATAAAATTCAGAGGATATTTTCTCTTTCCAAAGGGTAAATATTTAGAGTTGTTGGTTCATTTGGAACCTTTTCGGGCATAGGGTTATATCATCTCAAGGTGCCCAATCTGTTAGCCAACACACTTAAGGGGGGGGTGTTGTGTGAATAAGTCTTGTACCTAGTTAATTCCCTTACTAGGGACTTAGGGGACTTAATTCACATATTAAGTTTACTTATGATAAAATATTCTTATCTAGACAAGTCATAGTTGTCTTATCTAGACTTCACATCATCCTAGGTAGTTATAAGTTAGTTGTCTCATGTGGTAGGATTAAGACACTTGTCATGATCTTGTCTTATCCTATCTCCCATCCTTTCCTTTATAAGAAAGGCATCTCTAGCATATTTTGTACATTGTATTTCATAGAATTGTAGGAATATTGCACATTGTATCATATTATAATTATTGTTTGGTGGAATAACATATTCCATTGTTGTTTCTCTCTTTTTCTTGTGGAGGTTATTTGGTGTTGCAGATTGAAGATCTTGGTTGATCACTTCAACAACAATTAAGTCCATTTAGTTAAAAAGGGCCCTACACTTAATGTGAATGCATAAAACACATTACAACACTAAATTAAGGAAACATTGAGCTCATTTTAATAGTAATTATTTCCAAATTAACTGTGAAAACGAGATAATTTTTCCTACACTATAGCATATAGTTGACATTGTATTCCTATATGGCATTCTTGTAAGCCTATATGACTGTTTGGTATATGATACTTATTTCCTATATATGGCATTCTTTCACATACTTGGATTGAAATATAAAAATCCCTTCATCTAACTGAGTAATTTTCAATCCCAAAAATAATTTTATTTCTCCAATCATTGACATCTCAAACTCACTCTATATCTCATCAGAAAACTTCATGCACAAACTATCATCTCCTCAAAAAAAGATATCATCAACAAAGAATTCAACAATAAAATCTTTATCATGATCAATATTGAAATACAAGTTACCATCAACAATACCTTTACTAAATCCAAGCTTCAACAAATACTTGTCAAATCTAGCATATCGTGCTCTTGGGGCATGCTTAATTCCATACAATGATTTCTTCAGTCAGAAAACCATGTCTCCATGATCAATTAGAAATCCATCAAGTTGCTCAATATATACTTCTTCATTCAGTTCACCATTTAGAAACGTTGACTTGAGATCCATCTGATAAACCTTGAAGTTTTTGTAAGCAACATAGACAAGAAGTAGTCTCACAGCTTCAATCCTAGCAATAGGGGAAATTTTTTCTTCAAATTCAATTCTTTCCATCTGAGAACATCCTTTACATACCAGTCTTTATTTTTTCTGATAACTTCACCTTGCTCGTTCAGTTTATTCTGAAAGACCCATTTAGTTCCAATTACATTTTTGTCCTTAGGTCTAGGAACAAGAGTCTGTGTATCATTCTTCTCAATTTTTTGTAACTCTTCTTTCATTGCTTCCACCCAATGTTCATATTTGCATGCTTCATTTACATTATTAGGCTCAATCTTTGAAATCAAACATTACTCTTCTACAATTCTTCTCCTAGTTTGAACACCTTTGTTCTTATCATCTATAATCTGATATTTTGAATGATTTAGTATTAAATACCTTGGATTCTCAGTATGTTCTTTAACTTTAGGCTCTTGTGATATCGATCTTGCACTTTTACTACTTCCTTCCTCTTGGCTTTCCCGATTCACCATAATGATCTGCACTTGATTCTGAGTATAATCTGAATTGACATTTTGATCATCTAAATCATATCCACAGGTTCTGGATGGTCAAACCGTGTCTTCATCAACCTTTACATTATCACTTTCAACTACTTTCCTCAATCTCTTATTGAAGCACCAGTAGGCTTTAATTTTAGTAGAATAACCAAGAAATATTCCTTCATCACTTCTAGCATCAAACTTCTTTATATCTTCATCTCTTTTGATATAGCACTTACTCCCAAAGTTTTTGAAGTATCTAATAGTAGGCTTATGACCAAACCATAGCTCATAAGGGGTCTTACTAGTATCATATTTGACATGTACCCTATTGAGAGTATAAACAATAGTATTCACAAATTCTCTCTAGTAGATATGTGGGACATTTCCTTCCAACATCATAGTCCTAACAACATCTAGAACTGTCCTTTTCTTCCTTTCCACAAGTCTATTTTGTTGAGGGGTCAGTGATGTAGATAATTATATCTTTATCCCATGCTCTTCACAGAAGGAATTAAAATCACCACAAGTGAATTCACTTGTCTCTATCTCAACCTTAGCCTTAAAATTCTTGAATTTCTCTAGAGCTTCAGATTTTTCCTTTAAGAAAGTTACCACATCAAGCTAGAATAATCATTAATGAGTAACATGAAATACTGTCTCCTTGTAAAATTTTGATTCTAGAAGGACCACACAAGTTAGTATGGATTCCAACAAGCCCCTAGAGCCTGGTATGCTAGATTGGATAAACACTTGTTGAAGCTTGGATTCAATAAAAGGTACTACTAACAACAATCTATATTTCAAGATGGATCATGATAAAGAGTTGATTATTGAAATATTTTTTGATGACATTATTTTTGAAGGTGATGATGAATTATGCTTGAATTTCGCTGATGAAATGAAAAGTGAGTTTGAGATGTAAATGATAGGAGAGATGAAATTATTTTTAGGATTTCAAATAACTCAATTAGATGATGGAATTTCCATATCTCAGTCCACATATGTAAGAGAGTTACTGCAGTTTTTTGGCATGGAAGACTCAAAACCAGTTGGTACACCCATGGTAACCGGATGCAAGTTAACACAAAATGATGATTCTCCTAAAGCTAATCAAACAATTTATAGGTCAATGATTGGTGGATTACTATATTTGACTCGGACCAAACTAGGCTTTATGAATGTTGTATGTATGGTTGCTAGATATCAAGTTGATCCAAAGGAATCAAATGTGACTACAATAACGAGGATTTTCATATACTTGAAATGAATAGTTGATTTTGGTCTTTGGTATCCTAAGGATGATGATCTTACTCTTAATGCCTTTACAGATGCAGATTGGGTAGGAGATGTAGATGAAATCAAAAGTGCAAGTGGTGGTGTATTCTTCTTGGGTAAGAAGTTGGCATCTTGGCTATGTAAAATGTAGAATTCCATTTCCTTATCTACTGTCGATGCATAATATATTCCTAATACAAAAAATTGCACTCAATTATTATGGATGAAATTGACGTTGAGAGACATTAGAATTGAGTATAACGAGCCTATTGCTATATTTTGTGACAATTCAAGTACCATAAAAATTTCCAAGAATTAGGTGTTACACTCAAAGATAAAACATATATCTATCAAGTATCACTTTTTGAGAGACAAAGTGAGTGATAAAGAAGTAAGACTAGAGTATGTGCCCACTAAGGAACAAATTGTAGATATCTTTACTAAATCCTTTCCTAAGGATAATTTTGAGTATCTTAGAGGAAATTTAGGGGTTATTTCCCCTACTAATATGAACTAAGATGCAAGTCTTTGCATCAATCTGTGCACTTACAATGAGATCATGTTTTAGATTGATATAGTGGTGGTTGCTACTCAGGGGGAGTAGTCAGATGATTCTGATGATATGTGATTCAGAGCTTGTGTACCCTTGCCATTGATGTCAAAGGGCAAGAAGAGTAATGTGAAAAAACTTTGAGGAAGAAAGGGTGAGAAGAGTCATGAGAGAAGAGAAGTGTAAGGAGGAGAAGGACAGTTTGAGAAGAGATAGTTGTGTTGATTGTATTTTTCACATCATGTGTTTCCATCAATGCCAAAGGGAGAGATTGCTGATGTTGTGGTTGTTCTTCTGATATGTGGTTGCCATTTATGCCAACACTATTAGCATTGATGTTTCTGAAGGCTATATATGTCGACGATATTGAGAAAATTAGAATAAATATGTTGCAGGTAGTCTGTGAAGCTATTATGATCAAAATGGTGGAAAGTTGTGTAAGTTGATAATCAGAGGTCACACATTAAAGGGTTTTTTGTTGTGCCTATCTAGTATGTTGTCTGAAATTTTTAGTGGTACACATCAAGATTGGAGCGAGTTATGAGTTTCAGAGTTCCTACAATTATTTTGTTATTGTAGCAGGTGTTTTTGGAAGAAGAGAATGTGATTCTAGTAAATTAAGTTTTGTGTATACTACTATGATGTTCAATGATGTTTGTAGATCATCCTCTATCATTTTGGTACACTGAAATTGATTGATGTGCTTGTGATCAAATATTTTCCTTTGTGTGTTCGAGGTTTTCATGTTCTTGGTCTACATGATGGTGGTAGCATGTTGCAGATCCTTTTGGATTAATTTCTTATTATTTCACATGTTTGAGGATGTTGATTTAGGTCTTCATTATGTTGTGACCAAATTCTAGGTTGGTGCGCATTGAGATTTGTTCATGAATTGGGCTGATAGTTGTAATTCTTTTATTCTTTATTTGTGGCTAACAAAGTTGTTGATGTAAACTCATGTAGCAAATATATAAGAGAGATTGTCTCCTCATTCTGAAATATGCTCGATGGAAATATAGGAAGTGTGGATGTGAAATGTGCGAATAAAGATCAAATCATTTGATTTTAGAGCAGAGTGTGAAGAAGATTGAGTGAAGTGTGAAAAGTGTTTATGTGCCTAACTAGAACTGTCATCAGGCTTTTGTAGAAGCTATTTTATCAGTTCAACCGCATCAGATGGATTTAATCTAATTGTTTTATGTAAGGCAATGAGCCTTCCCTTCTAAGCAATGAGCTCTAGGTAGTGTGCCTGAATGCATGTGCATCCCTTATTTATTTTTCATTATACTTCTAATAGGGTATAATCTTGTGGACTAAAATCCACCGTTGTTTTTCCCCTAACAAGGTTTCCACATATAAAATCTTGGTGTTCATGTCTGTTGTTGATTTATGCTTTCACTGCTAATTATCAGATCTAAGATTAAAGGTTGTTTAAGGTTGAATAAGTTTAAATTATATAACAACTGATTCACACCCCCCTCTTAGTTTTCTATCCTTTTTTTTCCAATAATATTGAATAATGTAGTAGCAATTCCATTGATAGAAATGCATGCAAAGTATGGAAGCACATACACGGAATATAGACTCACCAAAAAATAAATATACCAGTGTCTCTTCGAGGACCGTTCATTTCACAACACCACCACTTGCACGTCTTCCATTACAAACTAAATGTTTTTGCTCACCAGTACTGCCATTTGCATGTCAATTTTTGTGTGAGGAGTTTTTGTTTAGACAGATTGTTGGTTGTCACTCTAGAACACCTCTCGACGTATTTTTTTTTTAAAACTCTTTAACAAACCCATTTATGTATTTCCTGGATGCCATGAATAAATCTCCATCATCCTTCCATCATTTAATGAGATGCATTGAATCTGCCAAAAAAATGAGACAAAATTGTCCATATTTCATGCTTACATCCTGTTTTCAATCTCCTTTATGGATTGAGCAATAAATATGTTAATTTAGGATGACGAGGTCATGGGATTATAAATACATGTCTACCGATAGAACTTGTTTTAAACTTTCTTGCATAATCATGAACTCCCATTGTTGTGTGGTTTGCATGGTTTATTAACTTATGCTTGTTGCATATAACTACCTCTTGATTTTATTTCTCTCCACAAATTTCCAAAAATAGAGGAGAAAGAATAGTGTACATGATATTTTCTAATTTTTCTTTTTTTTTTTTCTATTTTTCTTTTGAAAACTTTCCCTCAAAATAGGAATAACCAATTAAAATTTTATTTATTCAAATCCACAATATTTTTCATGAAGTTAGAAATTGGAGTTGTGAGTTGTAAATTTGAGTGAGTTTTGCAAACTCACAACTTACTTTTCTAAGTTAGGATTTTGGGTTGTGAGTTGCAAATTTACGTGAATTTTGCAAAATCACAAACTACTTTTCTAACTTAAAATTTTAAGTTATGAATTTAAACAACTTAATTTTAAAATCCAACCATTTTTCCCATTTAATATTTTAATTACTTATTTAATTATAATAAGTAATTAATTTATCCACAACATGAAAAACCCAATATGACATGAAATGTAGACTCTTCATCTATCCATCAAATCTGGATGAAGCTTCAACCATTTCTTCCACAAATTAATCCAAATGAATATCTTCCATTGACACTAAAAACCATTTAAATCCATAATCCTCCCGAACAAAGAAATCTTCATAGCTTTTGATTGGCTAAATAGTTTTGCATGAAATTTTCCAAGTTGTTCAAAATTACATTTCAAAGAAACCCATTAAGTGAAATATGTCCATATTTTCTAAAAATGCATATTTAATTGTTTCCATAATCTTGCACACATAGAATTGAAGCATTAAAATATCTTAGCCTATAAAGATTCATAACTTGAAAACTGGTCACATTATAAAAAATAACCCCCAGGATCATCCTCATTAATGTAATTTGTACCATATTTCAACAATTTTAAAAATTAATTGTTTTCATGAATTTGGTTGCTTTTCTCTATTACACCTAACGATTAAAGCATGGATAACGAGTGAGTTTTCTCCAAACTAGTGAGTTACTCAAAATTTGTGGATAAATAGAGATAATTTTGACTAGGAGGCTCTCAATTTAAAGATTTTGACTCAAAAGTTTAAATTTTTTGGAGTTTAAAAATGAGGTTAACAAACCCTAGCCCCTTAAACTTGAACCCTTAAATCGTAATCCCTCAACCCTCAACCCTTAAACCATAATCCCTCAATCCTCACCCTTAAACCCTAATTCCTAAACCCTCAACCCTAATCCCTTAAACCTCAAACCCTCAACCCTTAAATCCTCAACCTTGAACCCTTAACCCTCAAACCCTCAACCCTTAAAACCTCAACCCCAAACCCCAAACCGTTAAACCCTAAACTCTTAAACCCTTAACCCTTAAACCCTAAACCCTAAACCATCAATCCTCGATCGTTAAATCCTAAAATTGAAACCTAAACCCTAGAGCCTCAACCCTCAACCCTATACCTAAGACCTAATCCATCAATCCAATATATTAACCCCTAATGGACCTATACCCTATACACTTAACCCCAGACACTCAAACTTGAATATTATCTTTGAAGCCTCAATCATCTACCCAATACCCTATACTTATACCATAATCCCTCATACATCATCCCTATGCCTTATACCCTCACCTTAAACCCTGAAACCTATACCTTAGACATTATCCCTTAGTTGTAAAACCTCAACCTTCAACCCTATATTGTAAACCCTATACTTAAGCCCTAATCCATCAACACTCAACCCTATACCTTAAAACTTGAACCCTATAACCTTAACCCTCAACCCTATACCCTATAACCTCACCCTTATACCCTAAATACTGAATATTTTCCATCAACCCTATACTTAAGCCCTAAACCATACACTATCAACCCTTCTCCCTATGCCTTATACCCTTAGCCCATACTGTAAACCCTAAACCTAATATGGACTAAACCCTAATCCCTATAACTTACACACTTAATCTTATTCATTCAATGAGTTGAATATTATACCTCAATTTTAAACCACTAAACCTCTACCCTATACCCTCAACCTATTACTTAAGCCCTAATCCCTTTACCCTTTACCTTAAACCCTAAAACCAACAACCTCAAACCTCATCCCTATACCCTATACCTTCACCCTTATATATTCTAAACTCAAAACCCTTACATACATACATACATACATATAGGAATACATACATACATATATACATATATACAAATATACAAGAATACATTCATACATATACATTCAAGCACACAAACATACATACATACAAGAATACACACACACATAAATACATATATACATACAAACATAAATACATACATACAAACATATGTACAAGCATACAATTAACAAAATTGCAACTTTTTTTTTTTAAAGAAAGCCATAATGTGAGTGTGTTATAACATGCTCACATTATGCCTTGCTTTGGGAATCCAAAATATAAATAAATAAAAATAAAACAATAAAAAAAACATAAAGAAAGACGCAACACAAGCATGTTATAATGTGCTCATGTTATGTCAAAAATATGACATAACGCAAGCATGTTATAATGTGCTCATGTTATGTCAAAAATATGACATAACACAAGCATGTTATAATGTGCTCATGTTATGTCAAAAATATGACATAACGCAAGCATGTTATAACGTGCTCGTGTTATGCATTGCTTTGGGAATCCTCAAGCCTTTGGTTTAGATATTCTTTGGATTTCAAAACCAAAGGCTTGGAGTGCATTTCCAATGCCCAGAAACATGTTTTTGCATATTCTACAAAATTTCAAATAATCTTATTTATGATAACCATCAGGTTTGCACGTGTTTCAAGGTTGAGTAAACCAAACACCTAGGTAATATTAATATCTCTTATCTATTTAATGATGTAATTAATTTCACATTTTGACTATGTTAAGGCTTTCATCTTTAATTTATTTTGTTTGTGTCTATTTTTTGTCAAAAAGCAATGTTTGGTCTTTCTTACTTTATTTTTTATCCATTCATTGAAATTTAAAATAAATTACATTTAAAAAAAAAAATACACTCCATTCTACACATATTCAAAAAAAGTGATTTTCGATTAGTTTTTAAAAAATTTAGGTGTAGCATGGCCAAATTTTTATTTGTTTAGGATGTATCCACTTTTAAAATTAGTAAAAAAACATATATTCATTAAAAAATTATCAAGCATAAACTACATGTTGTTAGCTAATTTCTCACCAAAGAAATTTTCAAAATACTAAAAAGAATTTAACATGTTGAGGGAGCCACAATAGATGTTATGTTATGTTTTTTTAATAAAAATAACATCAATTTTTGTGGCTCCCTTTTTTTAACCCCTTAATCTCTATCATTTTTTTTTTAAATAATAGTTTAGAAAGTAGACTTGGAGCACTACAACCATTATTTTTATTGCATCTTAAAAAATTTAGTGTAACTATCATCAATTTCTCATCCAAGGTTAGTATTTCCCAATTTCAGTAAAAAAAAAATGGCTACTTAAGACCCCTTTTTGGCTCCTCATCTTTGTGCACTTAGCCATTCCTGGATCCAAATTTGTGTGTGAAATTGTTGGTCCTTGTTCCCCATGCTATCATGAAATTTTTACCTACGTTCATAATGGTATCTTTTAATTTGACCTTACCCCTAACTTGGGTAAAACATTTATCCAAAGAGCCTCCCAATTCATTATCATGGGTGATACTCTTTATCAAAGAAGTCTTGAGGAAACATTATTAAGAGTTTTTAGCCAAGAAGAAGATCTAAATACCTTGAAAGAGGTATAAAAAGGAATCTATGGGTCACATTCTACTGGTGTAACTTTGGCTAAAGAATTTCTAAGAACTAGTTATTATTGGTCAACCATGGAGTAGGAAGCTAATAAATTTGTGAAGAAGTGTTTAGAGTGTTGGGAGCATGGGGACCTCATCCACACTCCAAATCAAGAGCTTAGAACTATCACCAAACCAAGGTATTTTTTCATAGTGGAGGCTTGATCTCATTGGTAAAATAACACCTACCTCCTCCAGATAGCCATAAATTCATAATCGTAGACATTGAGTATTTCACAAAGTGTATTGAGACTATACCCATCACCTATATAATTGGTAAAAAATATCCAAATTTATCTGGAACTACCTAATCTTCCGCTATGGTATCCCTTGGGATATAATTAATGATAATGGAAAACCTTTCAAAAATTAGGATGTCCACAAACTATGCAATTGATTCAATATCCAACATAATTTATGTACCCTATACTACACCAAGGAAATGACCAAGCTAAAGCTTCTAACAAGACCACCATCAAAATCTAGAAAAATATAATGATGTTGGCCAAGATAGTCACTTGTAGTTAAACCCCACTTTATAGGCACATTGAACTAGTACCAGAACACCCACTAGTGCTACTCCTCATTCCTTGGTTTCACTACAATACCAAAGCTCCCATCATTGAGAGTTTCAATACAATACCTTATTAATGACCAAGAATATAGGATCTCCAGGTTGAATGAAATTGAGCTCCTAGATGAGCATCATCTAGAAACACTTAATCACCTACAAGCATATCAAAATAGGCTCCAAAGAAGTTACAAAAAGAAAATCAAATTTTGATGCTTGCAAGTAGGAGATCTCATTCTAAAGGAGAATCAAAAGAATCAATTAGATCAAGATAGCAAGGGAAAGTTTAAACCAAACTGGTTGGGACCAATTTTCATCACAACAAGCTATGGTTCAAGTTCATACCAATTAGCCACACCTAAGGGAGAACCCTTATAGTAGCCCATCAAAAACAACCTCAAGAGGTTCTATGCCTAGCCCATGAAGGGTATTCTAAATAAAAAATAAAAAATATAGAAAAATCCAAAAAATAGAAAATGGATAAAAATAGTAAAGAGAAAAATCATCCTCTAGCGAACACCACTTTGGTGGTGCTTCGGGAAAGTAACTTGGTGAAAACCTTACAAACACGTTCCTTATGTAAATAAGCATCATCTACCATCTATCAAAAAATATTTTGCTTATCATCCACTCATAATAAAATTATCCATTCCATCAATTAAATCCATCTTCCATCAATTTATTTATTCTTTCCTCCATCCATGTCCTTATCATCACTTGAAATTCAACAAGTATCTATCCCTATTAGTACTACTTGGCATTATCCTAAGGTTGATTTTCCCTACCTATATCAACGTAGTTTAACAAATTAGACTGGGGGCATATTCCTATGCCTATGTGATCGGATCGGGTTCTTGTATATTTTACAAATGTTATTTGAAAATCCAAAAACATCCAAAATATTTCAAAATCCAAAAAAATTCAAAACATGTCAAAATCCAAAAATATCCAAAAAATGTTTTGAATCCCAAAACATTCATAAATAAGAAAATATCCCAAAAATATCATTAGCCATCATAGGCTAATAACCCAGTCCAAATAATTGAATTACGAAGCCTTTTTATAGTTACATAGGAAAGGCCATCTTAGATGAGCCTTCAAAGCATAGGTATGTCCCTTAAGTCTTGTTCCCTTGGTCCAAACATTTGAAAAAATAAAAAAATTTAGAGATTCAAAAACAAAAAAATATGGAAAATGTCACACAAAACCCAAAAATAACCTGACATATTTTTAAAAGCTCAAAAACATTTAGATATTCAAAAAACAAAAAAAAACTTGGAAAATGTCAAAAATTCCAAAAATAACATAAAAAATAATCAAAAAATTAAAAAACATTGAACATTTGAAAACCAAAACTCATCCCATCCCATCTCACTTTCATTTGTAATAAATTGTCAACTATAATAAACTCATCACTCCCTTCACCTTTTGATATAACAAATAGAAACAAGTACAACAATCATCAAAACATAAAATTTAAATGCAAGATCCTAAGTCTTGATCATTATCAAGAATGTCGGTGAAACTTCATATCAAAGGCCTATCAAATAGTTAAAACCAATAATCATCCAACACATCTTTTGGATATATCTTTCCCACAATGGACATAATTTTTGATATCAACCTAAAACAACTCTTTTTGGCAAGAGATATTATGACATTGACAATTTTGTCATTTTGGTCTTTTCTTTTGATTTATCTTGTTCTATTCTGATGAACTCTTGAGGATATCTAAAAATGATTTAGAGAGAAAGGAATGGGGAATTTATCATTGCTTTCATTTTTTATGTTTTTTGGATGTTCTCATAATATGACCTTAGTAGTGATAACTTTGAGAAACCCCCCTCAAAAAAATATATAAAATCCTAGCGAATCTTTCATTTTTTTAATGAAAAAATATTAATTTATATTGATGGATCATTCCTCTTTTTCAAAAATAAAATAAAATTATTGGCGATTTTTTTTACATCACTAAAATTTTGTAGAAAATTTTGGAAAATCTTGAAAAATAATAGTGTGTCACCAAAAATTGTATACCTTTGAAGAAAAGGACAATTTTGTGCCCGTTTTGGTCCTACTTTAGGTCCCATTTCACCAAATTTTACCCTAAAACAACATTTATAGGCCCCTAAGGTTGTTAATTTTGACTTGGAGGCATGATATACCCAAGGGATCATTCAACCCCCAACAAAATACATCAAAAACCATTCAAAAGTACCGGCCCCACTCAAAAATCCCTTAGTGGTACTACATCACCCAAGTTGGCGATCTAGTCCTTTTTGAGGATTTTTCATGTGTTAAGCGGGAAAAAGAATAATTAGCTAAAAATTCCCAATGGGTGTTGGCTTCTTAGGTCAAAATTCCTGGCAGTTAGGTCAAGTTGCATATAAATACTTATTTTTAGGTCATTTTCTCACTCTCTCTTGCTCATTTTTTCACTCAACTCCCAAAAAGCAAGTGCAAAACATCTTCCTCAAGAAGACTCATCTCTCACACATTAAATTTGAAGATTTTGGACATAAAAACTAGGGATTTTTGCAGGTCTTGGAGCTCACTTCACATTTAAGATCACACATTGAAAAGGTTGGAGATATATGCCCATGGAGATTCATGGATAAATCTAGGTTGAAGAGGTGCAACTAGCCACCAAATCATTCCTAAAGACTGATTTCAAAGTGCCTCCATCTTCTACCTTCGACCCATTTGAAGATTTGAGGTTTGCATACCATTTGCATTACTTGTTACTTTCATTTACAATGGTGTAGGATTTCTAGGGCTCTAGAGTCTTGCATCATTTCAAATCCTTTACATACATCTTATTCTAGCTCAATAGAATAAGGTTTTTATTTTTTTCTAGTTTTCCTAGTTCTAGACATAGTTAGGGCTAGGGTTTATGCAAGTTTCTATTTCATTTCAAGTTTAAATACAAACTAGGGGTTTGACCAAGGCAAACTTCACATTAGAAACACAAATACATTATATTTTGCAAGTTATATTGCAGGTTTCAGACATGATTCCTGCAGAGAAGAAAAATATAGACCCAAGGCACTCGAGTCCACTTTTAGTTTTCCAAAAAGGCAAAAAGGGACTAGGTCAGCCACCACTAAGGATTTTTGGTAGTAAAATTTTGAGATTCGAGGACCCACTTGGTCAGAATGACCTTCGGAGCAGATTTCCAGGAAAGGGACTAGGTCACCCCATTTATTGTAAGTGTCCTAGGTAGTTCAAAACCCCACTTCTCTAGAATTCCAGTGATCTCCACAACCTCTACTTCAGCCCTCTTTGATTTCTAGGTGCACTTTTCTATTCTGTTAGATTAGTTTGCTCTTATTTCTTTCATTTCTATTGCACTACACCATGTGTTTTCCAGTGTCATAAATGTTGTTAGTTTAGGATTAAATACTTAGGTCTTCATTATACATTTCAGCTTCAAAACCTTCACACACTTCAACCCCTTTTACATTGAAAAAATAACAAGGTTTAGGCATGCCCATGAAGGTTTTGTGGAACCCTCTTCCTCCTGAGTGAAACCCTAGGAAGTTGTAGAGGACTCATTCGTTTACCTCCACACAAGGCATAACACTCTAGAAACCCTAAAATTTTGTGGTCCATTTTGGTGAACTTGAATTTCAACACATTACATACTTCTAACTTTTGTTACACTTACATACTAGGAGCCCTTTATTTAACATTGCATTGAATGTTGCATTTTGTAAACAAGCATCCTAGGGTTTTTCATTGTACATTAGTGAAAAATAATCATAGTTGTCATTTATTTCCTTGCTTTCTACCCAAATTTCACATATCTATTAGATCTTTCAATGTTAACCTTCAAAAATATGCATTTCTCATTAGAAAACACATTAAAAACTCAAAAAAATTCATACCAGGACTAAGTTGCCAACCTAGGTGACCTAGTACCAGTAGGCATTTTACATAAGTATCTTGTGCATTTACTTTCTAGATTCTATACTTGTTGTTTCTTTCTATTAATTGTTGGATTAAGTTTTTATTTCCTTGTTATATGGTTATTCCTCGCTTAAAATGACATTCTTAAGTAGTAAATTAAAGCATTACATGTTTCCATTTTTTCTTTAGTTCATAGTTCTTTCAAAGAAGATTTTATGACACATACACCCGAAAACATAGATAATTCACCTAATACAATGCACACACTTGTTCACCATAGGAATACTATCTCATCAAAATATTTTAGTTGTGATGATTTTGATAAGTTAGATGAAGCTCTTCAAAGCTTCCTCTCACTCACTTCATCCACTAATATTGGTGATTTTGTAATTAAACCTTGCCCTCTCTTGTCTTCCAAACCTTTTAGTTGTGATGATATGGGTATGTTAGATGATGTCCTCCAAGACTTCATCTCCCCTACTTCATCCACTATGGTTTGTTTTGAAATCACCACTAACACAAAATATGTCAATATCATCTAGCCCCAATTCGTTATTCAACCACCTTGTACTAAACCTCCAACCCCACCCCAACCCGAGTTTACCCTCTACCCTCCTAAGAATGATACTATCCCTCACACTCATTATACTCGTAATAACCCACATCCCCAACAACCATCCACCTCCACTTCCTTATCGTTACCCAACCCTATTTTACCCACAACTCCTCGCTTCAACTCACAACTTAGGGAGTATGACTTGGCTGAACAACTTAAAAACACTCTCGCCAAAATATCCCTTTGGGATCTCCTCCAAAATTCCCCTAACTATCACTCCATGCTTCAAAAAACATTACACAAAATAGTGGTTCCTCATGGTATGAACACTAATGATGTGGCCAGTCTCCTACATGACATGAATACAACTAATGCGGATATTACTTTCTATCAACATGAGCTACCACCATTAGAAATATGCCAACAAAATGAGGCCTTTATGATCATAGCCTAGTATGAGCAGATAGGCATAAAAAGAACTTTGGTTGACAATGGCTCTACCATAAATATGTACAATGTGAAGCTTCTTGATCGATTACATGTGGACCAATTGCAAATCCAATCCGATTACTTATCCATTAGAGGATTTGATAATGTTACCAAACAACCTTTTGGTGTTTTCACCTTACCTATCACCATCAAAATGGTTACAATAAAAAATCCTATCCATGTCATGCCTTATGATCTTTCTTATAATCTCCTCTTAGGAAACCCATGGATTAACAAGATGCAAGCGATACCTTCGACCCTTCATCACAAAATGAAATATGTCTATAATGATAAATTCTATCAAATTGACATTGATCCCAAACTTGAGAGTAGTTTACAATTCAAAAAAGGGTACATCAAGTCCTCTCCATACCCTTATTCCTACCTCTAACATTTCCCCTTCTGAGAAAGATCCACCCAAAGATAAATCCAAGTTTAATTTACTTGGTGATGATTGGGGCTCTTTATAGTTTACCCCATCCTTTATGGGTGACTGTAGTGTAGTGCAAAAAGAGGACATTAAAAATTATCAATTAATTGTCTTCTCCATCCAACAAGAGGAACACCATTCCCCTATCTCTACCTCATCTCTTTTAGAGGAAAATGCCACATATACAAAAAAAATTGATGAGATAGATTATCAATAACCCCCTAACCCACAAGAAATGGAGCAACTTTATGGACATGGTTATGATCTTCTTAAACAATTAGGTTACAAGGGTCAAGGGTGCAAGAAGCATGAACAAGGCATTCGTGTCCCCATTGAACCTAATACGTAAGGCACTAAAACCGGTCTCGGGCTTTCCTTTGCTCAAGCTACACAAGCCAATTAAGGACCCTCCCTCAACATAAATACTATATAATTCACATCAAGAACCACACTTATGCTTAAACACACTAAAATTCTTGATGTGGATGCTCCCCTCTTGACCTATGTTCATGAAGAGGATGATTTAAAACATCTCTTCCATGCTAAAATACTCCTTCTCACTCCAAGCGGCATGCCTCTTATGCTATGTTGAGTTCGGAGTCCACCATGGGTGCTATTAATGAACCTCATCTCAACCTGGAACCATACAATCTTGATACTCCCAAATCTAATGCACTCCCTTTAGGTGATACCCTTGATATCCCCATGGATATCAATGACAAGGACAAGATCATTAAAACTGGGAAGTGCCTTGATGATGAAGAACAAGAGGATATTTCCACCTTGCTTCATTTTTTTTCTAAACTGTTTTCTTGGAAATACTCTGACATGCCAAGCATCGATCCCCAAATAGTTACCCATAACATTGTCCTCACTGAAAATGCTAAACTTGTTCACTAGAAGATTTGAAAAATGAATCCTAAGGTAGCCTTTCATG
Source organism: Sequoiadendron giganteum (assembly GCA_007115665.2). Classification (NCBI taxonomy): domain Eukaryota; kingdom Viridiplantae; phylum Streptophyta; class Pinopsida; order Cupressales; family Cupressaceae; genus Sequoiadendron; species Sequoiadendron giganteum. Next base: position 6,152,418 of record CM021105.1, on the reverse strand, counting down.
TTAAAGGGGAACTTGAAAAACTCCTTGACATAGGTTTTATTCGCTCAATTGATTATTCTCCTTGGATTTCAAACTTTTTTGTGGTAGCCAAACCCAATAATCATGTTCGGATATGTACAAATTTTAGAAACCTAAATAGGGCTTCTTTGAAAGACGACTTTCCTCTTCCTAACATTGACATGATTATGGATTCCACTATTGGGCATGCTTTTTTATCCTTCATGGATGGATTTTTAGGATACAACCAAATCTTTATTAACCCACAAGATCAATACAAGATGGTGTTTACATCCGCTTGGTGCACGTTTTGTTGGGTTATGATGCCTTTTGGTTTAAAGAACGCTAGTGCTACTTATCAGCGTGGAATGACCTTAATCTTCCATGATTACATTCATAAAATATTAGAAGACTATGTTGATGCTATTCTTGCTAAATCCTTAACCCGTCATGAAAATGTGTGTGTCCTCCGTCAAATCTTTGAGCGTATGCAAAAATATGACATGCGCCTAAACCCTACAAATTGTGTCTTTGGGGTAGATAGCGGTAAAATTTTAGGGTTTAAGATATCTCACAGAGGCATCGAGGTGGATACAAAGAAAATTGATGCTATCATCAACATGCCACACCCTTCATAACATTTCCCAATTATGTATGTTACACAGAAGGATACAAGCCATTCGTCATTTTTTCGCTTGCTTAGCCGATCGTATGCTACCCTTTACTCATCTCCTTAAAAAGGATGTTCACTTCAATTGTGTAGGATGTTATAAAATATGTAGTCATGCTTAAACTACTCTAGACATTAGTATAATTATTAAAGCAAACATAATCCAACATCCCTATGAAATAATACAACAAACTTCATAATGCAATCAAGAGATCAAACAAACCAAATGAAGGCATGAAAGGAAACATAGTGCATACCTATTCCATAATGGATTGGTGCAACCTTGACATGTAAAGGATCCCTTTCCCAATCCTAGATAAACTCAAATGATGATAGACAAAGAGATGCAAAATGAACTCAAGTTTCCTATAGTGAGAATGCTCAAATTGTCAATGAAAAATGAGAGAAAAATCCTTGCATTTATAGGAGAGATAGAGAGAAGAGACAAATTCGAGGAATGTGGGACTAATCATCAACCAATAGGTTCATGCAACTTGTTACCATGTGAATGGGCCATGGTTGTGCAAGTTTTGGACAATGTGCCCATTTGAAATTTGAAAATAGTATTAAATGCATATGATTGAAGGATTTGGGGGGAAATTTGTTTGGACAAAAAAGTCAAACAAGGGGAGTTAATGAGGGCATACTCCTTGGGAATATTCTTTGTGAGGAAAATAAAGCTTTTAATAAATCAAAATAAATGATTTATTGTGCAAGTGGGAAAAGCTAGAGGATGGGACATGGGTTTAGATTAAATTAATCAGGATTGGATTAACTAAATGAGGAATTAGGTGATTGTGACATTTTGAATTAGAATTGTGAGTTAAAATAAATCAAAATGAGAGGAGATAATGATCATTAGCCATTTAAATAAATACATGTGATTTAATTAAATCAAGAACCTTTAGGAGGTTTATTAAATAATTTGATTTATTTAATTAAAGAGATAACCTTAGTGAATTAATTAAATTGATTTATTTAATTAACAGACGAAATGATGTTAATTGAATTGTGATTAGATGAATGAGTCAATTTTTCATGTCTACATTTTCCCCCTCTTTGAAGCAATGTACTCATTGGATTGATTCAAAGAATGATGCTGTCAACATCGAAATTAAAAAAAATTCTGATTTTTTCGAATGCCCAGTGAAAAGAAGTACATTTGTACATTATCCCCTCAAGAGATCAAGTGAAAAGACTCAATTTGAGGTCAATCTCATGACAAAGAGGTTCAAAATGGATATATGGATGGCTATGACTAACTAATCTATATGATAATGATGATGTAAATGAGATGTTTTTGAGATTCTTAGAATAAAAAATCTATATTATCCTAAACAACTTAAATGATTATGCAAATGAGGTGTTTGGAAGATGCTTAGAATAAAAAATATATATTATCCTAAACAACTTAAATGATTATGCAAATGAGATGTTTGGAAGATGATTAAAATAAAAAATCTATATTATTTTAAACATCTTAAATGATTATGCAATGCATGTGAGATAGATGAGATGGATGATGTTGGCTTATGATGATATGACGTGATTATACAGGATGCAGGATGGTTGTAGGATGGATGCATTGTTAGTGTGAAAGAGGATAGAATAATGAGAGGGATCAACCCTTAAATTCAAGAAGATGCAAAAGTCCAACAAGTCCCTTAGTTGTCAAGACTTTATTGGATAAGACGATGAATGATGATGATGTATTTCTTATCCAAGGATGGGAGAGATAAAGAGCATACCCTTCTTTAGGTTTGATAACACACATAGGTGTGATGCATCGAGTTATTAAGAACCAGGATGGCATTGTGCCTAGTGTGATGGACTTTGACTCATCAAACAAATAGGAGTACTTTTGTTCACACTTGACAAACGAAACCTTATGCAGAATGGAGTTCAGATATTCTAAACATCTCAGACCAAAACATAAAAATGCAAGCCTTCTTATATGGTCAACAAGATGCCTAAAAAATCCTCCCTACAAACAAAACAAAGCATGCATGAAAAAGTTATTTTACAAAAATATCCAACAAGCACAACAAATAAAAAGACAATGGTTGTTGCCCCATTCCTTTCTCTATAAATATTTCTATTTAGAAATCATTGAGAGGTCCTTGGAATGAGTGCAAAATAAGCTAAGTCTAAACAAGACCAAGATAAAGTAAACAAACAAGCTAATATTCTTCGTACCACTAGCCAAAGACTAAACTACGGTGATGCCTGATGTTGATGTCCATCGCCGGAAGGTCACATCCTAAGACATATTGTGAGCATGGTTTTGATGAAATTGATTGGATGATAAGCTATTGATAGCTAGAGTTGATCAACTTGTTGACTCACTGACCTAGACTTGAGACTTTGATGATTAGGTGTTCATTTTTGAACCTCCTAGACTTGTTTTTGATTGCTTCACCAATGGATGAAGGTGACAATTGATTTATTATAAGCGGTGAATATTGTGGGTGAAAGTGAGGTGAGATGGATGCACCATTTTGGATTTTTTCAAATATTTGGATGTTTTTGATGTTTTGAAAATGATCTGAGGTTGTTTTTATTTTTGGGTTTTTCAACGTTTTTGGTACTTTTTACGAGATTTTATGAATGTTTGTAGATTTTGTGTCTTGGGGGCTAATCAAGGATTAGCCTTTCCTACGTTTAAGCTTAGAGACGACATAGTTCAGATGATAATTGAATTGACTACTGATGAGATAGATGGGCAAACATATTTCCATTACGATGGACGCCTAAAGGACTGACCTAAAATATGAAATAAATGGGCAAACAGATTTCCAATGCAAAAAACGCCTAAAGGATTGACCTAAAATGTGAAATAGATGGGAAAACGGATTGCCATTGCGATGGATGCCTAAAGGACTGACCTAAAATTTCCCAAGGGATGATCAAAGATCAACCATGCCTATGTTCAAGCTCAGAGATGGCATAGTTTGACCGATGACCCTATTTTTTGAATTATTCTGATTTTGACATGTTTTGGGATTTTGATATGTGATGAAATCAATGCGTTATTTTGGGATTTTGAGGGAAACCAAGCTAAGGTTGACTGATCAGATCAATGGATTGAAAATCATAACATTGTTGAGGATACACAACAATGCAAGGATAGTGTTAAGCAACACAAGGATTGGGAAGGATATCCCGAAATGATGATGGATTGACTATATTTTTATTTTGAAGCTTGGCTTGGAAAAAAAGTTGTTTTGATTATTTGATGTGATACTGATGTGCTCATTAGATACGAATGATATGAATTGTTTGGATTGATGTTCAATGATAGATAAAATTTGATAAGGAACATCATCCTATCAAAATATGCCATGGGCTAGTGATTTGGATTGATGCTCACAAATGCTTGACCAATCTTCCAAATGTTCGGATCACTTCATAAGTTAGAGGATATATATCAAGATTTATTCCCAAAGAAAGATGTAAATATATTCCCACAATGTCTAGCAATGCAGGGAATGTCATGGGTGGATGCTTGAATAGGTGTTTGGATGGATAGATATGACAAGCATGTAGAGAATGCCAAGGATTATCTTGAGATAAGATACGGTGTTTGAATAGAGGAAAGTTCATTTGGATAGTGCTTCCTGGCTCAGATAATGTTGGCTTGGATAGAATCAGTGAAAATGACCCATGACAATACCATAAGCAAGTGTAAAGAGTGCACCAAAATTTTCCAAGCTCAAGATAATTTGGATAGATAGCCATGGTTTGGATAAATGGTTTGTGGATGAACGAATGATATGGATGGAATGTCGGCTTTATTATAGATGTAATGAGATTCTTTCTCCTAAATTGGTGTATGTAAATGCTTGATTCTATGCATGAATCTTGTTTGCCAGGTTTTCATCATGGTACTTGTCCAAAGTGCCACCAAAGTGGTTTTCACTAGAGGATGATTTTTTTCTTTACTGTTTTCAATCTTTTTTCTAAATTTTTTTTTGGACTTTTATATTTTTTGATTTTTTGTATTTTCTGAGAGATTTTAATCTAATTTTGAATCACATGGTACTACTTTCATTGATGCTTATGTCATAATGTTCCATCAATGTCCTGCTTGAAGAAGTTGCTTTTCCAAGATATGTGCACTTGAAAGTAGCTTTTGAGAAATTTGTTCTACTTTGCTGATACCAGAGTTAACTCTGTCTTTCTGTGCACATCGCAATAGAGTGTCTTCTGAATCCTTATGATGAAGGGTCATTGCCAACACATGGTCAATGTGAGAATTGCATATCATGCGTAGAGGCATGGATGGAGTGTGTTTGGGAATAACAGATGGATTGGTTGATAGTTTGGAACCTTTGACTCTCCAAACTTGGGAAGATGAGCAATTATGGATGGATACGAAAGTGTGCATGGAATCAGGAACAACTACTTGATACAATTTGTATGTCACTTGAGAAGCCTGGTTTTTCCTTTGTGGACATCTTTGATGGATACTTTTCCCTTTTTTATTTTTCCCCATAGTTTCTTTGACTAATGGAGTTTGATAGGGATCATTTGTATTTGATTTTTCCTTTGTTCTTCTTAGCTCTTTTTTCTTTGATAATGTTCTTTACATTTTGATTCAAATCTTTTTTTTTATGTTGGTCCCAATTCATGGATGGGGTGATGGGTGGATGAAGATTCATGATGTGGTGAGTTGTAGTATTGACATTGGTTTCATCATAAGGATTCTTCATGCTCCCTATGTTGATGTTTTCTTTCGATGGAGTTTCCCCCATTTTTATAGAGGCATCACTGATCTATTTATATCCATTGATTGTCGAATAACCAAGGCCTTGATGCTTAAGATTTCCAATAATCTACACTAGTTCTAGGATACCTTATTCATGTAGACCTAATCCTTTGCCTTGATAATTCACCTGCTCAAAATTTTTATCTGCAATAGGATATGATTTACCTTGGAAACAAGGTGTTAATCCTTCTATGCTTTGTGGTAGATCTTCAAAAGTGACAAATTATTTATTGATAAGATACTTGGCCCTTAAAAAGGTGAGTGATCCAAATTTATAAGTGATAGGATCTTCCATAAGTGGGATAAATGCCTGATTTATATCTTTGGCTTGATCTTGTGAGATATCAGATGGCAATGCTTCTTCAAAAAGTGTATAATACTTTTCCTCATGATTCATTTTATAGGGTGTTTCTGATTCATGAATTTTGTAGGAGCCTTCTCCATGATCTATTTCTAATATGTTTCCACAAGATTTTTATGATTTACAAATTTTGTAGAAACCTTCTTCATGATCCATTTCTGATATGTTTCTAGAAGTTTTTTCTGATTTACAACTTTTGTAGAAACATTCTTCATGATCCATTTTTAACATGTCTCTAGATTTTTCTACATCTTGGTCTTGTGTACAAATGTTAAGACTAGGAGACTCTTGTTCCTTGGTAATGATGTCAAGAGTATGAGACTCTTGTTTTGAATGAAGATCATCTACGTGCCCATCTAAAGAAAGCATCTCATGGGTAGATGGAGGAATATGTGATATATGGATATGGTCATTATTTTTGACATCTTGAATAGGTAGAAGAGTGCCCATTAGATCATTGTAGTATCTCAGAGATAGGAATTCTTGATCTTGACTAATTTTGGAATTACTTTCGACATGTTTTGGATCAAGCTCTTGACATGGGTAAATTTAAAGGGATGGATTGTCTATAAAGGATTCTTGGACATTGTTATTATGAATGGGAAGTGGATCAATATCCTATTGATCTTTGAGGATTCCTTCACTATCCGCAATCATGAGGTCGAGGGATGTCAGTATGTCTTGGGAAGGAACATTGCTAGACCTTGATGGAAGATGTTGATCATGCTTTGGAATAAATTCTTGAGCTATGTCCTCTAATTCATTGGATGATGTAGAGACATTTTCAACATGATCATTGGTGGATGGATCATGGATTATTTCAATAGGATCAAATAATGTTAAAACATCTTGAAATAGATCACTAAAAAGTTGTTCTTGATGAATGTTGATTTGATCACTAGATGGGGTAGACATATCTGGGTATGTGCAGGATCATGATGGGCCAAAAAGTGGTGATATGTAAGTGATATGATGGCCTATGTGGCTGACCAATTTTTTTTACCCAAAATTGATGAAACGAAAAGGGTTTTTAAAGGATATTCTCAATTTTCCATCAATATAAATTATGCTTTACTTTGAATTTAATAAATAATTATTATTCATTTTCTATTTGAATTACAACTAAAGTCTTGATTGATAGGCTGATTGAAAAACATCTATAGCTTTCAAATGGTATCACATTTTTTGAATTTGAAACATCCGTCACATTATATGCTTCACATGCTATAGGATTTAAAAAGTAAAAAATGAATTTCATGAAGTTTTGACCAAGTTAAGGTGGTCAGATATACAAGTTTTTATATTTAAAAAAAAATAATCATAATTAATTATTTACTTGGAAATAATTTACAAAAACATATGCATCACATTGGGACATGAGTCCTCTACTTATATCTAAAATCTTATATAAAAATATTATCATTTTATTGTGGTTAGGGTGGTCAGACAAACACCTACTTCTTATTTTTTCCTTAAAATCTAAGTACTACTGCATTGAAATTTTAAATTTTCACCAAATAGATTTTTTTCTCTTTAAATAAACCTAGTATTTTAGAAACTAAATTCAATTTTCTATAGATTCTATTGTTACATATTTTTGAAATAATATAGATAACTTATTCAAATTTTTAAGTCAAGTTGCCTAACTCTGATTTTTTGAATTTTTTTTTGCCATTTAAGGGCCTGTTTTTTCCATGATGATCCTGAACATACCCATCTTCACAACTCATTGATGGATTGATTTTGACCATTGTCTTCAAAAGTTATGGTGGAGATATTGTCAATTTTTTCAACCATAGGATCAAATGATAATTTTTCTTGGATTGGATCATTGTTGGGCATCGTTGGTGAGTTTTGATCATGATTGAAAAGTGACTCTTCGTGTGTGTTGATTTGGTCGTTGGTTGAGGTGGAAAAATCTTCATTGTGCTCATTAAAGGATAAATCTTGATCATTTTTTTCAACAATTATGGTGGGGAGGTTTTTAATGCTATCACTAGTGGTTGAAATCTGATTATTGTCCCTAATAGCTATTAGCTTTTGATCAGTCAGGTCTTGGATGAGATTTTTGAGATGAATACAATTTGATTTGTGTGTCCCTTTTTTTTGTGAAAATCACAAAGTTTTTTCTCATGATACCCTTTTGGTTTCACCATGGGCTCTTGATAATTCACACGAACGGGGATTTTAATGAGATTTTATTGGATTAGCCATTGCAAGGTAGACTCAATTGGTTCCCCAAGTGGTGTGCATTTTCGTTTGTTACCTTGTGGGATTCATAATTCAAATTGACCTCATGGTGATTCATTGTGGAGATGTGGTGATTGAATTTGTTGGTGATGTCATTGATCTTGATATCTAGTTTCTTGACATTGGAGATATTGTTCTTGATGTGGTTGTGGAGATAGCTCAATGCTTTGATGACATGGTTCAACCAATGGAAGAGTGTATTTATTTTGGGGTGGAGATGTCTCTTGGTGATATGAATTGATGAGTTTTTTGAGTGTAGCAATTTTGTTTCACAAGATTTGACCTTGACGTTCTTGATATGGTTGACTTGGTTATTTAGCAAGCAGATTTGGAATTCATCCATGTGGTGCTTGCCTGGGACCATGGACAAGTTGATTTTGGACAATTCTCTGATTCAATGTGATGTTTAGATTTGGAATTATAGGTTGAATTTGAACATTATTGCGATTGACAATCATATTTATTGGATTTAGGTCACTTTGATTTTGCACAGGGTTACCTTGGCTTGAATCAACATAAGGAGTTGTCAATATATTTCCCATATTTTGATCAAAATTGGGGGGATTCACAAACATATCTATCCCAAATTTTACCAAGTATGGATTTGAAATGTTCACGTTTGGAAAAATTATATTTGGTACGTATGGATTTGGTGGGATAATGTTTCTTGGAAAATTCATGCATTGATTGTTCGGTTGATGGATTTTTAGGTTTGGAATTTGATTTAAATCTACCTTTGGGAAAGGTGGTCCAATATTTAGATTGGGTATACTCACATTCATTGTACCATTGATGTTTGGAGGAGATAATGATGTCATACATAAATGTGAGTTTCGATAATCAATTGGCATTGTGACACTTGGATAGTTTGGCTGAATTGGATTACTCATGGTGTATGAGTCAAGTTTAAACTCCATGTTTTTCTTGTGTTTTAACCTTGTTGCAAGAATGAACCTCTAAGGTGTTTAGGACCAATCATGAGATGAAGGATGAAAAGGGTGAATGATATGGGTGTTTAAACTTATAGGAACTTTGGATCAATCCTAGACTTTAGGACTTGATTTGATTTGATTTTGATTGAGGATAGTTTGAGTAAGTGTGTTAAGTCAAATAAGGTGATAACGGACTAGATAATTTGACTAAGTGTGTTAAGTTAAACAAGATGATAATGAACTTGTAAACCCTAGGAAGTTGTGCTATCCTACAGTAAACTTGTACATACGAGGATAATTTGGCTAGGTGTGTTAAGCCAAATAAGGTGATTTTGAAATTGTGAACCTTAGGAAGTTGTGTTGTCCTAGAGGTAAATTCGCTCAAGAGGATAGATAATTTGACTAAGTGTGTTAAGTCAAACAAGGTGATGTTGATTTTTTCTAAAAGTCTAGCATAAGTGATGTTTTCAAAGTTTTCAAGAGTTTGTAAATGAGATGATGTTTGATTGATGTTTGATATGGGTGAAGTGTTTGACTTGATCCTAGATGAACCTAAGACTTGACTTGTTTACATGACCAAGGTTTTGAAGAACATGCTTTTCCCTAAGAGCATTTCAAACCAAAAGACCAATGTTTGCATGAAACCGTATGACCCAAAAGAGACCACGCACGTGTGTGGTTCAGTTGTTCATTATCTTGCTTAGATTCAATTCTTTTTGACATAAGCACTTTCTTGATTATGTTTTAAATTGAATGTGTAATGTCCTACTTTATTTTCATCCCACAAGGTCCATTATGTGGAAATCAAGGAAATTAAGGAAAAACTATCCTAGTGTTGACTTTGGGAGAAACAAATTGAGATGTCTAAATGTTTAGAAGCCTTCTAGAGATAAGAAACCCTAGGGACAAGTAGTAACATGTGGAAACCTCCAAGATATTTGTTCTTCCAAAGGGTTTGAAATTTTGATGATTTGTTGAATGTTTGTTTTTCCAATGTTTTCAAGAAAGCAAAGTGTTTTGATTTCAAGAACATGCATAATCCTAGGATGAGAATAAAATATTTGTTGGGTTTCCACTTGGATGAATCCAGTTGCATATATTCAATTTGGATGATTAGATGCTTGAAAACACTGGATCTCCTCCACGACACACACTTCTCAAGTCAGCAAAGCATCAATACCCATGAATTTTCCATGGCATAATTTTCATTTCTACAACAGAATCACATGTATATGTGGGGCGGCTTCAAAGGACATGACCTTTTGCACCAACAAATAGATAGGATTTTGGCCTTTGCTAAACAAGAGGTTTTAATTTGGACTTTCCATTCGTAGGAGTTGACCCATGCGATGAGAGACCATTGTTGTCTTTCTCATTGAAACCAATCATGTGATACTATCTTTTGTTCGAATACCCACTTTTATATCTCGGTTGGAAATACACTTGTCCTTAGTGTGTTACCAGTTGGGTCGTTCCCTTGGGTGAGTACTTTTTCCCACAAGGAAGGCCCTCTAAGATTAACAAAAGTGATCAAACATATTCGTAGTTCGATCAACCTTCATTTAGAAACAAATGGAGAACACACACAATAGGCTTACTCACACTCGTAAGATGTTTTGTTTAATTTTACATCCCAAATCAAAATATGAAGGCAATATTTTAAACAATCTAATATCACCAAAATACTTTTGATTCTCAAGATCACCATGAAGCGCAAGAGAAGCACATATGCCTTTTAAATTATATTAATTTGTGAAAAAGATTGCAAATCCTGAAAAACACTTGTTCATTTTAAGTACATAAAGCAATGATTTTGATTCATCTAAAAGCACCAAAGTGAGATGTGAAAGTTTTCTTGTTCAATTTTTTAGAACCCAAATTGAAATTTAGTAGGCTTCTAATGTTTAGTTTTAATCCAACTTTGAAAATATCAAAGCAGTGATTGATAATAAACCCAAATTAAAAAGTGAGTTGGTTTAAAATAGAAAACGAAAGAAGGAATCAAAGCCTTGGATTATAACCACAAGCATTAAAAACCTCGTTTTTCAAGTCTTAATTTCAAAATTTCTTTAACTTCAATTCATTTTCCTTTGTTCAATTCCGATGTCTATCTTCCAACGCCAACCTAACCTTCAAACATCACAAAGTAAAATCTTAGAAATGCGATTTATTTCAAAGAACTAATGATAATCTATCACAATGGATGCACTTTCAAGAAAAATGAATGTATTCAATGACATTCGTTAATGTAATAGTTCCTCTTGTTGAAAAATTATAAAAGAAGTCTAAATCATGCATTGATAATCTCCTAACTTGGCAAAAACTATAGATCAAATTCCTATGAGTTGATATCTTTAATTTTAAATGCATTCTAGCTATGATCATAAAGCATGGGCCACTTGCAATCCAAGATTTTGATTTTATTTTATTTTGCAATATTGGCAAGACACCAATATCGATGCACTCCCTTAGTGTAAGCTCAAAGGTAGCGTAATAGTATTGATTCATCCATTTCCATGTTATTTGAAAATATTATATCCTTAAACTTTCAACATTGAATCTGCATCAAACAAAAAAAATAAAATTAAGGCAGGCAGCCTGAATAGGGTATGACATCCCTCAAGACATAATGGACCAGACAAATCTAAAGTACTTAGTATGATGCCTTCACTATTTCAACACTCTTCCTTATAGACCCACATTTAATCGATCCAAGTTTAACCACAGAGAAGATCAAAGGATGAAATTATTGTATGAAGGAATAAAATAGAATGTTCTTTTAAGACAATGAGGCCAAAAGCAACTCATGGGAATATTTTTTTACAGAGAATCAAAATTTCCAGACCTAGAAAACAACCCATCCGGTCATTAAATTTAATTCTACAAGATGGTGAAAAAAGAGGTCACATTGCAACACATTGAAATTTGAATGGTAGGTAGGTAAAGCATCCATCAGAGGGAATATTAGAATAAATAGTATTCAAGGATTTAGAAATGTGTTCAATTCTAGACTGTTATGACAGCAATGGAAATACATGAAAAATACCTTAGAGATTCTCAGGCATATGCAATACTCAAACAATGTGTTTCACACTAATATAGGGGTAAGACTCAGATAAAGTGTCATGTTGCCAACTTCATATCCTGAGGAGAGCTTGTGACGTAGTCCAAACCAAGCCCTCAACCTGTAAAAAAAATAAAAAAAATAATTTCCAGTAGTTTACAAATATCAAGGACTAAACATCAAACCTACCAGACAAGAAAGTCAATGTATGAAAATAGATGCGGATATGAGACATTTATGGGGCCACACATTAGATGCTTTTAAAATCTAATGATTTTGTGATGTCGCGTATCTAATCATTATTGTTCACTTCCTTTTCATTGATCTTTGTCATTTGATCACATGCTTTGTATGCCTGGATTGCAGCTAAATTTTTTAATGCTACACTAAACTAGGCATAAGTAGACGAGTATGTGCAGGATCATGATGTGCCAAAAAGTGGCGATATGTAAGTAATATGATGGTCCATGTGGCTAACGACTTTTTTTTAACCAAAAATGATGAAACGAAAAAGATTTTTCAAGGGGATTATTAGCTTTCCACCAATATAAATTACGCTTTACTTTGAATTTAATAAATAATCATTATTCATTTTTTATTTGAATTACGACTAAAGTCCTAATTGATAGGCTGATTGAAAAACATCTATAGCTTTCAAACGGTATCACATTTTTTGGATACAAAACATGCATCACATTCTATGCTTCACATAATATAGGATTAAAAAAAAAGAATTTAATTTCATAAATTTTTTACCAAGTTAAGGTGGTTAGACACACGAGTTTTTATATTTTTTAAAAATCATAATAAAAAATTCATAATTAATTATTTACTTGGAAACAAATTACAAAAACATATGCATCACATCGGGACATGAGTCCTCTAATTATATCTAAAATATTATAAAAAAAATTATCATTTTATTGTGGTTATGGTGGTTAGACAGACACCTACTTCTTAATTTTTCCTTGAAATTTAAGTACTATTGCATTGAAATTTCAAATTTTCACCAAATAAATTATTTTATTTTTTAAATAAACCTAGTAGTTTAGAAACTGCATTCAATTTGCTAGAGATTCTATTCTTACATATTTTTGAAATAATATAGATAACTTATTCAAATTTTTACATCAAGTTGCCTAACTCTGATTTTTTTGAATTTTATTGCCACTTAAGGGTTTGTTTTTTCCATGATGATCCTGCACATACCCAGACCCACTATGCAGTCAGTGCACCAAAAAAAAAAAAAACAGTTGCTTGTTTGAAAGCTTTGTGTAGTGCCATAATAATATTGCGTTGGTAAATATGTATGAAAAAGTGGAAGCATATAACAGGAAAGTTGATTGTTTGACAAAATGATTTAAAGGAAATGTGACCTCAGGTAAATAAATAAATAAAGCAAATTGCAGGTGAAAGACCGAATTCACAAACTTCAGAAGCATAGACAAGGCACATGAAATTTTTGATAGAATACTTCTTTGAAATGTGATCTCATGGAATGCAATGATCCCTGGACCTTTTTCCCACGTCCTCTATTTTGTTTCCTCTGGAGCGGCACACAGGGAATTATTTGAATTCTACAAATTGCGTGAATGATGTGCCTTTGCTGCCTCAAAATAAATAATTTATATAGCCTTCAACACAAATTAAATGCCTTAGCTTTGGTCGCTCCTTTCTTTGGCAATATCTTTGTCAAAATTGAAATATGCCTTCCTAATTATCCCTCCTTATTCCTAGATACACGTGTGGCTTAGTCTAGATGTTCAAAAGTGAAACAATTGACAAAACAACTCGCTCTCTCAAATGCCTCCCTCAAGGCACCCTTGCATTTTATAGGCCTCTTCCTCAACACTGGTAGATGTAATGTGCTTTGAATGATCTTTATGTTTGCGCAGCTTAGAGTAGTTGTGCCATACCTGTAACAATATGGGAGAGTTCAATTTTAGGAAAAAGAAAAAATATAATTTCAAGAGCACTACGAAAATCCCTATTGGTAGTAGAATGCATAACCTTTTTTCTATACTGACTGATAATGAGTGATGATTTAGAAATTAAATATTGAAAGAGAATCAACATCAACAAATTGCATCAAAGATTGAGTTCAAAATAAAATGGTACACTGCAAATGAGGTATGGAGAACTAAACAAACAAAAATGAGGATGCCCCTTGCCTAGAGCTAACGTCAATCCAAGAAATAAAAGCAAGGGAGGAAAATAAAACACTAGAGAATCTTCTTTTCCATAAAGCAAATAATAGTTAGATGATGCTTTTCCATTTTGATGGATAACCTAGAGTCTGCAAACTCTAAAAGATGCAACATACAAGCTCTGTAAAAAATATTGAACAAAGCTCAATCAAAGCATTGCCCTCCTTCTAGCACCAAATGTAGGATGTTAGAAAATCTACAGTCATGCTTAAACCATTCCAAACATTAGTATAATTAGTAAAGAAAAAATAATCCAACATGCCTATGAAATAATACACCAAACTTCATAATGCAATCAAGAGATCAAAAAAACCAAATGAAGGAATGAAAGGAAACATAGTGCATGTACCTAGATTCCATAGTGGATTGGTGCACCCTTGACATGTAAAGGAGCCCTTTCCCAATCCTAGATAAAATCAAATGATAATAGAAAAAGAGATGAAAAATGAACTCAAATTGCCTATAGTGAGAATGCTAAAATTGCCCATGAAAAATGAGAGAAAAAGCATTGAATTTATAGGAGAGATTGAGAGAAGAAGAGGAAAAACTGAAGAATGTGGGACTAATCCTCAACCAATAGGTTCATGCCACTTGTCACCATGTGAATGGGCCATGGTTGTGCAAGTTTTGGCCAATGTGCCCATTTGAAATTTGAAAATAGCATTAAATACTTATGGTTGAAGGATTTGGGGGGAAATTTGTTTGGAAAAAAAAGTCAAACAAGGGGAGTTAATGAGGGTATATTCCTTAGGAATATTCTTTGTGAGGAAAATAGAGCTTTTAATAAATCAAACTAAATGATTTATTGTACAAGTGGGAAAAGCTAGAGGATGGGACATGGGTTTAGATTAAATTAATCAAGATTGGATTAACTTAATGACGAATTAGGTGATTGTGACATTTTGACTTAGATTTGTGGGTTAAAATAAATCAAAATGAGAGGAGATAATGATCATTAGCCAGTTAAATAAATACATGTGATTTAATTAAATCAAGAAAATTTAGGAGGTTAATTAAATATTTTGATTTATTTAATTAAAGAAATAACCTTAGTGAATTAATTAAATTGATTTATTTAATTAATAGACGAAATGATGTTAATTGAAGCGTGATTAGATGCATGAGTCAATTTTGCATGTCTACAGATTGGAATGATGACTATAAACAAGCCTTTGAAAATTTGAAAGAATACCTCATAACTCCCCCTATCTTACAACCCGCTATAGCCAATCAACCATTCATCCTTTATATCGCTGTTTTTTCTCATGCTTTCACGGTATTTTTGGCTCAAAAGGATTCCAACGGTAAAGAGCATCCTATCTATTACATTAGTCAAACGCTCCTTGATTACAAGACCCATTACTCTACCATTGAAAAACAATGTCTCGCTCTTGTATTCACTACTAGTAAGTACCAACATTACTTACTCAACATGTTGAACATGTGATGATAAATTTTGATCCTTTACGCTATCTTTTTACTAAAACAGATCTATCAAGACATCTTGCTAAATGTGGCATGTTGTTAATTGAGTTCAACCTTAAGCTCATTTCTCAAAAACAAACCAAAGGTCAAGCTTTAATCGACCATTTAGCTAATGATCCTTCCCCATTAGCATTACCCACCGATGATTCTTTCCCTGATGACAGTGTGTTCACTATTGACCTTTCTACATGGGAATTGTACTTCGATGGATCCAAGTGTCGAACAGGCTCCGATGTTGGATTTATTTTGATTCCACCTATTGGTAATCCCATTACCTTATCCTATTGTCTCAATTTACTATGCATGAATAATATAGTTGAGTATGAAGCTATACTTGCTGGTTTACGTGCTACTCTTATCTTAAGGGTTTAAAATATTAAGATCTATGGTGAATTCCATTTAATCATTAAGAAAATTAACTGTCTCTATCAAACTAAACATGAAAAAATATCACAATATAAGGAGCTTGTTCTTAATCTATTAGACTAGTTTGACTCCATTACCATTGACAACATCCCTCAAAAATATAATCACCATGCAGATGAAATGGCTAGTACAACCTCTCTCATTTCTCTCGCTGACCCTTTTGTGCAGATAGTCTTCACCATTCATCCCATCATGAAACCCTCCATCAATGATTCCCCTCTTGATATCTATTCCAAATTCTTTGATAATCTGTGTGAATGATATGATGCCATCTATAACATTTTAAAATATGGCACCATTCCCGAACCCACTACTAAAAATACACATCAATGCTTCAAAAAGTTAGCCACTAGATATATCATCCTTGTAGACACGTTATACCAATGATCCTTCGATGGGATCCTTCTACGATGTCTCAAGGATACTGAAACCCATATCGCCCTTGAACAAGCCCATTTTGGTACTTTTGGAAGACATTTTGGACGTAAGACCTTAGTGCAAAAGCTCCTGCGTATGGAATACTATTGGAAAAACATGGAAAAATATTATTATGCTTATATTAAGTGATGCCATTAATGCCAAGAACATAGTCATTTGATCCATGCTCCTACTTCAGAGCTTCGTTCCCAAATACCTATCTGGCCTTTCTCTGTCTAGGGTTTTGACCTCATTGGAAAAATCTCCCCACCCTCTTCCACTAGACATACGTTCATTATCACTGCTACAGATAATTTAACCAAATGGGTAAAAGCTATTGGTATTTTTTCCACAACTGTTGAGGTGATATGTCATTTCCTATTGCAACACATCATTGCTCACTTTGGTCTCCCTTTCACGTTAGTCTCAGATAATGGTACTCCCTTTCAGAACAATGAGGTGAAGACTTTCCTTGAGACCTTTCATATCCAACATCAATTCTCCACACCTTATTACCCTCAGTCTAATGGTCATGCCAAAAGTACTAATAAGATCTTGGAGAAAATCCTTAGGAAGACTGTCAATCAAACCCAAAAGGATTGACATACACAACTACAATATGCGCTCTAGGCATATCACACAAGTGTTCATTCTTGCACAGTACATACTCCTTCTAACCTTGTTTATGGTACTGAGGCTATCCTCCCTTTAGAGTTATAAATCCCCATGTTGTGGATTTCTCTCCAAAGTCTCGTCGATAATAACACATATGCGAAACAAAGTCTGCACCAACTTGAAATGCTTGACGAGCAACACATCAATGTTCTCAAACACTTTCAAGCCTACGCTAAAAATTTGCAACACAAACATGATGTAAGTGTCATCCCTCAAAACTTTAAAAAGGGTGATTTGGTTTTATATGAAAACCAATGTAATACCACTGCTGATTATGCCAACAAAGATAAATTCAGTTGTAATTGGATTGGTCCCTACGTGATCAAATTCAACTATGAATCTAGTGCTTATACCTTAACCGATCATGATGGAACTCCCCTGCTCGATTCCATTAATATTTCACATTTTCATTGTTATTATGTCTAATCCCCTCTTGAATGGTATGATTTATAAAGTAGTGTTGAGTGCGGCTACTCGATTGCATCCTATGGGCTATCTCGTTGCTTCATTCTTGACACAACATCATGTTGTGTCTTGAACACTAAGGTAATTATTTAACTCACTTTTGAATGATTACTCTAGATTTCATACTATTCATCATGTTCCTTGTTTGTGTTATGTTCCTTCAAAATCATACTTGCATAACATACCTAATCTGAATTCTTAATCTAACATTCATTTTAAATAAGTTATATTTCCATCATAGTATTCCTGTTAAATCATGTCATTAATTAAATACGAAACCATTTAATTAATCACATTTCTATTTAAGATCCACACAAGTAAATTACATCATACAAACATTCAACTGCATAAATAAATTAATGTATCAATTTTTTTTATACATATCATCATACTAAACAATGTCATTGAGGACTATTATTACCAAATCCCTTGGGATCTGACACTCGTGTTGCATCAGTAGTCAGATGTCGAGAGACAGTCATGCATGATCGTGACTATGATCTATTGGCTTTGAGTGCATACTCTAGTCCTCCCATCCGTGTGAGTGCCAACTGGTGCTCACCTGCTATCTGATCCCTCTTTTTCCTGTACTTGTGACAACTCTCTCTCTAATCTCTCCACCTTTGCTGGAGGCCACGGTGGTTGAATCTATGGTGCAGAACTCACTCGGTGCACCTATCTCCTAAGGCTCTCATAGACTACTCACAATCTCACAAAGGGTCTCAAGGTCTCTAGCTCTCACTCCACGATAGGTGGGAACACAGTCATTTGCCATGTCCTCTTCGTCAAAGGTCACTAACACTATCTTTGTGGATACCTGATGTAGGAACTCTCACCAACCCTCTATAGGCCCTATAAAATCAAACAAAAGTCTCATCAATAACATATCATCACATCGATATATATATATGCATGCCATCATAAACAAAATACATCTATCAAAATCAAATTTTCTCACCCATATCTCTTGTGGAAGGTGGAATTTCCACCTCATCCTATGTTGGGATCATCGATGATGTGTTGACATCCCCTCAACTCTGAGTGCTAGTCCCTGCAATTGTTGTTGTTCTGAATCTAGTCATATGAATGGGTGCGCTCCCTCCCTACTCATGAAAATCCTCGACTGCAGTATCATCCTCCTCACTCAGAGGTGGCTCCTCCCCTCCTCCCTCCTCCTCCTCCTCCTCCTCCTCCTCCTCCTCCTCCTCCTCCTCCTCCTCCTAATCCTCCTAATCCTCTCCCTCCTACCCATCATAATTTGGGTCGGTATCCTCATCATACTCCTCATCAATAATATCTATAAAAATATACATAGCCTTGTACCGTGCCTCCTCTGCACTGTCCTCCCCCTCATCTGGCATAGGGTGGGCCTCTCCCATTAACTCATCCATCAGGAATAATGGCTCTGGCCATGAGGATATCCACCACTCCTCATGATCCCATGTGGCATCGACATCATCTACATCATCAACCGGTGGTTGGTCCTGATCTGAGTAGTTTGAGTCACTCTCGATGAAATCGTCTAGTGTGAAGCATGGTATGTATCTCAGCTGCTGTCGTGCACTTTGAATGAACCTCTTGAAGGACGATCATGGTTGTGGCAGTATCTATACATGTTCGAACTCCCTCATCACCCGATCATAGTAGAATGGATGTACTATGTGATCATGTCACCCTAATAGGAATCTAGTCATTTGTAATCTCCTGAGCTATCTGGTATAATATGGTGAGTGGAGGATGAGCTGGTATAGCCTCCACAATATATCCTCCCCATCTAGTTATTCAAATCTCACTCTCCAAAAGTGAAGATCATCGCACTACCATAAATGTCATAGCGGGTATCCAAATGCCCATGAATAGCCCATTGTTATCAAATACAGGAAGATGACTGACCATGTAAATTTGATATGCTCTAGGAACCATATCTGTAAGAGCATGCAATGTACCATGCTATCTAACTCCTAAAACACAAATCGACCAAGATCATAATACACATGTGCTAGAATGCATCGACCCTAAGCATACACCATCTAATGCTCTACCATGCCTTGTATTAGGAGTACCAGTCCACCCTCTAGATGTGTTGCATGCCCATCTGGGAAAAGGACCAGTGCCAAGTTGTATGCATCATAATGCACCTCACCAAGGGTACTCGTGAATACAGTAACATTACCAACTCTATCTGTCTTGCTACTCTGTCATCATGAACGAGATCCCCAAGACAGTACTACATGTCTGCCACTCCTCTCAGAAGGATTGTCCCCTCAGTAGCCGCACACACTCTCCCTAGATAGGAACTCAGAGAATGCGATGGACATCCTCTAGTGTAATAGTAATCTCTCCTATGGGTAGATGAAATGTGCAGGTATTTGCATTCCACCTCACATAGCACCATCAACATGGCATCATGGTATCTCATCGGTGACATAAGGTAGGCTCAGTAAATACCCATTACCTGTAAGTGCTCTATCTCTGCTCGTGATAGGGTTGGAGCTAAGTCGCTGAGGAAAATCAACTGTCTCCCGACTAACCGCTTCCGAGATAGTGTTGGCACCTATAAAAATTCTCACAATAGGTTATATAAATCATCTATTTTTTTAAATTTTATTGTAATTCGTCAAGCCAATGTGCTAATTTTGTTCTAGTGTGATTTTTCTATGGCCCTAGACACCTTAGAACCCTTTTGGGACATTTCATGAGGAAATGAGACACTTTGCAAAGACAAGGGACAGTTTGTGAAGAAAAGGGAAACTTTATGAAGAAAAAGGACACTTTGTGAACCAAAGGGACACATTGCAAACAAATGGGACACTTTACAGAAAAAGGGAAACTTTGTGAAATTTTTTTGTAGGATCTTAATATACTCTAAATAAGCATTAAATTCATCTTATAATTGATAGATCACAAAACACAAGCTTCAAAATCAACTAACCTCCTACTGGCGGTTTACACTCGCCACTTGATCATGCAAAACATCCAACCTCACGGGCATGATATCTCATGTGCTTGACATGCTATCACTCTCCAACACTGCAAAAGGTAATTGATAAAATTTAAGTGCATGTTACTGCTTTGTCATTTTCCTTTTAACTAGCTCACTTTTACACTCAAGCACATTTGTACCATTTTCCTTTGTTAATCTTTTAGTGTGCTTTTTCATTTAACGCACCATTTTGGGTGCTAGTGAACTCTGTTTTTGATGTCATTTGTTGCATTAGAATCGTGTTCCCATGCCCTACATCATCACTCACCTATCACTATGAGGCATGGTACTTGGAAATGCCCTCTGATATGTGTGCCTTTATTCAATGTGGTTAGATGACTACCTTGATTCCACCTCTATAAAGAAAGTATAATCAAGGGGGGGCATACATCTACCCTCAAATTTCATCACTAGGAATTAGATAAGAGGAGTTTTAGGATTACTAATTAATTTGTGTTGTAGGATGCGGTTCCTAATATTGTGGTTTTGTAGATAGCTACACTGGGGGCTTCATTCTCTTGCCCTTTAAATGAGTATTCTCCTATGAAAATAAAGGTGCATTGTTTGTTTTAGAGTCCTTTAGCTTACATATGCACATAGATTCATATAGAAGCTAAAGTGGGGGCTAAATTTGTTGCCAAATATTGTATACCTTTGAAGAAAAAGGACAATTTTGTGCCCGTTTTGGTCCTACTTTAGGTCCTATTTCACCAAATTTCACCCTAAAACAACATTTATAGGCCCCTAGGGTTGTTAATTTTGACTTGGAGGCCTGATATACCCAAGGGATCATTCAACCCTCATCAAAATACATCAAAAAACATTCAAAAGTATCGGCCCCACTCAAAAATCTCTTAGTGGGACTAGGTTGCCCAAGTTGGTGACCTAGTCCTTTTTGAGGATTTTTCAAGTGTTAAGTGGGAAAATGAATAATTAGTTGAAAATCCACGATGGGTGTTGGCTTCTTAGGTCAAAATTCCTAACTTTTAGGTCAAGTTGCTTATATATACTTGTTTTTAGGTCATTTTCTCACTCTCTCTTGCTCGTCTTTTCACTCAACTCCAAAAAATCAAGTGCAAAGTGTCTTCCTCAAGAATATTCATCTCTCACACAACAAAGTTGAAGCTTTTGGATAAAAACACTAGGGCTTTTTGCAGGTCTTGGAGATCACTTCACATTCAATATCACACATTAACAAGGTTGGAGATAGATGCCCATGGAGATTCATGGAGAAATCTAGGTTGACGAGGTGCAACTAGCCACCAAATCATTCCTAAAGACTAATTTCAAAGTGCCCCCATCTTCTACCTTCAACAAATTTGGAGATTCAAGGTTTTCATACCAATTGCATTCCTTTTTACTTTCATTTGCAATGGTGTAGGATTTCTAGTGCTTTAGAGTCTTTCATCATTTCAAATCCTGTACATACATCTTATTCTAGCTAAATAGAATAGGGTTTTGCTTTGTTTCTAGTTTTTCTAATTCTAGACACACTTAGGGCTAGGGTTTATGCAAGTTTCTATTTCATTTGAAGTTTAAATACAAACTAGGGATTTGACCAAGGCAAAAACCACATTAGAAACACAAATGCATTATGTTGTTATATTGTAGGTTTCAGACAGGATTCCCACAAAGAAGCAGAATACGGACCCAAGGAACCCAAGTCCACTTTTAGTTTTTTCTAGAAAGGCAGAAAGGGACTAGGTCACCCATAATGGTGAACTAGTCCCACTGATGATTTTTTGGTACTTAATTTTGAGATTTAGGGACCCAGTTGGCCAGAATGACCTCCAGAGAAAATTTCCTAGAAAGGGACTAGGTCGCCGCAGTTGGCATAAGTTTCCTAGGTAGCTCAAAACCCTGATTTTCCAGAATTCCAGTGATCTCCACAACCTCTTCTTCAGCCTTCTTTGGTTTCTAGGTGCACTTTTTTGTTCTGTTAGATTATTTTTCTCTTATTTATTTCATTTCTATTGCACTACACCATGTTTTTTCCACTACCATAAATGTTGTTAGTTTAGGATTAAATACTTAGGTCTTCATTATACATTTCACCTTCAACACCTTCACACACTTCAACCCCTTTTAAATTGAAAAACTTGCAAGATTTAGGCATTCCCATGGAGGTTTTGTGGAACCCTCTTCCTCCTAGGTGAAACCCTAAGAAGTTGTAGAGGACTCATTACTTTACCTCCACACAAGGCATAACACTCTAGAAACCCTTAAATTTTGCAGTTCAAATAGGAAAATGTATTAATTGTGATGGCAATTGCATCCATTCTAAAAACAATTCTCATGGAAAAGTAGGGGCTTGAGGGTGGAAATTATTGATGGGTTTAAGGGGTAGACTATAATATATACTTGCCATCATTGTTTTAAAATATAAGATAGTGGCCCTCATTGTATTCTGCAAGGTAAAATTTACGCACAATCTGTACTTCTCATGGGGCTCAAAATTTATTTTAGATCATTGATCTAATGACCTTCATTGTACTCTGTGAGGTGAAATGTGCCCACAAGATCTATAATGCTCACGAGACCCAAAATTGTGGGTCCCATGAGCATTACAAGTTGTGGGTACTTTTTCCCACATGGAATACAACAAGGGTCATTATATTATAGTATAAATAAATGGTGGAAACTAAAGATTAGAAATATGGTCCTAAATCAACTAATAATTATGATCTATACTACTGGTGAATTAATATAGATTTGTACTATAATTTATAAAATTTAGGCAGATCTAATCTAATCATGTATTGAATATTGTGGTGAATTTTTGAGTGAATTTTTTTAATAGAATAAATTCTTTGGCGATTTAAATAAGACTATAATAATTTTTTGTAAAAATGTGGTGATTCAAGTCATGTTATAGCTCAAAATATTAGCCAATTTTGGATTGCCAAATTTTAACTATTAGCCAATTGGCAAATATTAGGAACTAAAAAAATCCCTGCCTTATGTTTTTATGGAATAGTCTCAGGTAATACAATGACTCGTGCATATCAAGTTCTTCATACCTTTTGTGTCTTGGTATCCTTACTTTGCTGGCTTTACTCTTTCACATGGTCAAGCAAGTATTTTGTATTTCGGGTATGAACAAGGATACTCTATCTATTTGCAAAGTCAAAGGCCATGCATTAGATAAAAATTCACCCTGGTTCTTCAATACCTTGGTGCATTGTGTCTATTTTTTATATCAAAAATAAAGATTTTTATGATGCAATTAAGCCTAATGTAAAAGCAAAAGAAGCATCATCTATCTTATCTCATCACGTATCCAATAAAATCTTGGAATGATAATAGGTTTGTTGGTATCCTGATCAACATCAATAACATGTTAATCTATCATCATTATTCCATTCTTCTTCTTCTATCATACTAACATTTTTATTCAACGTATCATGACATACAATAAAAATAACACGCAACCATCCTGCATCCAAAAATTGTTAGCATGCATCTCATATCATCCATCATACATAATCATCATATATCATATGAAAAATACAAAAAAGGAAATCATCCCCATATGCATTCATCCTACATCCACAGATTAATGGAAACATCTATATTGCATGATAAATCATCCACCATGGGAACATGATATATCATTACTCATAAACATAATAAATTTTATTCATACATATACACATGCATAATGCATCCATAATCATAACATAATGCTTCAATACATCATACATCATAAAAAGATCAAAGCAATAAGATATATATATATATATATATCAAAAAATTGACTGTCATGATACATATCAAGTGTATGATATATATCAAAATATCCATGAGACTATCCATAGCCAATGAATGAATATACATCTCTAATGTCACAAAATTGTACCATAGTGAAAATTTCATATTTATGCATTTAGACTTGCATTTATGATAAGAATATCATGGGCTAGAATTTTGTGATTCAAACTCCACGAGGACCAACAATCAAGTGAAAATAGTGCGCTACCATATTTCTCAAGAACTAGTGAGTTGGATGCCTACACAACGTGCAAACATCTACGTGACACACTAGCATCCATGCAGTTTTTTGAGTTTGAAATGCAAAATATTAGAATCCTAACTCATGACACATGTACTTGCTATGAAAATTTTGAATGTCGTAGCTCCTCTAGCCCCTTGCAACATCAAAAATCTTCCTTTTCTCTCATTTTGAAGGTTCTTTCTCATTCCTGAGACTTGAATATTTTGATCTCGCTTCCACAACAAATCAATGCTGGATTGAGGTCCCTCTCATAGTCAAAGATCTCTTGAAAGCATTCAATGGTGCATATTTATGTTTAAGAGGGGGTTGAGGCCTGTTGGTAACACTCTCTTTTTCTCATCTATTTGTGAATAGATCACTTTGTTCACTTTTCTACTTCGTGGTATAGGTTCTCCTCCTTGAGTGGGGATTAATTTTACCACTCCTTATTTGTTCACTTTGTTTACTTTTCCTATCTATCTGGCTATTCGTGGATGTGAGAACATAAAATCATATTTTTGACTGTGGCAAGCCCCCAAACAGCCCCAACATTTTTCCTCATTTGTCTTGTGTGCAGGTTGCTAAAGTGAAGCTTGGGGAAAGGCTTAAAATGCGTGACTAATTGTAAGTTTACCCTTGGATCTCCTTTGTATTTTTTGACATTTCCCTTTTTTTTTAATCTATTTTGTTGAACAAACCTTAGATCTAAGTACATCGGTAGGGTTAAAGTGTTTTTTTTTAAATTGTTGGTTCTCTATTTTCCTTGGATGTCAGTGCATCCATCAGACTCTAGTGTGTCACACTAACATCCTGATACCATGTTGTAGTTCTTTGGTCAAGAGATATGCCTCTTGGAGGAGAGATCTCAATCCCCTACTCTTTCAAATTCTAAAGTAGTCTATTTTTATATTGTTCTTTGTAAGGAATCCTTTACAATTTCTTTATTTAGCTATAGTTTGAGGTGGTTAAGGGAAAATCACTCCCTAGGATTCTCTTGAGAATGAAAAGACTTGTGAGTAGTGAATCCCCCTTCTCTCACAATATAATAAGCGTACTATATCAACATATGGATATAAAAATATTTGTATACATTAAAATATACCCTGAGCTTCCTTGGTCATCTCGACTAGGAGTGGATTGATCTGGTGGTTACCCCATCTATGGTCATTGTTGACCCTTTGTCTCACCCTGTGATGGTCTGACAATAGGCCCACCCTTAGATCTACTAAGGCCCAAGGCACTCCTATGATACTATGTGTCAAAATCACCATCTGATACAAATTCTTAAATATATGTACACTTGCTAATGACCTGAGTATATTGTGCAAGAGAAATAACCTCTCCATGTTCCTATGTGATAGCCTCAAGTTGTTGCCTCTTATTTGTCTCTTATCTCAACTATAGCTCTATCTATTGCATGTAATCTATCTCAACATCCAGTTGGGTCCTAAGATGATCCTTCTTAGTATTCCTCTAATCTCTTTCTCTAAATGGGATTGTCCATACTCATATATATAAGCATTTCTCTCCCGACGAGCCTAAACTCACTCTTACTATTAATGACCCTTATGGTGGTACCTGTGGTGGTACATGTGCTGAAACCTATGCCAAAACTTGTCCTAGAACTAGTCCCTTGTGCTCAATGCTCTATCATTGTCAGTGATGTCGGTTGGACTCATCTCTTCACCTCATGTTGCTTCCTACACCTCCCCTAGAAAAAATTATGAAGTAGAGAGGTTGGCATGTGGAAAAAAACACATCATAAGAAATGATAACTTTAAGAAACCCCCCTCAAAAAGGATAGAAAATCCTGGTGAATCTTTCAATTTTTTAGGAAAAAATATTAATTTCTATTGGAAAATATTTCCTTTTTTTCAACAAAATATTAATTTTACTGGCAAATTTTTTACATCACTAAAATTTAATAGAAATTTTTGGCAAATCTTGAAAAATAATACAAAATTACATTAATTATGATGGCAAATCCATCCAATATAAAAATTATTCTCATGGAAAA
This sequence comes from Sequoiadendron giganteum, assembly GCA_007115665.2. NCBI lineage: Eukaryota > Viridiplantae > Streptophyta > Pinopsida > Cupressales > Cupressaceae > Sequoiadendron > Sequoiadendron giganteum. The sequence continues at coordinate 6,125,707 of CM021105.1, read as the reverse complement.
GTAGGGGTCTCGGGGTTCAAATTATTGATGGGTTTAAGGGGTAGGCTATAATATTTACTTGTCACCATTATTTTAAAATAAAATGTAATGGCCCTCATTGTATTCTGCAAGGTAAAATGTACCCACGATCTATAATTCTCATGGGACTCTAAACTATTTTTAGATCATTGATCTAGTGAGCCTCGTTGTACTCTACAAGGTAAAATGTACCCACAATCTATAATTCTCATTAGACCCCAAATTGTGGGCCCCTTGAGCATTACAAATCGTGGCTACATTTTACTTCGTGGAATACAACAAGGGCCATTAGATTATATTATAAATCAATGATGGAAACTAAAGATTAGAAATATGCTCCTAAAGAAACTAATAATTATGATATACTATTGGCGAATTAATATAGATTTCTACTATAATTTATAAAGTTTAAGCATATCTAATCTGATCATGTATCAAATATTGTGGCAATTTTTTAGTTAATTTTTTTTAATAAAATAAATTCTTTGGTAAATTAAATAAGTATAATAAAATTATGTAAAAATGTGGTGAATCAAGTCACATTATAGCTTGAACTATTAGCCAATTGGAAAATATTAGCCACTAAAAAATTCATTGATCGTAAGTGGGGTTAGTCCTTGGATCAATTGCACCCCCTAAACAAGCCTAAGGAAGATGAGCTATATTACCAAAATCTACTATACCTATCTATGGTGTCATTGTCTGACCCCACTCTAGAATCTCTCACATAGTGCAAGAAAAATTGCAACATAATCCTTAGCAAGGACATTTTTCTACTCCTTGAATTTTTGTCCTAGCCTATGAGGAAAATACCTCTCCATGACATGACGAATATGGCCTAGAAGGAATCAAGTATATCAAGCATAAGAAAAATTATTGTGGTTCTCCTCCCAAGCCTCAACATCCAACCAAGGCCTCCAAGTAAACTATATCCAATAATGCGTGTCCAATAAGATATGTCGGTCTCGCCCATGTGGTGGACTATAAGAACGACATCATATCCATATATAAATGGCTCACCAGAATCTTGGTGAATGTCTCAAGTGGGCTTGAGCATAAAAATGTGCTCCCATGCCCAAATGTGTAACAAAGTGGATCTTTTAGAAATGTTGGTCACACCCTTGTACACAACCTGATGCATGTCATGATACAAGTGTGCTAGTATATAAGGTCCCCAAACAAACACAACACCATCATCTAGAATTTCTCCAATATTCTCCCAATCCAAGGTTGAATAATTGAGATTTCCGTTCTAGTACAAGTTGCCCCATGACGAATCCAACAATGACATCATTGGTTACGTTGATGTAGTGCCTCAAGCCGACCTATCCATCCTTGAGTTGAATATGATCATCCATTAGAACATGCTTAAGAGCCTCAAATCCAAGGTAGGGCTCATCTACGACCCACTCACCATGAATGTGCACTCTCAAAGTGCACCACATGTCCTCCAAGATAATGGTTGCCTCATTGGTTGAAAGGTGAAAGGAAGAGGTCTTTGAGTGCCATCACTCAACCAATGTTATCATCAATGCAAGGTGTGCCCACACCTTAGGCATGTAAGCAATGTAGTATAAGCCAACTACATGAAGAAACTCAACCTCCATGTGAGTGAAGCTAGTGATCAGGTCTCTAGAATCTAAAGATGTCACTTTGTCACAACCCTCCTTGAAAATCCAATTTATTTCAGATTTATTTCTAAATTAATCAAGTACATGATATTTTGGATGTAATGCTATTATGGTAATAAAAAATAATTAAATTTCTTGGAATACATAATTATTTAGTCTTCTTAACAAATAAAATTACAGATACTAAAAATAAATAAACAAATATTATTGCTCCTCTTTTTTTGATTTAATAAGGGATAAGCTCAAGAATAGAGCCAGACACCACCCTCCTTTTCTATAATTAAATCTGGGAGAGTATTTATCAAATTAGTTTGGACTATTAAGATTCTATTTTAATAGTCAAATATCAAATAAACTAAATCCTTTGAAGAAGAATTAACGACCATTTACATGATTATAGGTAATATAAATATTATATATATAAATAAAAAAATTGATAATCTCAGTATTAATATAAATAAAATAAATAAAGATTTCTCACTTCCTTTATTATTTGAATTAACAATGGTTTTCTTGCATGTTATCTTCAAGATTTGGCAGTTACTCTTAATTGAAAAAAGCTATGTCAAAAAAAGGGTAAAAAACTAAAAAAAAAAGGAAAGTGGCAGGTAAAAGAAGAAAAATCAGGGTGCGCGAGAGAGGAAGAAGGGAGGCGAAAAACAGAAAAGGCTACAGGAAGCTATGCTGAAGGGTCGGGAGGAATGGATAGCATCTCGGTTGCGGAGGCCTTAACTACAGAAAGATGCAGCAGAATACGTTATCAGGACAGGAATTTTTTTGGAATGCTGCTGCCATAAAGAGAATTATTCATAGAGAATGCAGATATGGAAGCTGAATTTAATAGCGAAGCTTAAGTACAAGGTAAGTAAATCTTTTCTTAGGTTAAATGTTGGATCGGTAATAGGTAACTACATAGTATATTTTCATTATTCTGTACTCGATCTGTTCCCGTGAAGTTGCATGTTAAGTTAGATCGAGCTTTTCTCTATTGGGTTCAATAATTCCAGCCCCATAGTCTCTCTATTTTACCAGCCACATCTGTTAGTCATTGTCGCGCATTAATCCTTGTCTCTCAGTCTGCTAAATGCTTCATAGGTTTATATTTTTTAGTCTTTGCTTTGGGGAATTAAATTGCATTGATTTTTAACTTAAGGTCCACATAATCGCTTTCATACACAGCAAGTCTTTCTCATATTATTATCTCCTTGCGATGTAATATCTGGTTTTATGATTGTAGAGTACTAACCCGCATTAAAATTTAATGGAAGTATGGCGAGGCCTATAAATTAGATTCTAACCAACATCATAATCATCTATGAGTTTTGAGATGATAGAAATTAGCAGCTAAATTAGTAGATCACCTTTCTACCCAGAACAGATAATATTATTGCCCAGAACGCTTGCACTTTCACAAATTTTCCCTCTACTAATAAACAATAGCATCTCAGATTACATGACTTAAGGTACAAATACTGTTGTACATAAAACTCTGTAATAAGAGAGAAAAATGCAGAAGCCAATTAACATATGGCTCACTATATAATGACCCGAGATATAACGGTATTAGTTCATAAAGCAGAAACTTCTTTCAGTAAATAAGATTTGAAACAGCACTAAATCGAAATACGAAAGCCTACAAAACCTACCATGTTCAAATTCAAAAGAGCAAGAAAAATATAAGAGTAGACCAAGTGTATACACTTTCAAACAGATGTTTCGCTCCTCAAGAGATTCAGCAAGTTTGATGATTCGAATCCAAACAAACGTTGGCAAAACAAACGTAAAATCCTAAGGCAGGAGTTTTAATGTGAAAAACAATTGAAACAAAAACTAAACTGTCGCACAAATATCGTTGCTAAAACAATAATATATTAGCAAAACAAATAGCCTCTCCTTAAGACACTTTAGTTATATTATACAAACCTAGAATATTTCAAATACTGCAAATACCCACTAAAAATATGGCTATAAATGAAATCACAGTACACCAGCGAACATTCAACTTTCTACAAAAATTCCCACCACATTCTATGATGGATGCACCCAAGTGTGATATTACAATACACCCAAAACAGTAAGATAATACACTAATTGGGTTTGTAAGACTAAATTCTTGCCTGCCAAGTAAAAAAAATCCCTTACACTAACCGCTCCAACGATAAAGCACATTATGTGAAAGCACTCGCACATTAGAAAACCAAAAGAAACAGTTTCTGAAAAGCGAGAGAAAAAGCCCTCGGTAAAAAACATACAACACGCTCAACACTTGCTCTACTATCAAACACAGTAGCAGACATTATTACGAACAATGAAAGACTTTAAAGAAAAAACTAATACCTAACCATACCCACAAAAAACAACAGAAACTAACAACTTATTCTTGTCAGGATTCGAAAAAACCAAATGCAAACACAAAACACTTCCAGTCAAGTTGGAAATACCCAAATCTTCAAATGCGGAAACAACAAGGAGACATGCAACTTTGATTCACTATTAATCAGTTGGAAATAACAAAACAGAAAACAAACTAAGAACAATAAACTATTACAACTTTTGGGAGCCTCAACCAAACTGTAATGATCAGGAGCAATCACTGCTCTTACAAAATAATTAACAGCTGCTGCTGTTCAGGAGTTGCTGGGAGCATAGAGAGAATGTTCTTCTTGAAGAGCACAAAATATTTACTGAGAGGGGGGGGTGAATCAGTAAATCAATCACAAACTTTTATTTCTTAATCTTTTCAAACTTTTTACAATCAATTTTTGATATGAACCAATTTCCCAAATTGACACAACTTTATTGAAATAATATTTTTAAAGTAGGCACCAACCTACAGATTTACACCAAGATGATTTAGTAGAATGTAGCCTACAAGGAACACCTAGACCTTTACAAATTTAGTAGACACCTGCCTACAAGGAGCACCAACCCCTAATGCAAGGCACCAATCCTTGACTTGATGGAAGTGAGACTGCCTTCAATCTGATCTGCACAAACCCAACTCTCCAATCTGCTCTATGTGATAAATAATATCACCTTCAGCCCACACAAGGAGATGGGAATCTGACTGAACTGCTAATCTTCAAAAACAACCACACTTTGAGCTTGATTTGAGAGTTGAATATATAACTTGTTCAAAAGATGCAACACTTGATGAAACAATCACAACTTGTCTCTTCAAATCTCATTCGCACCTCTTCAGATAAACTATTTGTTAATCTTAATTGATCTTATATAATCTGATCTTCTTCAGACTTTCTTTACAAAACATCATTCAAAAAGATTGACTTTAATTGTTATTAGTCGCATCACTTGAAGCTATCAACCTGTAGACACGTCCTTTCAGGCTTGAGTAAAGGAGTGCATCCCTTCAGAATTCTTTCAGACCCAACTTTTCATAGAGTAGATTAATTTTTAATCATCATAAAGGATGTTTTAAGAGAGTAATACACCCGCCTCTTTAGGAGAAGACGTCATATCTTTTCAGAATGCAAGCAGCTCTCTAGACGTGTCTCTATGATCAGTCACATCATTTAAGATACGTCTTTTAGTGAAGAACAGTCGCTTCTCTAAACACATCTTTTAGAAAAGCGCTTAATTAAAAATCATGTTCTGAAAGGCACGTCCTTCCAGATCAGCAAGTCTTTATGTCTTTTGGAGATCGCATCTGCTCATGTAAAAAAAAAACGCGTCTTTTAACTCTCCACATCATTTGTTTTGTCATAACAAATCATAAATTGGATTTGTTAGAACCTATTCTTCTAATAGCATGTATTAAGAATTTCGGTCTGTAGATGGCATGATATGACATTCAATTTCGATCTGACTTTTAGTTCATCCTTTGCATCACTCTGTCTTGTAGCAGAAGAAATGAGTAGTTCTTTAAAATGAGTTCTTGATTAATGAAAAACTCCATTAATCTCAACGATCATTGATAACAGCAAACTTCATGATTGTAATTAGCTTTCACCACTACACTTGTGCTTCATGATATTCTTTTCTTCAATAATATACTTCGAATTGATATGAACTTATCAATTTGCATGATCCATGTTCTTAATATCTCACTTGTGGTGTTTGATATCAATAACAATTTGACATCAATGACAACATTTCCAACACTTCTTACAGTCTGCTGTTGCAATCTTTTTCTCTGACTTCTTCTCTCAACTTTTTCCAACTGACTACTTCCAACTTGACAGAATAATCTGCTTTCAATTCATTTTGTCCAAGACAAACATTCCCTCTCAAAAAATTGAAATCACCTACCTCAATAAATGCTGATTTCAAAAACAGCTACCACAATCAATTTTGGAGCTGTTAGGAGCTGCAGGGAGGATCCCCCAAAACTGGCAAAGATAAAAACTGCTCCTAACAAGTAGGTGTGGGAACGGCTAGCTCAGGAACAATTAATATTTTCAACACTCCCCCTTTGTCCTGAGCCGACAAAACAACAAGATCAAATTTGATCTAGATCAACAATGCCCAATCTGCTCCTTAGGCGCACAAAACTATCAATACTCAAAGGCTTGGTGAAAATGTCTGCTAACTGCTACTCAGACCTGCAAAACTCCATCTTAATTTCACCATTTTCAACCAACTCATGAATGAAATGATACCTGATTTTAATGTGCTTGTTTCTTCCATGAAACACAAGATTTTTCGTCAAAGCTATCGATGAAACATTGTCACAATAGATCATTGTTCCATCCTCTTGTTTTTCTTTCAAATCTGCCAAGATTCTTCTCAGCCAAATAGTCTGACATGCTACTGCATTTTCTACTATATACTCAGCTTCAGCTGTTGATAGGGAAACAATAGGTTGCTTCTTAGAAGCCCAAGAGATAGCACCCAAACCCAAATGAAATACATAGCCCGAAGTGCTCTTCCTATCATCCAAACTTCTTGCCCAATCACTGTCAGTGTAACTAACCAGCCCATATTCTTTTGCTGCTGTGTACAAAATGCCATATCCTTTGGTACCATTCACATACCTTAGGAGCTACAGGGAGGATCCCCCAAAACTAGCAAAGATGAAAAATGCTCCTGACAGGTAGGTGTGGGAACGGCTGGCTCTGGAACAATTAATATTTCCAACAATTCTACACCGGCTTCCTCTGTCTCGTCTGTAAAACATTTTAGAAGCTCAAAAGCTCTGATACCATGTAGAGATTTATAAAATACAAAAAAAAACACACAGAGTTGCTGTTTTGATTTTCAATTAAACTGAAAATACCCAAATCTTTAAAATGCGGAATAACAAACAAGAGGAGACATGCAATATTTTCTTTTTCTATTCGAAATGCTGACTAGAAATGAACAATACATGAAACAAGAAACTTCAAACAAACTAATCAACTACCTATTACAATTTTTTGGGAGCTATCAACTGCTCAACCAGTTCAAAAATGATTCACTGTAAAAAATCAACTAAAACTATTTATTGTTCTTGGCAAACATAGAGCAATCGGGAGCAGTTCTGCTCACTGCAATCACTCTGCTAAATTTTCTAAGAACATTCCTTGTTGCTGCTACAACTTTTCTTCTTGCTACAAATCACTTGCTATTGCAAAAACTAACTTCTCCAGCTTTGCAACTGATAGAATAATATTGCCTTCATTCCTTTTGTGTTTCTCAAAAAATATTCCCTCTCAGATTCAGAATTACCTACCAGCATTAATTGGGAATTCAAAAATTCTCACCTCATTCAATTTGGAGCAAACTGGCGCTGTAGGGATGAAGATCCCAAAACTGGCAAGGAGAAAATAGCTCCTAACATGTAGGTGGCAACAACAAGAGGCTCAGGGGAAAACACTAAATTCCAACATCATCATGGACCATAATCTCAATTGCTCTTCAAGTGGGCATGAAAGATAAGAGGGAGATCCTGCTTTGCCTTACACTTAGAGTGCAAATGCTTCACAACCTCTTCTACTCCAAAATCCCATTTATAAAACTGAATAGTTTCCACCGCCTTCGGAGCCTCCACCATCAAGTGGGGCCTAAGCATAGAAAAAAAAGAGCCACCTTAGCAACCATAGTAGCAACATTTTGCTTTATGATTTCTTCCTGACTCCCTCCATAATTTGCAACTCAGACAATCTTCGACTTTCATCCAAACAAAATAGAAAGTACATTGACGAAAAAAAAAAGGTAACCCAAACAACTAATTTGAAGGCCAAAAACTCACACACTGACACAACAGTGGAGCCCGAGCCAAACCAATGTTGGCCCATGATTTCCATTGCATCAAAAGATCAACATGTTAATGTTCGATACAACTGTTAGAGTTAATAGATCCACGAGAGTTGGTCAAGCCATTCCACGAATCTCGAGGGGAGAATCGACTATCTACCAACAATATCCCCATCAACAATATCTGAGGGGATTTGAACCCAAAACTTTTGGCTTGATACCAATTGTTGGCCCCATGGTTGTCGTTGCACCAAAAGATCGACCTATTAATGCTCTATACAACCACCAAAGTTAATGGAACCACGCGAGATGGTTAAGCCATGTCATGAATCCTGAAGAGAGCACTGACCATTTTCCAACAACCAAGCCATTAATAATTAAAACATGGTGAGGGTGTGAAACCCCTAGCATGTGCCTCAAACTTTAAAGAACAGAACAATGTATGAATAACATCCATGCACTTCAACTAACTTCAAAACTTTTGAACTTTAATTAAAGATTCATAGCCAAATACATTAAACAAAATGTATTTCAACTAACTTTTGAAATTTTGAATGAAGGGACATTGTTTGGACACTTGTAATAACCTTGCTTTTTAGTATTTTGTTCATATTTGGCCTCTTGTGGATTTTGAGGAGATACAAGATAGATAGTGTATGTATGTCTACATTTCTTTGTTATTTTGCCTATTTTTATCAACATGTTTTGGTTTGTGCCCTACACGATAAGAAAAGATTTCAAGGAAGCAGTTAATCTTGTAGTAAGGATTTTCATCCTTTTTTAGATTTTTGTGCTCATTGGGATTATTTCCTGGATAATCTTTGCTAATAGGTATAGGATAGAGCTTACCATTCGAGTTTTACAAACTACATCAAAAGGCTTTGTGAGGAATATCAGATTGCTACAAAAGAAGGAAAGAACCACCCAAGTGAAGGAAAATGAAGCAAATTAAGGGGCCTTAGATATGTGCCTGTGTGGAGGCCCTGAAAGAAAAAAACCTATATTTATAGAAACAATATACCTTAGATTGAGATTATAAATGATATGCCTTAGATTGAGATTAGGACCCTATTAAATTGTGATTTTTCCACCCATTGAAGCTGGGGAAGATGAGAATGAGATGTCATCTTGATTGAAAACTTTTGAAAATGGTTATGCAATAAAAAAAATTGAACGCATGCTATAACATTTTTGAAAAAATAATACATTTGAAAAAGAACCGTCATAAGCGAAAAATTAAATTGTGATTTCAAGGCAAGCTTTTATGTACACAGAAGAGCTAAAACTAGATGCCATTGTAAACCCTATCGATGTAGTTATATACATATAATGTAAGATAGTATTCAATCTTATTATAGTTAACTTGAAATTATAATATTAATAATACAATAGTATTATACTATAATCATAATAAATACTAAATATTCAATAATAAAACAATATAAAACTTATTATTAATAATACAAAACTATTTAAATATAGTACAATATATTATAAATAGTTTGTTGAACATAGTTTGATTTCTTATTGTACATTATAAGTTTAGTTAATAATTTATAGTATATTTATTATTAATTATAAGAATATACTATAAAATTAATAAACGGATGCCTACAAATTCATATATCTAGATGTTTTTTATATCGATTATATAATAAGATAGATAAGCTTTAGGGAACATCCAAGTTTTAACTAAACATTTATGGAATAAACCTATTTAAGAGACAAGTATCAATTATTGAATGACACTTTAACTTGTTATTAATATATCATTATCTTATTAACCTTGAACAATTCTAGCTATTGAATGGTAAGCAATGCAATAATTCTTAAATAAATAAATAAAATAATTCTTTAGTAAAGAAATTAACTTTATTCAATTTATAAAAAATATACATGACGATTTTACATGCTATGTTATGTAGCAGTGAGTGAAGAAGTTAATATGCACAAATATGAAAATTAGTGCTTCTGCTCGCAAAATTTGTGAAAAGTGACACCTAATTCGTAGACGGAAACACCTTCTTGTAATTTGTTACAATCCGAGGCATAAACAAAAATAGGGATAATTTCCTTTACTATTGTATATCAAGATATGAATTCTAAAAGAAATTTCGGCAGCCAATTTTAATTATAATATAGAAATATATATATATATATATATATATATATATATTTCTATATTATAAATATAATATATTTTTTTACTAATTTAAATATAAAAAAGTTGATAAAAAATTCTAAGAAGATTTGTGTTGTGTCAAAAAATACAAAAAAAATTGTGTCAAAACCTAGAAGAAAATATGTGCCACGTAGAGCTACAAGAAGTTTTTTGCCACGTAAAACTAAAGATTGAATACTGGAAGGAGTTATTTATGTTAGAGCAAGTTTTCACAATACCATTGTTACTATTACAGATACATGGGGGCAAGCGGTTTCTTGGTCTTCTGTCGGTGCTTGTGGATTTAAAGGTACAAAAAGACATTCACCATTTGCTACTCATACTACAGCAACAAATGTTGTTCATACCTTAGTAAATCAAGGTCTTCATTTGAAGTATACTAAGTATAGCTAGCCTTCTCCTAACATAGTAATATAATTTTGCTTAATATGAAAAGGGAGGGATAGAATGATTCTGCTACTGCCAGTTACTCTATCTCTTGTAGATGCATCCTTGTGTCACTCACTCTCTTTCATGAGCGTAACAATGTATGACCTCAACAAGCATTAGCTCTCCTTGAAAAGGAGTTAATCCAGCCGCACCTTCCAGTATGGCTACCTTGTTATGACTTCTCTCCAGTCACTAGCTGAACCTTGGGCATCTCCCTCCTTGTGCTTAAGATAATGACTTCGAGCATGGCACATTTCCCTAGTGTGATGGGCGGTGTGTACAAGGCCCGAAATGAATTCACCGCCGTATGGTTGACCGGCTATTACTAGCGATTCCTAATTCATGCAAGCGAGTTGTAGCCTATAATCCGAATTGAGGCTAGGTTTTTGAGGTAAGCTTGCCCTTGCGGGGTCACAACTCTTTGTCTCCACCATTGTAGCATGTGTGTCGCCTAGGGTTTAAGGGGCATGATGACTTGACATCATCCTCACCTTCCTCTAACTTAACACTGATAGTCTATTCAGAGTTCCAAACTCTATGGGAACTAAACACGAGGGTTACGCTCATTGCGGGACTTGAACCAACACCTTGTGGCATGAACTGACGATAGCCATGCACCACCTGTGTCTGCATTCCTGAAGGCACTCCTTTTTTTCAAAAGGATTCGCGACATGTCAATCCCTGGTAAGGTTCTTCACTTTGCATTGAATTAAACCACATGCTCCACCGCTTGTGCGGGCCCCCGTCAATTCCTTTGAGTTTCATTCTTGCGAATGTACTTCCCAGGCGGGATACTTAACGTGTTAGCTACAACACTATATGGGTCGACATGCAAAACACTTAGTATCCATCATTTACGGCTAGGACTACTAGGCTATCTAATCCCATTCGCTCCCCTAGCTTTCATCTCTGAGTGTCAGTGATGGCCCAATAGAGTGCTTTCGCCTTTTGGTGTTCTTCCTGATCTCAACACATTTCACCGCTCCACTGAAAATTCCCTCTGCCTCTATCGTACTCTAGCTTGGTAGTTTCCACTGTCTGTCCAAGGTTGAGCCCTAGGATTTGACAACGGACTTGAAAAGCCACCTACAGACACTTTATGCCCAATAATTCCAGATAACGCTTGCATCCTCTATTTTACCGTGGCTGTTGGCACAAAGTTAGCCGATACTTATTCCTCATATACCATCATTTGGTGTAGTCCATATGAGAGTTTAGAGGTTCGACATTTAAATAAGGGAAAAGATTCACAATGGAACAATTTTGAATCTCGGTTAATTAGTGAAAAACCTTCCCCTACTTTTGAATTATCAAAACAAGAACACTACGTCAGAATAGAAGCTCCCAAAGGTGAATTAGGAATTTTTTTTTATAGGAGATGATAATATTTTTCCCTGGAGATGAAAAATCCGACCACCTAGCTTTATTAATTTGCAGATTCCTCCTCAACTGGTTAAAAGGATGAAATTAGCTGATATCATGACGATTTTGGGTAGTATCTTGATATCATTATGGGAGAGGTTGATCATTAAAATGGTGATTAATATAGCAGATTTCGAAGAACAAGCTATCAATTTATTTTCTCGATTGGGATTTTCAAAAGAAATCTCTAGTGTTATATGGATTCTAATTGATATAATTATCCTTCTATTGGGAATTACGATAGGATTATTAGTTATTGTATGGCTTGAAATAAAAATATCTGCGGGAATACAACAACGTATTGGACCTGAATATGCCAGTCCTTTGGGAATTATTCAAGCTTTGATAGATGGAATCAAACTACTGCTAAAAGAGGATATTATTCCATCTAGGGGGGATATTTTGTTATTTAGTATTGGACCAGTGGTAGTGGTCATACCTATTTTTTTAGGCTATTTAGTAGTTCCCTTTAGTCGCCACATTGTTTTAATTGATCTTAGTATAGGCATTTTTTTTGGATTGCCATTTCAAGTATTGCTCCCCTTGGACTGCTTATAGCAGGATATGGATCAAATAATAAATATTATTTTTCAAGTGGTCTCCGAGTTGCTGCTCAAGCTATTAGTTATGAAATTCCTTTAGCTTTATGCATGTTATCTATATCTCTACGTGTGATTTGTTGGAGTATGAGATTTATTTTTCCCTCTTTTTATTTCTTCTACTAACCAAAAAGAGGGAAAAATAGATAAATAGAAGGAAGGAGAGAATTCAGTAACCTTGGCTTATTATTTTTGCTTATTTTATCACTTATCTTACTGCTTGAAAAATTGAAAAACATTCCATTTCTCCTTAGTAAAGATAAGACATTACCTTCCTTTGTGTTCAAAGAAGGATAAGATCTTATCTTTATGTATTCAATTTTTACATTTTTGATTTTTGGTTTCATAAGATTTCCTAATAAGCTCTCTTATAAACTTTGCTTTGTGAGATCTTACACAGAAGATCCTAATCTAGAGTAAGACCCGTAAAAAAAAAACCTATTAAACCAATAACGATAATACCAGTAAAAGTACTTATCAACCAAAGAGGGATCCTTCCGACGGCCATTTGCATTACCTCCTTGCACATTTTAAATAGTCATGCTCAATATAATAATACATCGAAGTATTGGATTTCCGTAAATAAGAAAAGAAAGTCTTCTCATTGTTCCTAATTGAAAATGTAATTAGAGAATAGAATAGCAAGTACAAAAATAAGTAACGACCCCCAATAGAGGCTAGTACGATTCAATTCAACATTTTGTTCATTCGGGTTTGATTGTGTCATAAATAGCTTTGTGCTTTAGTTTATATAAATTTTATCATTGTATGAACTGCATTGCTGATATTAATCCCTAGAAAAAAACTCTAGGTATAGCTAGCCCGTGAATGGCTAACCATCTAACTATAAAAATTGGATAGGTTCTATATAGTCATTAATACCTCCTAAAAAGATCTAGAACTAGTAAATTCATCGAGTTGCTCTAATGAATTGAAATGATTAGTTACTAATGGAACCTCTTGTCGACTTTCTGTGAAATACTCATTTGGCCGAGGGCTCCCGAATACATCATAAGCTAAACCCATACTGACAAATAACCAACCTACAATGAATAGAGAAGGTATAGTAATGCTATGGATAACCCAGTATCGAATACTAGTAATAATGTCAGAAAAAGCGCGTTCTCCTATATTCCCAGACATGCTAAGCTCCCTATATTATTGTAAAATCAAGGGTAAATTGATCCCGTGAAAGAAAGAGATCAGGAAATCGAAAACTAATGATATCTTCTACAATCCGTGTTTGATTGTCAATATGATATCAAGGGTATATTTGAAGTATACTAAATATAGCTAGCCTTCTTCTAACATAGCAATAAAATTTTGCTTAATGTGAAAAGGGAGTAGGATAGAACGATTCTGCTACTGCCAGTTACTCTAGCTCTGTTTGATCAAGAAAAATTATACTGCTATTTTATTTCTTTGAGTGGAAATTCTCTTTGCCTCTACCGTACTCTATCTTGGTAGTTTCCACTGCCTGTCTAGGGTTGAACCCTAGGATTTGACAACGGACTTGAAAATCCACCTATAGACACTTTACACCCAATAATTCTGGATAACGCTTGCATCCTCTATTTTACCGTGGTTGCTGGCATAGAGTTAGCCAATGCTTATTCCTCAGATACCGTCATTTATTTAAGATTACAAATAAAGGAACTTAGAAACTTTTCTTTAGGCTTTATAAGCTTAGCTCTAAGCTCTCGGACTTTCTCTCTAAGGGAACTTAGAGATTTTTTCAGATTTGTAAGAAGTTCATCACACAAGGAGCCGTCAGAAGGAAAAGATGAACTTATGCTACAAAAAGAGTCTGTTTTCGACTCCTTTACCTCATTCATAATTTCATTTCCTCCAAAAACCAGTGAATGTCTCCTACCCAAGACACTTTTGGTACGATTTCCCAGATCTTGAAGAATTGAAACAAAACTATCTTTCATAAGATTGAAACTATTTTGAATATGTTCCCAATGATCTATTTTGGGATACATCTGGACCCTCAACATAGCAGATCGAATACCATTATTCGTATTCCACCAATATCTATTCATGCAAATAAGATCTTCTAATCAATAACGAGGCCAGAGAAAACATCTTATCTTTTGCCTTGTATCTATGATAAGATGTTCATCTTTTTTCCATGAGACCTTCGTCATTTGGTATCTCTTTACTATTTAATTATGTACTTTCATTTAATTTTGTACTTTCATCTAAATGATTTTCCAGATTCAAAAAATTCAAAATTCAAAATTCTCTACGGCGTCTTGGAAGAAAAATATCTTCGAAAATGAAAGAACTTGAAATTTTCTCATTGAGATTTTCAATAGTTTTTCTTTTTCTTCATTCAGATCTATCAAAAATATTTACATCTTTTATTTTCCTCTTTATTTTTAGGAAGAGACTCGCAATCTTGTATATCAAGAATCGGTCATTAAAGTACCCCAGTAGAAGAGGTATAGATCATCTATGCTTATCACCAAAAAATATGAAAAAATCATTCTTGTTCTTCTTGAAGCAACTCTTAAGATACAACATAGTCTCCAATAATTCCAAGTCAAGTTCTCCATTCTCCAAATATGGCAGAGCGAGTTCGGCTATAGCGGCTTGGTTGCCTAATTTCTTTTGATCTAAGAAACGAACCGCATTTCTGCTCTTAGAAAGCCAAGTAGCTAGTAACTGAATAATACAATACAAGCAAAAGTACCTAAATTCATAAAAATATAGAGTAGCATATAAGTTGTCATACTCACATATCCATTATTTGAGTCTCTATCAATTATTCCAATAAGGATATATCCAATTTGACCTATAGATGAATATGCAAGCATACATTTTATGCTTGTTTGAGTAATAACAATTAAATTCTCTAATATCATGCTAAGAATAGCTAATATTTCCAAAAGAAGATGCCATTCGTTCAATGAGAAATAAAAAATAAAATAAAAAATTATAGTGGCTAAAGTTGAAGCAGCTACTTTTGAAATAACAAAAATAAAAGCAATGACTAGAGTGGGGAAGTTAGAGTCGAAATGAGGAATTCTCCCTCTTTTCTATCATTTAGAACTGTGCATGAGAATTTCTTCTCGCACGGCTCCTAAGTGATAAAAAAGATTACAATAATTGTTTGATTCTCTCTTTTTTTATTACCTTCCTTGTGTATGTATAAGATTGAATCTATTCAATTGATAGAAAGAATCATTAATCCTTAACTTTCTGAGGAATCCTTACTCAGTGGTTATTAAGGTAAATCATTTTTTTTTCTTACTTTTAAAATCCAGTTATGAAAGAGTTAAAAAGAAAAAAGAAAACACAAATTTATCGAAAAGGGTAGGATTCAGCAATTGGAGAGCTACTCCAAGAAAAAAATCTATTGCAGGATTGTTAATCCAATGGAACAATAGATTGGAGAAGAGTATTCTAATCAAAAGAAATAAGAAGAGTGACACAAACATTAGAGTCATTGTGTGAGGTTTAAATAACGCCCTATAAATAGGGGAAAGATAAATCGATAAAAAGACTATAAATTGACCCACAAAAGAACCACTAAGAATCAATTTTCCTGTAGGAATTATTTTATTATTATTATTCCTGTCAACTATTTGATCCCGCAATAATATGGACTTGACATAATACATCTAAGCTGGACCAATTGGCAATGTCGCTAAGACACAGTGTAATAGAACCCAAACAATATTACCGGAGCACCTCTCTGTATCCACAACAATACAAAAGCAGGTAAAGCAGTTAGCATAAGTAACCCTCCCATTTTTTATAAATTAAGTGGCTAGAAATTATATAATTGATTATATATTTGATCATATGTAATATCGCCTCTTGTGTTTTTTGAATGAGAAAGTGGAATAGAATAATTAGTAGCGTTCCATTAAACAGAGTTTCCAATGGGTAGAACCTCCTCAGGGAATATAAAGTTTGCATGAGGCTGATCCTGAGCCGCCATTCAAGCACGAATACCTTCGTTCAAAAGAATATTTTTTGTATAAAAAGTCTCAAATTCAGGATCTTATGCTGCATGAATCTCCTGGGAAACAAAAATATGAGTCAAGTCAATATTTTGACCATTGTTAGTATTGATTCTTCAAAAAAATAGAATGAAAACCTCTCTAAAATACGTAATATAGACTAGCGTACCAAAAGTTCAAAAGAAATTCAAACAATCTAAATAATCATTATTAAAGATGCACAAATAAAGGGCTCCAAAGAAGTATAACTTTATTGTTGCAATTTTTATTTATATAATTGACCTAAAAATTCATTTTGACCAATTGAACTTTCTCAAATTGTTTCTTCTTAAGAACCAAAAATATCTATGCTAAAATGATAGATGCTAAGAACAATAAAAGACCTTGAACACGTAAAGGATCTTGAAGTACTATTTTTGCATTTTCCTAACCAAATCCACCTACATTAGGGTTATTCGTTAACGACTAATCCACCTTGATGAATTCACCTTCTGAAACAAGAAGTTCTGGTCCCGAAGGTACAAAGTCAACCACTTGTCGACCATCTGATGGATTATCAATAGTTATTTGATATCCACCCTTTTCTTTACGTGCAATTTTACTTACTTTACCCGTTACTGAAGCATTGTAGACTGTATTGTTGCTTTTGCTACCATCGGGATAAATTTGTCCTCTTCCTCTATTACCAACCACATATATGGGATATTTCAGGAAGTGCGCTGCTTTATTAGTAGCGGGATTGGGTGAAAGGATGGGAAACACAATTTCACTATATTTTTGACCAGGAACAAGACCTATTATTAGAATATTTTTTTGATTGGGACGATAGTTTTGAAAATAAAGATCACCTATTTTTTCCTTAATCTTAGGATAAATAAAATTCGGATGAGCTAATTCAAAACCTTCGGGTAAAATAAGAACAACTCCTACATTTAAAGTTCCTTTCTTACCATTACCAAGAAAAACCTGCTAAAACATTTATACCTAATCTCAAAAACACAAGCTTACAAAACCTATTTCAGCTTTGAAATTGATGAGAAAGTGCCGACAAAATAGTCAGATTTTGATTCCAATTTTGACTAATATTGTGCGAAATTGATACCAATTGATCATTAGTATTTATTGGTATTTCCGAGAAAGTAGCTAAAAACATAATTTTAGCATATTTCCACCTTGTGGAAGTCAAAAACCATAACCATGACCGACATGTTTGAAACAAACCCCATTTCTCAAAAAGAATATTGATTTGAAGGGTCTTAAAAGAAACTAAAAACTTGAGTTCTGAAACTAAAAACTTGAGTTCTTCTTTATTCAAAAGGTCACCTGTGGCTTTATCTTCCATTATGTCTTTTAAACTTTATGTTGAACTAGAATTTTCTTTTTCTCCAAATTTATTCATTCGCAAAGATATTTCGGATAGAAGATCATCTTGATAAGATTGAGTTTGAATAAGATCTATGTTTGAACTAAATCTGTTTTTAGAATACTGGTTAGAGGTCTTTTCTTCTGAATCTGAATTACTTAAAAAAGGATAGCAAGAGTTTTTGTCAAAATTGACAATTTGTGGGCTTATTAAAGGAGTTTTATAAATATCTTCAATCGAAAAAATCCGTTCTTTCGAGTTCTTCTTGGTTGGTTGTGTTAGAAACCTCGCTTTTCTCTTATTATTGAGTCCAGAATCCATTTTTGATTTAACTTTATCCCACGCATTCTTATCACCTTTGGCATTTATCTTAGCATCTCGTTCCAAAATGAGCCTTTTTAGCTCTATTCGTAGTTTTTCTTTTTGCGTATTTATCTTCTCGAGATTTTTTTGAGAACGATATATATTGCTAAAATCTCGAACTAGAAAATCATTTATTCTGTTTTTAATTTTAGATTTACGATTAGATTTACCACGTTTTTGTCTAAGCTTTTGTCATCGTTTTATTTCTTTTTGGATTCTGAACTTTTCAGCTTGTCGAGCAGCCTGTCTTTCAAGCTCCCGAGCTTTCATTTCTTTCTTATGTTCTTCTCGTCGCTTTTTTAATTCTTGCGCCCTTTGCCAACGCTTTTGTTCATCTTCTATCTTGAACGCTTTTAATATTACTAAATTAATTATACGACATGGTGCACACCATCTCCAAGCCAACCAGGTGCCACATTTAGCTCACTTTCACTGCCCCACCTCATCCATGTTATTCGCGTTGTGTTCTGTTTCACCTGTCCATAATAAATGGTGCTTATAATATACACGCTATACTATGCAGTGAATTTATTGTATATCTTTCTATAAATCGATGCAGGAGGTTGTTTCCTATGATGCTTAGTTTTGCAACCAATCTTCTTTGTTTCCTTCTGCGTTTCTTTGTTTATTTTCATGGTATTAGAGCCTGGCTGAGATTGGTTGTTTGATAGGTTTCCTTATGCAAGTATAGTGTCTAAAAATATCTAATGCTCATGGGAGCCTGGAGTTACAGGGATTTGTTATAGAATGGGCTGTTGAGTTGGAGGTGTAGAGTGCTGAAGTAGAAGAGCACAAACTTGAGCTATGAGTTGAACGTGTTTGGAGTAAAAATAAACAACACGAGCTATTTGAATTCTTGAATTTTTGAATTACTATTTGATTGGAGTCATAGGTGGGATTGCCTTATTGAGTTGGAATTGTTACTTGATTGGTTGCTTTACACTCTTGGCATTAAGTATTTTTATTGATGGAAATCTACCTTTTGGATAGTCTTTTATTGATGAGATTACACTCTTAGATAGAGCATTTTATTGTTTAGACTATTCTTTTGAATGAGTCATTTATTGATACGATTGTTCTTTTGATTAAGGTTATTCAATGTTGAGGTCATGGGTAAGTGCAAGAAGTTGAGGCCACGAAATGTGGAATTTTTTGCCTTAGCCAAAAAAATGAAATCGGCATTGCAAAAACGAGATCTCATTTTTAATAAACGGGATCCCATTTTTTAATAAACGGGATCCCCTTTTTTAATAAATAGGATCTTGTTTTTTAATAAACGGGATCCCAAACCAAAAATCAAAAAATGGGATCTGTTTGAAAAATTCCATTTTTCAAAACTTTTCAAAATAGGAAAACTTTCTAAAATGGAAATTTCCATTTTGGTAACTTTTGAAAACGGGATCCGCTTTGTAAAGTTTTTCATTTTAAATTGTCCATTTCTGAAAAATTTCCATTTAAAATGGGATCCCATTTTCAAAAATTCCAAAAATGGTAATTTTTTCGACAATTTTGAAAATGGGATCCCATTTTAAAATTTCAAATGTAGGTTGGATTTTTGCTTTGTTTATAGGTTTGGGAAATGGTTTGGGGATCCGAACCTAAGCCATGGCCCTAGTTGGACCTGCAAGTTGAAGGTCCTAGCAATGTCACAAAAAATAGTGATTTTGGGCATACATCTGAAGGCTTTATTTGTAGAGTTTTTCAATGAAATTCAAACCCATTATAGATTAGATAGTGTAGATTCCAAATATGTTTTTTTTTTTACAATTGAATTTATTTTTTTATTTTTCATTTAATTTCTAATTAAACAAGTCCATAAACTTGAATTATTAGTGTTTTTTAGTATTTTAATAACTTTTTATCAACATAACATTTTTATGAACAGACTACACGAGGGAAAACTTCATACAATTCTTTTCAATTTAATAAAAAATAAAAAAATGATAAGTTTAGGTCATCTTATGCATGTCATACACGAGATTTTTCAAAATGACAAATATGCCTAATAAAAATTTAACGAAAAAAAAATTCAATAAAAAATTACAAAAAATTATCAAAGACAAGCTTCAATGAGTCACAAATCCTTTCCCAAAAGGATTTAGAAAAATACAATAATTTAGGTCAAAATATGGATGTCGTACACATGAACAGTGGTTTTTAGAAATGCCTATTGAAACTCAATTTTTACAATATGGGTATTGAAATAAATTACATATTTGGAAACTAGACTCTAAGTACTACATTTTATGATCAATCACTTTTTCGAAGATTCCATCTCTAAATGCTTCAAATTTTAAGGTCAAAGTGTCAAATTCTAAAAATCAGGGTAAACACTTCCACTTTTTGGCCAAAAAGTGGACTCAACTTCTTGCCAGCACCCTCATACCTTTGAGCTAAGGTAATTTTTTGATAAGTAATTATGATAAATTTAAGCTTATATACTTTAGATTATGAATTTATTATTACAAAGTTTTTTGTGTAATCTGAGCTATAGAGAGCTCATAGGTTATCCTTGGAATTAGATTAACCAAAGAAGCGAATATTTTACACAAAGAAAATACATAGTAGATATTTTATAGTAATAAAAAGGAAATAGGTTGCTCTTGGGGTTAAAGACTACCCAATGGAGGGAATTACCTATGCATAATATATGAATGGTCAAAATCCAAATCGAGCTAAGGGTGGTGGGTGAAGAGATGACAATTTGTATATGAAACTTTGGCCAAAGTAGTGTGAGTAGCCACTAATTATACTATCAGTTCATTGTGATCCATTATAGCATACTAGGTCGAGAATTTTAATACATATATGTTGTAGCCATTGTATTGAAGTCTAAGTATGTAAGACACAACACTAAGCTCAAGAAGACTATTGTTATGAGGTTACCATACCAATATCTTCATCGAATGGAGGGCCATATTACTATAAATGGAAGATGTGCAGGGGACTACATTAAGTTCATGGTTGGCAGAAAATTTCTTGAGTGATGCTTCTCCTCATCAGTTTGTAGTCAATATTTGAGGGGGACTACCTGGACCATTCATAACTATTTCTAATGAAGCTCAATTGAGCTATATATGTATCATTATATTCCATCTTTGGAAATTTGTAAAATATAATATGTTTATATTGAGAATGAAATCAATACTATAGAAAATTGTTATGACACATGTGCTCATTATTCTCTTTTTGGAAAGAAAAAATGTATTGCAATGTGAATTGAAAATAGTTTATTTACTTTAGGCTAAAGCATAGATAATTTATTTTCATAGAGTAATCGACATGTTACACATGGTGTCTGAGCTACTAGGTTTAAATATGGAGCCTATTAGCTCATTATGCAAGCGATGTGTAAACCTTATCGAAAGATAATGGTTGAAAAGTTCTTATGAGAAGATGGCAAGAGGAAAATAACAAAATGGAAACAAAAAGGGAAGTTATGATTCTTGAAAATTTGTTCAAGTTTGGGACCAGGAAAGAATTGTCCCATGAGTTGAAAACTCCTAAACCAACAACTCACTAGGATACACCCTTGGATTGTGGAGGATTATGCAACCAAATTTAGTAGGAGGGTTATGGAGGTTTATTAACAAGTACCTTCATCCTACAATTTTTTTTAAATGACTCTAAGGGATAAGAAGAATTGAAATAACCCCTTTACTGATAGCAACCAGTAGTTGAAAAGAATCAAGGATTTTGGATTTAGTAGGGATATTATGAATCTATGAGTATGCTTTATTGAAAAAGAACTAATGCATAACATAAATTAGAAACTTATGTCAAAGTAGGAATTCAAAGTTTTGTGAATAGAAAAAAACTAGAGAGGTAACAAGAGGTTGGATAAACCCTTGGTAAACCTAATTCGATACAAGGTTAAAATATTACAATTATAATTGGATTCAAGAGAGAAATTTGATACTTTTGAAATTTGATTAGTCAGAAAAAGAAGCAACCTACATAGAATAAAAGGCAACATGATTCCACCAACCGAAATAGGAAAGATCGATTTGTAGATTCCAATTTAAAAGGAGGAAAGAAGACAAGCAACTCTAGAATGTCTAAATTTATGATAAAATAAAACTATCAAGAATTGGGATGAAATCACTTGGAAAGATGATTGTTAATTGGGTACTAATAGGTGAATCAGATTATATCCAACAAAGGCTCGGTTAGAGCTTAGTTTGGTTGAAGTGTAGACTAAACTTACCAAATTTTCAATGAAATTAAATTTATGCTAGATCTTTAAATGATCATTTGAAAAAGTTACAAAGAGAAATTGAATATGGTTAAAAGTTCATTCGTATACATGGAGAAAAGGATTGTAATGTAAACTAGAGCATCTATTAGCTTGAAAGTTGTTGATTATTCATTAGATCTCGTTACTAGGGATCCAACTATTGATTCTAAGAGATTAGAAGGCAATGGTCAAACCATTTTTGGAAACAAAAAGTATATACAAAGTATAACTAGTAAAGGTAAGTAAGGTGTATAACAACTATTCAACTATGAAGAGCCAACAACAAAGAATGTTAAATCAATTCAACCAATTTGAAGAAAATGGATGATTTTTATGAGCTCAACTATTAGGATGATCTAAATTCTTTGAAACACTACTTGGTTAAGAGAAATAGTGGATAAAATTGGAATAAAGTACCCCATACAATGAAGTTAATTAATGAATTCTCAAATTGAAAGAACATTTGACTTTCTCGTAAGTCATTACTTAATTGTAATCTTAACCGCAACAAGGTTGGCAAGAAAAAGATAAGCTATTGGAACTACTAGTGAATGGTAGTGGAAAGGTCAAGGCTTATGACCAATGAGGAAGAAATATTTACAACACAATACTTTATACGTATTTGTCTTGGAAGATCATATTTGTCTCAGAGGATCAAATTGATATTAACAATAATTTTTTGGAAAAGCATAGGCAATATGCTTCATCATGAAAGGCAATATTATTGCCTATACTATCGAAAAAAGAGGGTTCATGAACTCATGATTGTGATATTTTATGAAATTTTAATGCTTGGTAATTAGGTATGATTTAAATGAGAATTGTTGACATCTTTTGGAAGAAGATAAAATCAAAACCAACATGATTTAAATGAGAATTTTTACTCAAAATTCTTATTTGAAGAAATAGTTTGAGTTGAAAATTGAAATATAACTTTGGAAATGATCAAAAGATGAGATAAATCTAGGGTATGGATGACCTAGGATGTAGGATGACAAGTGGCTTCTTCCTATTGGTTGAGGATTAGTCCCACATTCCCCCAGTTTGCCTCTTCTCTCCTCAATCTCACCGATAAATCCAAGGCTTTCCTTCATCATTTACATGGAAAATTTGAGCATTCTTACAATAGTCAACTTGAGTTAATCTTATCTCTTTGTCTATCATCATTTAGCTTATCAAGGGTTGGGAAAGGGTTGCTTTCTGCACAAAGAGTAGCACTAATCCAATATGGAATAGGTTTGAATGTGTTTTGATAATGCTTTCATTTAGGTTCTTTTAATTGGTATTTTGTTATCATCATTAACCATATTTAGATATTTCATAGGAGCATGTAGTTTGTTACATGGGTATGTGCAGGATCATCATGGAAAAAACAAGCCCTTAAGTGGCAAAAATTTCAGAAAAATCAGAGTTAGGCAACTTGACATAAAAATTTGAATAAGTTATCTATATTATTTCAAAAATATGTACGAATAGAATTTGTAGAAAATTGAATGTATTTTATAAATTACTAGGTTTATTTACAAAAAAATAAAATTTATTTGGTGAAAAATTGAAATTTCAATAGAGTAGTACTTAAATTTCAGGAAAAAACTAAGAAGTAGGTGTCTGTCTGACCACCCTAACCACATTAAAATGATAAAAAAAAAATTATAATATTTTAGATAAAAGTAGAGGACACATGTCTCGATGTGATGCATATTTTTTGGTAATTTTTTTCCAAGTAAATAATTAATTATATTTTTTTATGAAAACTTTTAAAAAATATAAAGACTCGTATCTATGACCACCTTAACTTGGTCAAAACTTCATGAAATTCAATTTTTTATTTTTTAATCTTATAGTATGTGAGGCATAGAATGTGACACATGTTTTGGATTCAAAAAATATGATACCATTTGAAATCTATAGATGTTTTTCAATCAACCTAAAAATCAGAACTTTAGTCGTAATTCAATAGAAAATGAATAACAATTATTTATTAAGTTCAAAGTAAAGCATAATTTATATTGGTGGAAAGCTAAGAATCTCCTTTAAAAACCTTTTTCGTTTCATCAATTTTTGGTAAAAAAAAAGTCGTCAGCCACATACCCATCATATTGCCACTTTATGGCCCATCATGATCCTGCACATACCTACATTTGATTTTCTATGTAGGATAATGTTTGTCAAAGTTTTATGTGCAGATTATGAGCTCACATTCTTATCTTCATGAGTAAATGGGATGATGAATTTAAATCATGAACTTGATATGTTTAATAAGTAAATGAAATATTGAAATAGGTATTAAGATGTTATTGCTCTTAAAGGAAAGATTATGTTAATGAAATGTAATGAAATGACTTTGTATTGCAATTTTAATTCTAATTCTTTGTTGATGCAAATGTTTGATGATGCAAATTGATTTAATGTGAAATTTTAACTACCTTGGTGTTGTACTAAGTTGAATGCAAGAATAGGTTCAAGCATCTAGAAGAGAGGGCAAGTATCACTTAGGAGAGGGGATTCTTTTGGTAACCCTTAATAATCCTATATTGAGATATAAAACACACACCTCTAGTTTAGTAGAGTCGTGTCAAGATAGTTTGGTAAAATGGTAAGTTATTTTAAGTCTTATTAGTGCATGATCATGTTTGAGAATTTTCATGTTTGGGGGTAAATTAAATGACTTTGGTTTTATTCTCTAGTTTCTTGGTTGTTCATGATTTGAGTTATATGATTGAGTCCCTTCGATATGTGAGTTCTTCTTTGCATATTTTCTAATTGATGATTATATATATAATGAATATATATATACATGTGTGAGAGTATAAATAATAACCCATACAAGAGTACATTATTAGCATAGGGAAATTAATTGGACATATACCACACATATATGTATGTGTGTGTGTATATATACATAGTTCATTGAAAACATAATTAAACGTATTATATATATCTGTGTGTGTATATACATGTTTGAGTTTGGATAATAAGATAATGGTATATGTATGTATGTGATACATACATACATATATATGTATATATATAATTACTTATATATATTTGCATGGATTTATATGTTTTTATTATCTTATGAATATAATATTATATATATTATATATTATTTATATATATATAATATACATATATCATATTATATATATCAGCTTATATATTTATATACTCAACCAATTATCATTATGTAAATCGATTCATAGAAATAGATCAATATATAGATCATTGGGATATATCAATTGTTATTTATACTATGCAATAGTTGTGGCTATTGTAAATAAACTTGTTTTGTGAAATATATGTAGTATAAATAATGGGTGTGATGCTTTAAAAGGAAATTATGGGCCGATTTAGGTGAACCATAGGGAGGTGATAAAATCTACATGGAATAAGGGAAAAATTATAAATAATTGATATGTTATAAGGAAAACATGGCATGCCTTATGGAAGTATAGTAAGCCAACACATATAGGAGTTATTACTAGTGCTAGAGTAGTGAGTGGGCAATAGAAGTTTAAAACAAATAGAAGTTTTCCAATGCATAGCTTGAATGGCCATAAGACTTTGTAAAATGATTGTTGAAAGATAAATCCATGAGAGTATGACTTAATCATTGGAGAAAATAGAGAACCAAAAGATAGGAAGCATTGTGTTTTGGTGGTGCCAAATTATGAATTGTGTAAACCGAGTAGAAGTCTTTAACTTGCAAATCAATTTCCAGTTGGTAAGACAATGTGTAAGTATGAATTGGTCTACTTTGAGCTGGCCAAATAGTTGACCTGTAGGAGACCATAACCTTCAAGCATTTCTAAAAAAAATTCTTGTTGTCTTGAGGAATGAGGCGACTCATTCCAAAGGTTGTGTATGTGTTTGAAAAGCATTGATATATTCTTCCACCTTCTCTAATTAAATGTTGAGTTGAACTAAGGAGCTGAGAAGTTTCTTTTTGAGTAGCTTGTTTGTAGGCAACAAAGGCTCATGTTTTTCTATAAATAGGAGTACCTTTCTAACTTCATTTGGATGCACAATTCACTTGCATTCTGTTGCTTTTTGTCTGAGATATTCTTGTTTTCAGCTGAAAGTTTATTTGTGAGGAGAGTTGTGACAGTTATTAAGACAAATTTCTTAGAGTGGAATTAGAGAATAAAATAACTATTTGTAAGCTCTTCTTGGAAGGACTGAGTTTGAAAGGATTGAGTGACTTTGATTGCTTGTTTGGAAAAATGTGTATTGTTATCATAAAATGATTATTTTTCTCTTTGAATGTATGTGACGGATTCATGAAGAATCTAAATAAGAAATGTATACAATTGTTTGATATTACTATGTATTCTATATTGTGGAATAGGTATATATGATAGTATTGAATACTATATGAAAGATAGAGCTTTTATAGGAAATGCTTAGTTTGAAGAGTTGAAATTTACAAATTGCTTGAGTTTCTTTGATAAATGTGTCATAAGTGCATGTAAGAGATAACTTGTATATGATAGAATATTATGCTAGGTAAACCCTAGTGGTTAATGAGCTTAGCATATAGAAAGATAATGTTGGTATGAAGACATGTCATTGTAGATAGGATGTGATGACATGCAAACCATATTGATAGTCTATACTTGATGATCACTTGATTATTGTTTTATTTGATTATTGATTGATTTACTCTAGGTTCAGAAAAAGCTACATGTTTGGATTGATAATTGATTATTGATTTTATCCTAGGATTAGGGGAAACCAAGGTTGAGATTAACCTATATGATTAAGTTGAGCACTTGAAATTGTGAATTACTATTTGATTGGAGTCATAGGTGGGATTTCCTTATTGATTTGGAATTGTTACTTGATTGGTTGGTTTACACTCTTTGCATGAAGTCATTTTATTGATAGAAATCTACCTTTTGGAGAGTCTTTTATTGATGATATTACACTCTTGGATAAAGCCTTTTATTGTTGAGACTATGCTTTTGAATGAGTCATTTATTGATACAATCGTTCTTTTGATTAAGGTTATTTAATGTTGAGGTCATACCATTGGGCTAATGTAATTTATTGACAAGTAATTATGATAAGACGCAGCTTCTATACTTCAGGTTACAAATTTATTATAACAAAGTTATGTTTGTAATCCAAACTTTAGAGAGTTCATAGGCTATCCTTGCAATTAAATTAACCAAAGAAGAAATTAGCTTACACAAAGAAAATACATAGTAGAAATGTTATAGTCATAAAAAGGAAATAGGTTGTTCATGTGGTTAAAGACTACCTAATGGAGGGAATTACCTATGCATAGTATACAAATGGTCAGAATCCAAATACCATGAAGAAACCAACAAATACGAAGATACAATTCAAGCACAGTGAATACACCAAAAAATGTATGCAGTAAATCTAATATTACAAATTTAGGAAATGTCAATATGTAGGATATTAGGCAAGCATGAGGTGTTGATGTGTATCGACACCTCTCTAGTCTCTAAACCAGCTGGGCCACAAATGTCAATAATGCCAATGACTCACTCTCTATATAATGAATGCCTAAGTGTATACAAAGTGTAAAGTATACACTAACATTGAAGAAACAGGAAAATATGAAGATACAATTCATGCAAAGTGAATACAAAAAGTGTATGCATTCGATATGATATTAGACATTCAGGAGATATAGATATATAGGAGATCAGGCAAGCATGAGGTGTTGATGTGTATCAAAACCTCTCTAGTCTCTAAACCAGCTCAGCCACAAATTTCAATAATGCTAATGACTCACTTTGTCTACAATAAATGCCTAAGCAACCTTATTAGCCTATATGTATGCAAAGTGTAAAGTATACACTAACAACCCCCCTTAAGCATAGCTTAGGTGGGCATGGATAAAATAGGTCCCGACTAATAGCTTGATGAGGTACTAATGTACAATACAAAAGAAAATGAGTCCTGACCATGAAGCCTGATAAGGTACTCATACACAATGCAATCTCTCTAAAAACCAAAGTAAGATAGAAAACCTATCCTCCAAAAAGAGAGAAGATGTGGAGAAGACTAGAAAGCCCCCCAAAGGGTGATGATGATGTTAATATAGATGAAAAACCAAGAAGAGCTCATAGATGAATGAAATTTCTCTCAATGAAGGGTTTGGTGAAGATGTCAACAACCTACTCTGAAGACTGGAAAAATAATAAGTCGATGATCTAGCCATGAATCAACTCTTGAATGTAATGCATATGAATCATTATGTGTTTGGTTTGATGATGCTGAACCAGATTCATGCATATTTGAATAGTACTCTAGCTATCACAATAGATGATTATAGGCTACTTGAAAGGAGTACCAAAGTCAAAAATAATTTGTTGAAGCCATATAGCCTCAATGTTGAGTTAACAATCCCCTTGAACTCTTCCTTTGTGGATGATATAGCAATAGAATTTTGCCTCTTGCTAGACTAACTGATAGGACCTCAACAGAGTGAAAAGTTGTAAACTGAAGTGGAATTCCAATGCTCAGTGTCACCAACCCAATCTAAATATGTATAACCAACCAAGTCAAGTGATGAACCAAATCTGTAGTGAATCCAAAACCCAAAATTATCATGAAGATAATGTAGGATCCTCTTAGCTACTTTCCAATGCAACTCATGAGGTTTCTGCATGAATCTCAAAACCATACCTACTACATAGGAAATGTCTAGCCTGATATGAGTCAAGTATATAAGACTACCAACAAGTTGTCGATATAGTGTAGCATCAACCAATGGTGTAGTACAAAAAGTCTCAAGCTTGACTCCAAAAATAAAGGGAGTCAGACATGGTTTGCAAGTAGTCATATGAAACCATGCAAGTAGATCAAGAGTGGGTTTTTCAAGTGTAATCCCTGAAGCTAACTATTAAATCTCAATAACAAGGAAGTAGTGTAATAAACCCAAGTTTTTCATGTCACTTCTATCCTCTAATGATGTCTTCACTACTACAATGGTAGATGAAGTACTCCCAGTAATAAAAATATCATCAACATATAGAACTAGTATCAAAAGTGAATCATCATGTCATAGTAGATTCACATTAGGATCATAATGACATCTAGTAAAACCTAAATATAGGAGGTAGGATCCATTTTGGCATACCAAGCTCTACGAGCTTGTTTGAGGCCATAGAGAGACTTCCTAAGTCTACAAACTAAGGATGAATCCTGAACAAACACTAGTGGTTATTCCATGTAGATTTCCTCCTCAATGTCTCTATGAAGAAATGCACTCCGGACATCCATCTAATGTACATCCCATCCATGTGATGCAGCTATAACAAGTGTGAAATGGAATTCATCTTAGCAATTGGTGTAAAGGTTTTTGTATAGGCAATGCCTACAACTTGTGAAAAACCTTTGGCTACCAATCGTGCATTGTACTTATCAACTGACCCATCTGATGTAAATTTAGTTTGATATATCCACCTACATTAAAATATCTTCCTTCCCTTAGGAATTGAAGTCAAATCCCAAGTGTGATTTCTAATCAAGGAATCATATTCATCATCCATAGCAATATCTCACTCTGGTATGCTTGATGCCTCTCTAAATGTTTGTGGATCAGAAACTGCAGCAAAGAAGGCATGTGGCCTCCTTGAAAAATCTAATTGAATCAGCTTGTCATAGATGCTAAATCGAATACTCTCGTATCTACCCTATGTAGAGTCTAAGACATGGGTGAGTCTGGTGCAGATATATCGACTTCTAATGCAATCCTTGAACTAGATGAAGATTAACCCTCATCACTATCGTCCTTGTGAGAAATAGAAGAAGAAGGTACTATAATAGGAATGTGTTGAGAATGACCTAAATCATCAGTACTGTAATTAGCACCTGAAGAGTCCACAATATGTTGAGAAGTTTCAAGTATAGTTTCAAGAGATGTTTATTGAAACTTAACACTTCTCTCAATAAACAATTCATGTGTTTTAGGGTGGGGTAGGCGATAGCCTTTTACACCATTTGGATATCCCACAAAGATGCAAGGTTTGGATTTTGGATCCATAGCCTTGTGTTTTCTCTTTTGGAATGTGTGCCATGACATGATAGCCAAAAACTCTAAAATGATCAACTAAAGGTTTCCATCCTTTCCAAGCTTGAAAGGGAGTGATACCCTTTAAGGCTTTATGTGCAACTCTATTTTTTATGTAACATGCACAATTGACTGCTTCTACCCAATATGATGGTGTGAGGCCCTTAGAGTGAATCATACAATTATCAATCTCTTTTTTTTTAATTTTTGCAACACCATTTTGTTTTGGGGTATAAGGAATTGTGTGCTACAAATCGATCCCCTCTGATATACAAAATTGCTCAAAACTATTGTTGACATATTCTTTCCCATTATCTGTTTAAAGTTCACCTTGATGACTTTCCTTGATTTTTTTTTGACAAGAGCTTTGAAATCTTGAAAAGACTCAAACACTTCTGATTTTCTTCTAAGAAAGTATACCCATGTAAAGCATGAGAAATCATCAATGAAGGTGAGAACATATCTAGCCTTTGTAAAATATCGATGGGGAAATGCCCTTGAAACATCACTATGAACAAGTTCTAAAACTTGTGTTGCCCTCCATGATTTACCTTTGTCAATTTTTTCTTTTGGATGCTTGCCAAGTGCACAACCCTCACAAAACCCTTTACAAAATTTAACCTTAGGTAATCCCTTAACCATATTTTGTTGACATAGTTGTTCAAGATAGTGGTAGTTAAGATGGCCAAACCACTCATGCCAAAGTCTGCTAACTTCATCTAAATGGGTTAGTAGTGCTTTTAGAAAAATATTTGTGTTAAAATTGGAGAAGGTATATAATCTAGATTGACGATTTTTCTCTCCTATTGCTACCAAATAGTTTCTTTTTAATTCTCTTATCTCAACTTAATCTAGAGAGAAGTGTACTCTCATGACCTTCCCTAAATGAGTTATTTGATACACTAAAAGAAGATTAGTTGAGAGTGAAGGTACACTTAAAAAAATTTCAAATGTTCCTCCTTCAACTTCAATAAGCCCTCTCCCCTTTACCAATGTTGGAGTATCATCACCTAAAGTGATTGTGGACCTACTTGATGGTTCTAAGGATGAAAAGACAGCATGTGAAGAACCCATATGGTGTGAAGCACCATAGTCTATTATCCATGATGGAGATAAAGATGCTTTAGTAACTAAGGATTTTCCCTTTGATTTCTCTTTGTCCTTAGTATTATCTTGATTTGATGAAGATGCCTTGATAGAATCAGGTAGCCCTATATTATTCATTTTGAGAATTTGTTGTAGAACTTCAATTTTGTTCTTCATGCATTGATCTTCATCATGTCCAAGATTTTTACAAAAGGCACATTTAACTCTCTTATTACCTCAAGATAGCTTTTTGGAGTTGTCCATTTTTCTTTATTTCTTAACTTCCTTGTCCTTTTTAGTGTTCTTCTTCTCCCCTTTTGAAGTTTCATGTATGTCATTCCCTACAAGTAGGGCTTGAGGTTTAGTAGACTTCAAAGTACCTATTTGAATTAAATTTTCTTGCTCCCTTGTGAGATCAGCAATAAAGTTATCAAGTGTGGGGATTGACCATGAGACTCCAAGAGCTCTTTTAGTAGAGTTGAAAGTTGATACAAACACAGAAAATTATTGACCTAACATGGAAAGTATAGAAAGGATTAATTGATCCCCTTTCTTGTCAATTCCACATTCTCTTAAGTGCAACTTCAAGAATATAAACTTAGTGAAAAAGTCTTGTAAAGTTGAGAAACGCTTTAGACTAAGACCTAAGAGTTGATTTTCCAACTCGTGGCTTCTAAGTTTATCTATTTTCCCAAATAGTTTGTCAAGATCTTCCCAAACTTGGTTGGGTGTTTTCAAGTTCTCAACATGGAACAACAAATCGGGAGATAAATTTAGACATAAGAAGCCAAATGCTTGATCACACTTATTGAAAAAAATTTCTTTGTCTTTAGCTGTTGTAGGTTCTTTCTCTGTTCCATAGTCACCCTGTATAACCCTATTAATTTATTTATGGAAAGATGTTAGAATAGTAAATTAATTATATGACAGTCCACACCATCTCCAAGCTGACCAAGCGTTTGCATTCAGCCAACTTTCACTGCCCCATCTCATCCATGTTATTCACGTGATGTTCTATTTCACCTGTCCATAATATGTAGTTAATTTATTGTATATCTTTCTATGAATCAATGCACGAGCCTATGTCCTGCAGCGCTCAGTTTTGCGGCCAATCTTCTGTGTTTCTTTGTTTCTTTTCAGGCTGACCTATTACCCATCATTACTTTCACTAGGTAACAATTCTCTGAATTTGCTCACAGGTGGAATTTTGAATGTAACAATTTAAGCTGTTAAATGAGATTATGAAGCTGCATGCTTCGGTGGTGAGTGAAGAACAAAATGTTTTTGAGATGTTTATATTCGCATACTAGCTATCTTTCTTGAAAGTCTAATTATAAATTACTCCCAATGCTTTGAAAAGCACCCGGACACTTAAAGATTCTCTATTTACATTGGTCAGCTCTACTCAAAGTCTAACAAACATGCTTGGATAAGGATAATTAATTTTTCTATTCTAACAACAAATGCATGGCTGAAAGGAATTTTTTTAAAAATAGACTTTTTTAATCTTTACTTTACCTTATCAAGACAATGATAGGATTTCAAATGGCTTACAAATGAAGAGGGGGAGTTCATGAAAGGTTGCAGCTTAGGGATATCATTTTAATCCATGACCCCATGTAAGTTGCAATTTCTCTATGAACTGATTCCCTGTGCAAACAAAATTTGAAATCTGCTCCTAGTAAACATATTCCAATTCAATCTATAAAACTGGAATGTTAATAATTTCAAAGGATTGTACGTCAATATATGCCTTTAAAAGTGGCAGTGAGTAAAGGGAAATCCTCTGCACAAATGGGTTGGAGTTTCATCTTTTTTCAAGATGTGGAGCTGCAGTGATCTTTTTATTATGATCTACAACGGGGTCGGAGCATTCAATGCCTTTACAAATTGATTGTTATTCTCTGCTGCAGCAGCCTTGGCAGATGCAACACGCCTCTCTTCTTTCATGTATCGGATGCCACATGCATTGCATAGAGACTGTTTATCAACCCACCAAAGAAAACAAGTATTGTTTAGAAATATATATTGTGAAACAGAAGAATTTGTAAGTCAACGATGGTGTATTTAACCTATCAATCTAAAAATCCCTTAAGCTATGTATAAGTGTGCTTTTAAATATATCTGATATTGTGCAACTTATTGTATCTTAAAAACTTAAGTTTGGTGAAATTTACCTTCGCACCCTTAGGACCGTTCCTCCACAAAGGTGTAGCAGTGGTGTGGCATGTAGAGCATCATCTGAAGTAATATTACTTATCTGCTTCTGTTGCACTGTATTTATGGAGCTGCCACTATTATTGTTACATGTGTTCTTGGGTTTTTTAGGTAGTCGTTCGGATCCCAAATCTGTTATACAGTTTTTATGTGCCAGAATATCCTTCTTACCCATAAACTTTGATCTGGAGTTGGCTGTTAACATGCTGTCTAATCCAACAAATGGAAAAGTTGTGTTGAATGAAGCTTCCAATTCAGAACTGTTTACCTGTTCAAAAAAACAAAAAACCCAAAACCCAAAAATGATTATCTGTTATATTAAACTATCTGTGATTGATAAGCCCTTACAAAAATTTAAGTGCACCTGGTAGCATAACAGAAGCTGTTTTGAAGTTTTACAGTCAAACATAATAACATTGTTCTAGTTTTCAATATCAAGCAGATTCACCCTCGACATTGCCAGAAAGTTATCTTATTTTGAAAATCATTTCTACCTGACTTTCAGTACTAACATAAGAATAAAATGAGATTGGTACCTTCTGTGGAAAGAGCTCTGGAAAGAGTGTACGCGTCATCACTTCTATTGCTTCCTCTACGCTACTTTTCTTGTACATCCGCAGTAGGTTCTGCTCCTCTAGACTTGGCCCAGTTTGGGGTATGGCCAGAGACAGCGTGCAATCTACATCAGTGCCGAAATAAACTGAAGTATGGTTCTTCGAGCTCTTATAACTCTTCATTATACACCTGATAAGGTCCTTCCCCTTCAGCCCCCCAACTGGATCAGCAGAGATACTATTGTTGCTATTATGTACACTCTCACAGGAATTCCCATTGAACAAATCCAGACTGCAACTGTACCTTCTTTTTCTCTTCACAGGTGAGCAGCAGAGCTTCAATCCAAGCTTCGTCTCCTCCTTGCCCCGGCAAGCCATATCCTTGAGATCCAGAAATGCAGCCCTCAAATCCAAAAGGCAACTCTAGAGGAAAAGTTGCCTCAGGTCGAAATCATGAAAGACAGATTTGGTTAATCCATATCAGAATTTTATTGGCACAATCGATTGATTAGCTCTGTCGGCATGATTCTCCAAATCCTAGGTGCACAGTGTAGTACCAAGTGTCATTGACTGCTCATAGTCAAATATTAGGGCTTTAGAAAAATAGAAAATGAAGACAGTGCCAACATAGAAAGCAGTCAATGACACTGCGCCCCACGAATTTGGAGAATCATAACATTTGCTAAATAAAGGTATTCAATGACAGCCCGCGTTTGATCTTCACACTGAAAGTATCCTTACTGCTGACGTTGCGGTGTAGGTGACTTTGATGTCATTAAAAGGTACATTTTAAATTTAAGAATCAAGATAATAAGATTAAAACTCAATTCTTGAATTTATATGTAATAAGATTAAAACTTGTGCATTTTAATTGAAAGTTATTATGATTTTTGAAACTTAAAATTATAGGAAACTTCCTATCAAATTTCTAATCAAACCTTTGAAGATTCAACTTTGGTTTGACACGTAGCAATACCTTAATGGCTGCAACAAGTTGTAGATGACATGACCTTCAATGTTTTATTTCATAGATATGTTGACACACTTAGTGCTTAACCTAATTTAAACACCATGAGTTTATTAACTATTACAAAAAAAATCAAGTTTCACTAAACATGGACATTGAGAGGTAAAAAGTTATTTATATTTGTTTGGTTTCTATTTTTAATGGAATAAAATGCACTTAGAGTTAAAACTAGTGTATATGATTCAAATGAATCATTTGTTTATCCTGTATGCAACTACTATTTTTGTATTATTGAAATTCATAACGATTTCCTTCTTAGTTGTTATATTTTGTGAAATCGATAATTGTAGTCCTTTTGTGCAATATGTACTTTATATGTTTTAAAGTACACGAGAAATAATACAATAATTGTTAAATTCAAAGATCATTCTAATTTGTCCCTTGAAGCTACAATATTCATTTGATTGTTAAGAAAGATGTGGTACGTAGAACCTAGTTTTGGAGATAACATAGGTAAGTGTTAGCACCAATTTCAGCTTCGAACATGATTTAAAGTGTTTTGTCTCCATTGACCTTGAAGAACTTGCTATGAGAT
Source organism: Sequoiadendron giganteum (assembly GCA_007115665.2). Taxonomy (NCBI): domain Eukaryota; kingdom Viridiplantae; phylum Streptophyta; class Pinopsida; order Cupressales; family Cupressaceae; genus Sequoiadendron; species Sequoiadendron giganteum. Next base: position 6,089,825 of record CM021105.1, on the reverse strand, counting down.
AGTTGAGTAATGATACAAATAGTAGTTTTTCTTAAAGTAATATTTAAACCGTGGGGTCAATTAAAGAAAAAAATTAAAATATATTTTGATTCATGTCATATTTATGCTTTTTAATTTTTGTAAAAAAAATTATTGGTTGATAGAAAACAAGCTTTAGATTCATTCATGTAATGAAATTATAAATCAAAAGGTCATAGTACTATGTGAATACTTCGATAAGAAAACAAATGAATGGTAAGGGAGATAATTGCAATATTTCTGTGCACTATTTATTTGGGCACAATTTGTATGTTTATAAAAATCTCTCAAGTGTCTATATAGAAAAATTAAAGGACACCATAATACAATAAGGTTAAATCAAGAAAAAATCCTATCAATATTCATACTAATAAAATTTGAGCATAAATATGATGAGATAAATTTTGTTCGATAAGTTTTACCAAAATGAGGATAAATATCCTTCAATGAATCGTCCAAATAAAAAATATGATATTCCATAAATAACAATGAAATATGATTTAATATCTAATTTAAAGAATTTCAAATAGTTTTATGTACATTGAATCAATCAAACTCATGTATGTAGAAATAATAATTTCATTGTGATCATAGCAATGTGGATATGTGATATGTATAACAAGATAAGAAGCAATAGGTGATTATGTGCAACATTTGTCTAATGTCCACTAGCAAACTACATTCATGATTTTGGAAGATGGTACTTTAGCATCAATGAGCGTTAACTGATTTACCTTTTAAATTTCATTGATTTAGATAGCTACGTTGAGAAATTGAAATTAGGAATTAGTTGAGGGAAGAAATAGTTAAAAGGAAAAACCATGAAAATATTAGAAAAATAAATCCTTTAAAATGAAAGGGAGGCAAGATGAAAAAAATCTTACAAATGTCATCTCAAGTCTTTTTGATAGGCTAGCAAGGGTAGGAACTTGATTTGTGCCTACATCTGAGACATCAATACCTTTAGAAGGAGGTCTTGAATTAAAGCTATTTAATTTTAAAGCTAATCAGTGAAATGAAGAGAAAATATAGGAAATTATGAATCTAATGTCATTGAAGAATTGGATGTCCCCAACAATCACTATAGAAAACTATAAATATATATAATAATTTTCTAAGAAATATAACTATTTAAAACAAACATTATAAATGAGGAAATACTTCTATTTTTTAAAATCTCAAGATGATTACAAAAAACATTATTTATTGAAGAAATATTTCTTATAGCAACAAAACAATAGGAATTGATGACTTCTTTTTCATTCCTACTACCAAGAATAACATTAGAAATTTTCAATGATATAAAAGAACATTATTAGCCGAAAAAAACACTCAATGATAGGGAACAACAAAGAATAATGAATAAAAAAACTCAATGATAGGGAACAAGAGAGATTAACCAATAAAGAAACTCAATGATAGGAAATGACAAATTTTAATGTATTGCAAAGGCATATAAACTATAAAATTACATTGTAAACGATATATGATGTTATATATGCCTTGCTTTTTATCTATTCACAATTAATGAAAGTTAGATCCAAATAAATGCATAATTTCCTTTCACACAAAAGACATGTCAACCACCATCAACAACTATAATCTATGGCACATAAAAAATGAATCATCTGAGATACATCTAACAAGATGTAATTGTTTGGGAGACTTGGTTTCATAATTTTTGAGTTGTGCTAGCATTCTACAATGAAGTTGATAAATTAATATAATGATCACCTATTGTCTATTGTTCATCCATTTTCAAATATACGAACTAAGTTCTTGACAATAACATTACAAATAAGGCTATAACCATTTTTTTGCTATCCAAATCTTGGAAGAATACAACATTGTATGTAAAATCATTAGGCATCTTAGCACGCATATATTATATTTCACACACAAGTAACATTGGTTTGCTATAATTTTTGTTTCATCATAAACATGTATAAGGGTGATCTCACAATACTAGTTTACAATTTCTGGGAGATTTTTTTTTTTTGCTGAAGTCACATATTTTTAGAAAGTATAATGATTTAAGCCTTAAAAATTTATATTTTAAGGATTCCAAATGAAGAGGGTTTGATCAAACCACCTTAGATGAAACCCCATTGGATAGAACCCACTAGTTTTAAACCATGCCTATAACAAAGTCTCTTTTACACCTATCAGAATGCTAGAATAAAGAACCAATTTTGCTTTAACTTTTGGGGGATCAAATGAATTCATTTAAAAAAAAAAAATTATCCATAGCATGTATGTTTGAAACAAATCAATAACCAATTGTGAAATTACATGGTGCACATAAGAAGTTAAAATAAATCATAAAATTAATCTTGATTAAAGCATCAATATCATTGTATTATCATTGATATCATTAACAAAAACCATGATATGCAGGTTATTTGACATTTTACTTCTTGGCATTGTTCTACGCTGCTATGTTGCTACTTCATGGTATAGGTTCTCCTCCTTGAGTGGGGGTTACTTATACCACTCCTTATTTATTCACCTTTTTTACTTTTCCTATCTATCTGGCTATTCATGGATGTGAGCACACAAAAGCAATGGTTTGACTGTGGCAAGCCCTAAAACAACCCCAACATTTTTCCTTGTTTTTCTTATGTGTGGGTTGCTAAAGTGAAGCTTGAGGAAAGGCTTCAAATGCACGAGTCATTGTAATTTTACCCTTGGATGTCCTTTGTATTTATTGGCATTTCCCTTTTTTTTATCTATTTTGTTGAACAAACCTTGGATCTAATTACATCGGTAGGGTTAAAGTATTTTTTTCAAAGTTTTGGTTCTGTATTTTCCTTGGATGTCAATGCATCCATTAGACTCTAGTGCGTCGCACTGGCATCCTAATACCATGTTGTAGTCCTTTGGCCGAGAGCTATCCCTCTTGGAGTAGAGATCTCAATCCCCTACTCTTTCAAATTCTAAAGTAGTCTATTTGAATATTGTTCTTTGTAATGCATCCTTTACAATTTCTTTATTTAGCTATAGTTTGAGGTGGTTAAAGGAAAATCACTCCCTAGGATTCTCTTAATAATGAAGAGACTTGTGAGTAGTGAATCCCCCTTCTTTCAAAAAAATAATAAGCATTCTATATCAACATATGGATATAAAAATATTTGTATACATTAAAATATACCTCGAGCTCCCTTGGCCATATCGATTAGGAGTTGACTGATGTGGTGGTGGCCCCATCTATGGTTGTTTTTGACCCTTTGTCTCACCCTGTGATGGGCTGACAACAAACCCACCTTCAAATCTACTCAGGCCCAAGGCACTCCTATGAGACTATGTGTCAGAAGCATAATCTGATTCAAAGTCTTGAATATATGTAGAATTGCTAGTGACCTGAGTATATTGTGCAAGAGAAATAACCTCTCCATGTTCCTATGTGATAGCCTCAAGTGGTTGCCTCTTAGTTGTCTCCTATGCCAACTATAGCTCTATCTATTGTGTTGATGTTATTACATCATTGAGATTCTCTTCCAACCCAATCTCCTTGCCCTCGAAGAATAAATTAAATGATAGTCGAAGGATTTTTAATTTATAATGGCTATGATTAATGAGGAGGCACCTCATTTGGATTATTATTTAATATTTAATTAAATGTATTGGGGCTGACTTGAAGATACATGAGTTCTTCATCGGTGGCCGACCTTGTGTATTGAAGAGTTGCAACTCTTGGATCTTCCTCATCGAATAGTATATAATGGAGATGCCATTTGATCATTAGGGGAATAGTCTTACAAGTTCATTATTTTTCATAATTTGCATTTCTAGAAGAATTTCATGCTTGAGAAGCTGATCATCATCTTGTGGCAGCGATTCATCATCTTGCAGCAACAGGTCATCATTATGTTGCAGTAGACCAATTTCAAGGAGAAAAATATTCATTTTATCTTTGCATCAAGGAGAGTTGCAATTATTCATTGTATCAAAATCGACATTGTGCTTGAGTTGTAAGAAATCTTTTTTTCTCTTATTTATCAATATATAAGAGATATATTGGCTGGGTTTTTCTCCCTCAGGTTGGAGGGTTTTCCTAGGGTATCTGGTTGTGTTCATTATCTCATGTGTTGCATTTTCTAAGAACTTTCTAGTTTGATATATCTAATCATGTAAAACTAACATGGTATCAGAGTGGGTTGATGCAAGTTCTGATCAGATATAAATTCAATAGTGTTGAAGGAAATCACTGGAGTTGTGAAAAAAAACAATTACAGTCGAGTAAAAGGAATTAAAGAGCACCCTGAATTTCATCCTTGGTTGATAATTGACCATTACGAGTTGAAAGAGCCAAATCACTTAACTTGTGGATGGTAAATTATGAGTGTTATCCTCAGACAACATGCAACCGGGGATGATGTCTTACCTTTTACGTAGGTTCTAATCTCAGGGATCACTATACATACAAAGGTATCAATTATTATCGGGCAATGATCTGATTGAACCGTTGGCTCTAGTCGTCCTCAAGTAACAATGAAGAAGCTTTCAAGTCAATTCTCTGGTTGAAGAATCTTCTCGTTCATCTTGACAGAGTGTCCTCATCATCGACGACTTTGGTATAAAGAATATGTGTCACCTTGGATCACACGATGGAGCAGTCTCGAGTAAGGAGTCACCGGATAAATAAAGGCACAAGCCCATCCTGATGGAAACCACGATCTGCATTTTGTGTTTGTGATTGGCATAGGGAAGTAGCATTGAATCATCTAATTATGTAATTCCTTCGTATTGTGCTATTTTTTCCTTTTGATTCATCTTCGGGCACTGACGACATCGTCATTTTTCATCATTGTTGAGTATTGTCATCTTTTGTTCATCGATTGGAATATAGTTGTGTCAGTCATTGAGATTTTGAATGGAAAGGTTCAACATTAGTTTATTTTTCTGAGCATGATATATTTGGCATCAACATAATTGAGTTCAAGATCTGATTGAATATCCAAATCTTTGATGAGTATATTGTTGTGGGTTCAAGTTAGAATAATTTTTGTATAAGCGTTTATGAAGATCTTAATCTCAAAGGTATAATTGTCAGGGAATTTGTAATAAAATGATAAAATTTGTAGCGATATTTGGGATGAGATCCCTTGGTGTTACCTTTCATTCATCATGTGTTTCCAGGGAGTGTGTTGCATTTGGTTCATAATCTGGTGGGTTGCAGTAGGAATCAGAGTGCATCAAGAATTTGAATGGTCAAAGACCATGTTCAAATTTAACCTTATCAAGGGCATGTGTCCAAGCCATCAAGGTTGTGAAATAATGAGCAACATATCATACATACTTCAGAATATTTAAAGAGATAAGTATTTTATTTGCTTTGTTTGTATTCACCCTTCTAGGCTAAAATTTATTTCAAGCTAAGTTGTGCAAATATGATTTCAGTTTCTTGGATTACGTGTGGTGTTCACTGGGATAAGATTCTTTAGAATTAAGAAATATTCATTGCAAATTGTTCATGCTAATTTCTAAGTGTGACTCTTATGATTTATTTTTCTATATGTATGATCTATGATAGAGCCTCGATTCTTTGAGAAGTCTAGTTCTATATGCTGACTACATAATGAAATCTATGTAGATTGTCTTTTGTTATGCTGATATTAGCTCTTCTGAGAAAATGGAAGAAAGACATGTCTAAATCATCGAAGATGAATGATTAATTATATGGGATTACTGAGGAGATTCTAATTTCAATGAGATAAGTATTGAATGATTAAATAATGTTCATGAATTTGTTATAAATTCATGCTATAACATTGAGATAGTCAATCATCTATGCTTTTAGCTATGGTACTTTTGTTCAAGATAGTTGAGTTCCATGAACTATTATTAATCTCTTCTTAATGCTTTCAGGATAGATCAATAAGCATAAGAGATTTCTTTCAATAAGAGTTTGATGCATCCTGTAGGTTGAAGAATGGAGACACTGTTTGTAGCTATGAGACTGAATGAATGGCTGAAGACATCTCTTCGAAGAGGAAGAATTAACCTTTAGAGCCTAGAGTTCTATGAATCTTTGAGGGGTTGCAGTGTTGCAAAGTCATATGCTAAATTCTTGAAGTACCTCTTCAACAATTGAGATCAGAATTGCTCACGTTAGTCAACCTGGATTTAAAATTGGTAGCTCCACAAATCTATTTAGATTAGAGTGATCTAGGATGAGGTCGAAGAGGAAAATCCCTGAATCTCTATAGAGGTGTGCACTAGTAACCATTTCTGTAAGGCAAACGTTGCAGGAAAATATTGGATGATGAGGTTAGGAGGTTGATGCAAGTGCTTGAAGATTCAGAAGGAGCCTACTAGACCTTAAGAAGATGGTTGTGTTGCTAAGTATTGTTTTAGTTGAGGTCTGCGATAATTTCCTAGTGTAGTAGGAATCAATATTTTTTGGCACTGAGTATAATAGAGGTCGAGTACATTACAACTTGTGTGGCAGCTCGAGAAGTAGCATGGCTTCAGAAGCTCCTTGCAAGATTCTTTGGACAATCATTGCAGCCGACTATCATCCATTATGATAATCAAAGCTTTGGGAAGCTTTCTATCATTCCAAGTGTTTCATGATAGAACTAAGAATACCACTACATCAGAGAAATTGTATTGAGGAAAGCTTCAGTTGAGGTATATCAACACCGATAATCAGTCGGTAGAAATTCTCACCAAGCCTCTCTCCAGGATAAAGTTTTTGTACTTTTGAGATAAGTTTGGTATGGTGGAGAATACAACCCTAACTAAGGAGTCTTAGTATCGGTGATCCCCTTTAATGATTTCTTCTCTATGAGAGAAGTTTGAGGTGAAATACCTTGTTATTGAGTTCTTCTTTGTGAGAGAAGTTCGAGGTGAAATCCCTTGTTAATGAGTTCTTCTCTGTAAGAGAAGTTTGAGGTGAAATCCCTTGATTCCACCCTTTGGGAGAGCCATGGTGGATGTCATGTGTGTGACTCCATGACAACATCATGTGAGGGAGTCTATGATGATTTACTTGTACTTGTGTTTCACCCTCTGGGAGAGCCATGGTGAAAGTCACAGTGAGGTGACAAGATCACATTGAGTGATGAGGAATTGTACATACCATCTATGGAGGTAGCCATGATGGTAGATATCATGATGAGGTGATATCTGATATCACGTTGAGGTGATATGCTTTCATGATGAGGTGATATCTGATATCACGTTGAGGTGATATGCTTTCACGATGAGGTGATAAGCTCTTTTCTTACATAAATGTATTCACACTAATTGACATCATGATGAGGTGATATGTATTATGCAGCCGAAAGTATCATCCCTAGCTAAGAGGGAGTGTTGATGTTATTACATCATCAAGATTCTCTTCCAGCCCAATCTCCTTGCCTTTAAAGAATAAATTAAATGATATTTGTAGGCTATTTAATTTATAATGGCTACAATTAATGAGGAGGTGCCTTATTTGGATTATTATTTAATATTTAATTAAATGTATTGGGGCTGACTTGAAGAGACACAAATTCTTCATTGGTGGTTGACCTTGTGTATTGAAGAGTCACAACTCTTGGATCTTCCTCATCGAAAAGTATATAATGTAGATGCCATTCGATCATTAAGGGAATAGTCTTACAAGTTCATTATTCATCATAATTCACATTCCTAGAAGAAGTTCATGCTTGAGCGGAAGATCATCATCTTGCAGCAGTAGGTTGTCATTCTATTGCAGCAAACTGATTTCAAGGATAAACATATTCATTTTATATTTGCATCAAGGAGAGGTGCAATTATTCATTGTATCAAAATCAGTATTGTGCTTGAGTTGTAAGAATATTTTTTCTACTCTTATTTATCAATATATAAGAGATATATTTGTTGGGTTTTTCTTCCTCAAGTTGGAGTGTTTTCCCAGGGTATTTGGTTGTGTTCATTGTCTCATGTGTTGCATTTTCTGAGTACTTTCTAGTTTGATATATTTGATCATGTAAAACTAACATATTACACGTACTCTATCTCAAAATCTAGTTGGGTCCTAAGATGATCCTTCTTATTATTCCTCTAGTCTCTTTCTCTAAATGAGCTTGGCCCCACTCATATATAGGAATTTCTCTCTCGACAGGCCTAATCTCACTCTTATCTATAATTATCCCGCTCCTAGTGGCCATGGTATCTCTCCTATGTAAGGAATTGGAGTAACTGATTTAGCACAATAGACACTTACTATTAATGACCTTGAGGGGAACCCTATGGTGGTACCTAAGGCGGTACATGTGCTGAAATCTATGCCAAAACTTGTCCAAGAACTAGTCCCTTGTTCTTGATACTCTATCATTATTAGTGATGTCGGTTGGACTCATCTCTTCACCTCATGTTGCTTCCTACACCTCCCCTAGCTAAATTTATGAAGTAGAGAGGTTGGCATGTGGAAAACAATGCATCATAAGAAATGACAACTTAAAGAAAACCGCTCAAAAAAGATAGAAAATCCTCGTGAGTCTCACTTTTTTAGGAAGAAATATTAATTTCTATTAAATCTTTCCTTTCTAAAAAAAAAATATTAATTTTATTGGCATTTTTTTTATCACTAAAATTTAATAGGAAATTTTGTTGAATCTGAAAAAATAATACAAAAATACACTAATTATGATGGAAAATCCATTCAATCTAAAAATAATTCTCATGGAAAAGTAGGGGTCTAGGGCTTGAAATTATTGATGGGTTTAAGGGGTAGACTATAATATTTACTTGTCACCAATATTTTAAAATAAAATATAATGGCTTTCATTGTATTTTGCAAGGTTAAATGTACCCATGATCTATAATTCTCATTAGACCCAAAATTGTGGGCCCCTTGAGCATTACAAATCGTGGGTACATTTTACTTCGTGGAATACAACAAAGGTCATTAGATTATATTATAAATCAATGATGGAAACTAAAGATTGGAAATATGGTCCTAAAGAAACTAATAATTATGATATACTATTGGCGAATTAATATAGATTTCTACTATAATTTATAAATTTTAAGCAATAATTTGATCATGTATCAAATATTGTGGCAATTTTTTTAGTTAACTATTTTAATAAAATAAATTCTTTGGTGAATTAAATAAGTATAATAAAATTTTGTATAAATGTGGCAACTCAAGTCACATTATAGCTTGAACTATTAGTCAATTGGCAAATATTAGCCACTAAAAAAAAATTGATTGTATGTGGGGTTAGTCCTTGGATCAATTGCACCCCCTAAATAGGCCTAAGGAAGGGGAGCTAGATGATCAAAATCTACTATACTTGTCTATGGTGTCACTATCTGAACCCACTGTAGAATCTCTCACATAGTGGAAAAGCAAATTGCAACATAATCCTCAGCAAGGACATTTTTCTACTCCTTAAATTTTGGTTCTAGCCTATGAGGAAAATACCTCTCCATGACATGACGAATATGGCCTAGAAGCGATCAAGTCTATCAAGCATAAGAAAATGAGGATACACTAGGGATTATTATATTAGCTAAGGGGAACATGATTTTTGATCATTGCAGTATAGGTGTCATGTATGGTACAATTATTATTTTACTTATGATGTACATATGAGGTAATATGATTATAATGTATAAACTCTTTGAGAGGGAAATTATGTGTGAAGTACATAGGTTCTTATAACCTTTATTTAACTTTATCCATATGATTAAGTTCTTTAAATCATCAAGAATGGTGATTTTCATGGGGGGAATTATGTTAGACCCAATTTATTTACTACCAAGTTACTCTTACCTTCACGGGTAAATAGGATGATCAATTTAAATCATGGTTTTGATATGTTTAATAAGTAAGTGAAATACTGAAATAGGGATTAAGATGTTATTGCTCTTAAAGGAAAGATTATGTTGATGAAATACAATGACATAAATTTGTATTGCAATTTTAATTATAATTCTTTGTTGATGTAGATGTTTAATGATGCAAATTGATTTAATGTGAAATTATAACTACCTTGGTGTTGTACTAAGCTGAATGCAAGAATAGGTTCAAGCCTCTAGAAGAGAGGGGAAGTATCACTTAGGAGAGGGGATTGGTCCGGTAACCCTTAATAAGCCTATATACTGAGTTTTCACACACACACACACACCTCTAGTTTGGTAGAGTCGAGTCAAGATAGTTTGGTAAAATGATAAGTTAGTTTAAGTCTTGTTAGTGCATGATCATGTCTAAGAATGTTCATGTTTGGGTGTAAATTGAATGACATTGGTTTTATTCTCTAGTTTCTTGTTTGTTCATGATTTGACTTATATGATTGAGTCCCTTTGATATGTTTGAGTTCTTCTTTGCATATTTTCTAGTTGATGATTATATATATATAGTGAAAATACATACATGTGTGAGAGTATATATAATAACCCATACATAAGTACATCATTAGGGAAATTAAATGGACATATACCACACACATATATATGTGTGTGTGTGTATATATATATAGGCCATTGAAAACATAATTAAACATAGTATTTATATATATATGTGTGTAAATACATGTTTGGGTATGTGCAAGATCGTGATGGACCAAAAAGTGGCGATATGTAAGTGATATGATGGTCCATGTGGCTGACGACTTTTTTTTAATCCAAAATTGATGAAACAAAAGGGGTTTTTAAAGGAGATTCTTAGCTTTCCACCAATATAAATTATGCTTTACTTTTAATTTAATAACTAATTCTTATTCATTTTCTATTTGAATTACGACAAAAGTCCCAATTGATAGGCTGATTGAAAATCATCTATAGCTTTCATAGGGTATCACATTTTTTGAATCTGAAACATGCATCACATTCTATCCTTCACATAATATAGGATTTAAAAAAAATAAATTGAATTTCATGAAGTTTTGAACAAGTTTAGGTTGTCAGACATACGAGTTTTTATATTTTTTTAAAGTTGTAATAAAAAAATCATAATTAATTGTTTACGTGGAAAAAAAATACAAAAAAATATGCATCACATCGAGACATGAGTCTTCTACTTATATCTAAAATCTTATAAAAAAATATTATCATTTTATTGTGGGTGGTCAGACATACACCTACTTCTTATTTTTTCCCAGAAATTTAAGTACTACTGCATTGAAATTTCAAATTTTCACCAAACAAATTTTTTAAAAACAAAAATAAACCTGGTAATTTAGAAACTATATTCAATTTTCAATGGATTCTATTCTTACATATTTTTTAAATAATATATTTAACTTATTCAAACTTTTACGTCAAGTTGCCTAACTCTAATTTTTCTGAATTTATTGCCACTTAAGGACCTATTTTTTCCATGATGATCCTACACATGCTCATTTGAGTTTGGATAATAAGATAATAGTATATGTATATATGTGATACATAATTACATATATATATATGTATATATATAATTACTTATATATATTTGAATAGCTTCATATATTTTTATTATCTTATGAATACAATATTATATATGTTATTTATTATTTATATATATTTAATATACATATATCGTCAGGATATATCGATTGTTATTTATACTATGCAATAGTTGTGGCTATTGTAAATAAACTTGTTTTATGAAGTATATCCAACATAAATAATGGGTTTGATGCTTTAAAAGATTATTTTGGGCCGATTTGGGTGAGCCATAGGGAGGTGATAAAATCTGCATGGAATAAGGGAAACATTCAAAATAATTGATATGTTATAAGGAAAACATGGCACGAAATATGGAAGTATAGTAAGCCAATGTATATAGGATTTATTACCTACGCTAGAGTAGTGAGTGGGCAATAGAAGTTTAAAAAAAATAGAAGTCTGCCAATGTGTAGCTTGAATGGCCATAAGACTTTGTCAAATTCTTGTTGAAAGATAAATCCATGATAGGAAGCATGGTGTTTTGGTGGCTCTAAATTATGAAATGTGTAAACCAAGTAGAAGTCTTTAACTTGGAAATCAATTGTCAGTTGGTAAGACAATGTGAAAGTATGAATTGGTCTACTTTGAGCTGGCCAAATAGTCAACCTGTAGGAGACCATCACCTTGAATTTCTAAACATCTTTCTTGTTGTCTTAAGGAATGCAGCTACTCATTCCAAAGGTTGTGTATGCGTTTGAAAAGTATCGATATATGCTTCTACCTTCTCTATTTAAATGTTGACTTGAACTAAAGAGATTATAAGTTTATTTTTGAGTAGCTTGTTTATAGGCAGCAAAGGCTCATGTTTTTTCTATAAATAGGAGTACCATCAACTTTATTTGGATGTACAATTCACTTGAATTTTTCTAATGCAATATTCTTGTTTTGAGTAGAGATTTTATTTTTGAAGAGAGTTGTGAGAGTTATTAAGAGAAATTTCTTAGAGTGGAATTAGAGAATTAAAGAATTATTTGTAAGTTATTCTTGGAAGGATTGAGCTTGAGAATTATATTTTTTAAATTGGAATTTAGCATTTAACAAGCATGTAGATTCTAATCTTTTATGGTTTTATGCTTTTTAAAGGATTGACTAACTTTGATTGCTTGTTTGGAAAAACGTGTATTGTTATCATAAAATGATTTGTCTTCTTTGAATGTATTTGATGGATTTATGACGAATCTAGATAGGAAATGTATACACTTTTTTGATATTACTATGTATTCCATATTGTGGACTGGGTATCTATGATAGTATTGAAAATACTATATGAAAGATAGAAATTTGATAGGCAATTTGCTTAGTTTGAAGAGTTGAAATATAGAAATTTCTTGAGTTTGTTTGATAAATGTGTCATAAGTGCATGCAAGTGGTAACTTGTATATGATATCATATTATTCTAGGTAAACCCTAGTGGTTGATGAGTTTAGCAAACAAGACGATAATGTACTGGTATTGAGACATGTTGTTGTTGATAGGATGTGACAACATGCAAACCATATTGATAGTCTATACTTGATGATTACTTGATTTTTTTTATTTGATTATTGATTGATTTACCCTAGGTTGAGAATAACCAAAATGTTTATAATTGATTGTTGATTTTATCCTAGGATTAGGGTAAACCAAGGTTGAGATTAACCTATATGATTAAGTTGAGCACTTTAATTTGTTAATTACTATTTGATTGGAGTCATAGGTGGGATTACCTTATTTTGTAGGAATTTTTACTTGATTGGTCATTTTACACTCTTGGCATGAAGTGATTTTATTGATTGCAATCTAACTTTTGGATAGTCTTTTATTGATGAGATTACACTCTTGGATAGAGCCTTTTATTGTTGAGACTATGCTTTTGAATAATTCATTTATTGATACGATTATTCTTTTGATTAAGGTTACTTAATGTTGAGGTCATACTTTGGGCTAAGGTCATTTATTGATGAGTAATTATGATAAGATGAGGCTTATATACTTTATATTATGAATTTATTATTTAACAAAGTTATTTCTATAATCCGAACTTCAGAGAGTTCATAGGTTATCCTTGCAATTAGACTTACCAAAGAAGGGATTAGCTTACACAAAGAAATATTATAGTCATAAAAAGGAAATAGGTTGTTCATGTGGTTAAAGACTACCCAATGGAGGGAATTACCTATGCATAGTATATGAACGGTCAAAATCCAAATACCATGAAGAAACTAGCAAATATCAGGATACAATTCAAGCATAGTGAATACACCAAAAACTGTATGAAGTCGATGTGATATTAGACATTAAGGAGATGTAGATATATAGGATATCAAGAAAGCTTGAGGTGTAAGTGTGTATCAACACCTCTCTAGTCTCTAAACCAATTGGGACATAGATGTCAATAATTCCAATGACTCACTCTATCTATAATGAATATCGAAGTAGGATTATCAACCTAAGTGTATGAAAAGTGTAAAGTATACACTAACATTGAAGAAACTATAAAATATGAAGGTACAATTCAAGCACATTGAATACCAAAAATTGTATGCAGTCGATATGGTATTAGACATTCAGGATGTGTAGATATATAGGAGATCAAACAAGCATGAGGTGTTGATGTGTATCAACACCTCTCTAGTCTCTAAACCAGCTAGGCCACATATGTCAATAGTACCAATGACTCAATATGTCTACAATGAATTCCTAAGTAGCCTTATCAGTCTATGTGTATGCAAAGTGTAAAGTACACACTAACACCCCCCTTAAGCATAACTTAGGTGGGAATGGATAAAATGGGTCCTGACTACTAGAGCTTGGTGAGGTACCCATGTACAATGCAAAAGAAAATGAGTCTTGACCATGAAGCCTACTAAGGTACTCAAACATAATGCAATCTCTATAAAAAAAAGAGTAATATAGAAAACCCAATGGGAAAAAAATATCCTCCAATAGAGAGAAGATGTGGAGAAGACTAGAAATCACCCCAAATGGTGATGATGATTTTAATATAGACCGCACACTAAGAAGAGCTCGTAGATGAATGAAATTTATCTTAGTGAAGTGTTTGGTGAAGATGTCAACAACCTACTCTAAAGACTAGAAAAATACTAAGTCGATGATCTAACCATGAATCAACTCTTGAATGTAATGCATATGAATCTCTATGTGTTTGGTTTGTTGATTCTAAACCAAATTACTATATATCTAAATAGTACTCTAGTTGTCATAGTAGATGATTATAGGTTGCTTGAAAGGAGTACCAAACTCATAAAGAATGCCTTGAAGCCATATAGCCTTAGTAGTTGACTTAACAACCCCTCTGAACTCTTCCTCTATGGATGATATAGAAATAAAAAAAATCTTCTTGCTAGACCAACTAATAGGACCATAACCAAGTGAAATTTATAACCTAAAGTGGACTTATGATGCTTAGTGTCACCAGCCCAATCTAAATCTGTATAACTAACCAAGTCAAGTGATGAACCAACTCTGTAGTGAATCCAAAACCCAAAAGTACCATGAAGATAGTGAAGCATCCTCTTGGTTACTTTACAATGCAACTCATGAGGTTTCTACATGAATCTCGAAACCATACCTACTGCATATGTAATTTCTAGCCTAGTTTGATTTAAGTATATAAGAGTACCAACAAGGTGTCGATATAATGTAGCATCATCCAATGGTGTAGTAAAGGAAGTATCAATCTTGACTCTAGAAAGAAAGGGAGTCATAGATGGTTTGCAAGTAGTCATATGAAACTATGCAAGTAGATGAAGAGTATCCTTGGGTTGTGCAAGAGAAATCCCTGAAGCTAACAGTTAGATACCAATACCAAGGAAGTAGTGTGATAAAACCAAGTCTGTCATGTCAGATCTATCCTTAAGTGATGTCTTCACTACTAAAATGACAGATGAAGTACTCTCAGTAATTGAAAGATCTTCAACATATAGAACCAATATCAAAAGTGCAAAGCCCCACCACCCAACCCTAGATGAAGTTCAATTCACAATAAAAGCGTACTAATTTATAAAAAAAAATTAATTAAACATACATGTTCATCTACAATTGACAACATCCCCTAAGACTACGTAATCAAGATTACTTAAAGCCAAATAACATACATCATTTAAAAACCATTGCATTTAATTACTCATGTAGTAAGCATTAATTCAACATACATAAACAACATAAGATAAGAAGATAAACAACCATAACATAAATTCATTACATGAACATCTAGTTGCATCACTCATTCCTAGAATGAGGCAATAATACATAAGTGTTACAATTACAGAATTCCACCTCATAAACATAAGAGAGATAAAATAACTTATACAATTTAAAATATTACATAGCAAGAATTAAAAACAAGGACTGTGAGTTGTCCATCTGGATGTCTCGCCACCAAGTACTGAAGATAAGGGGAACCCATCGGTGTATGGTGCATGTTCCACCCAACCAAGTGGTACTCGAAGGCCTACCCCCCATGCTAGGAGATAGTAACTACATAACATGGACAAAGATCTACAACCTCTAACCAAAGGCAGACTCATACTGACATAACCAAACAAATGCACTAAACAAGAACAACTATCACAACACTGACATAGGTCACATTGCTTCCAGACATTAAATAGATCAAGTGCTTGTGTTGGTTGTGTTTATTCAATTCTGCATGCATTTCTAACTTCTTCTTTTCCACATTTCTACAAGCAACTACCTAAGTCAAAGCACTATGAAATCTAGTGTTACTATAGTGCCCTTAAAACCTTTCAATTATTATTATTGGAAGATTAAATTGATTCTTGTACCAATACCAAGAAAATGCTCCAATCAGAATAGATAAAGGAAGTCGAACACACCACAAAGGATAAAATTCCAATGTAGAGAATAACTAGTAAAATTTCAACACCAAGCGCAAGAAAACAAAGAGGAAGTTTCACTGCAAAAGATGGTATAACCTCCTCTTCACCTTCTCATCTTTGGGAAAATGTGGTTGCTAGACCTCAACCTTCAAAAAATGTGCCACCATCAACTCTAGATCTCTAGAAGGTGGTGAGGACATAGGTCGTGTCACAAAAAGTATCACAATTGCTAAGCAGGGCCAACAAAGTTGATAGCCATGTGTGGGAGGAAGGGAGTGAGCTTCACAATGGTAGCTCACTAGACCATTCTCGACCTATAAAAGGTTCTTTCTAAAGTGGTATCTCGAGTAATAACTTCTCCAACGCACAGAAACAAAGCTTTCAAGAGCGATGCAAATAGAAACAAGGATCTAAATCACTACCAACCAATAAAAAACCCTTGGAAAGATGCGTCGTAGTCTTTAGTGTTAATAGAAATCATGTCCTCCACATTTGGAACACCTGACGACCGACTAAAGCTTTCCTACAAATGGTTAATACCATCAAAAATTTAAGAAAAAAGAATGATATTAAATGAGTTCACTTTGAAAACCAAAAAGAATCCAACCTACTCTGATACCATGATGAAACCAGCAAATACAAATATACAATTCAAGCACAGTGAATACACCAAAAACTGTATGTATTTGATCTGATATGAGACTCGCTCCAATTGGTCTGATACGAGGTGTTGATGTGTATCGACACCTCTCCAGTCTCTAAACTAGTTGGGCCATAGATGTCAATAATGCCAGTGACTCACTCTGTCTACAATGAATGCCTAAGTAGGCTTACCAACCTATGTGTATGTAAAGTGTAAAGTATACACAAACACTTTAGATTATGAATTCATTATAATAGAGTTATTTCTATAATCTAAACTATAGAGAGCTCATAGGTTATCCTTGCAATTAGATTAACCAAAGAAGGGATTAGCTTACACAAAGAAAATACATATTAGAAATGTTATAGTCATAAAAAGGAAATAGGTTGTTCATGTGGTAAAAGACTACCCAATGAAGGGAATTACGTATGGATAGTATATGAAAGGTAAAATTCCATATTGAGTTAAGGATAGTGGGTGAAGAGATGACACTTTGTATATGAAACTTTGGTCAAAGTAGTGTAAGTAGTCAGTGATTACACTATCAGTTCACTATGATCCATTATAGCATTCTAGGCTAAGAATTGCCATACAAATAGGTTGTAGCCACTATATTGAAGTCTAAGTATGTAGGACACAACACTAAGCTCAGGAAGGCTATTGTATGAGGTTACCATCCTAATGGAGGACCATCTTACCATATGTGGAAGATGTGCAAGGGACCGTACTAAATCTGTGGTTGGCAGAGAAACACTTCATTGATGCTTCTCCTCATCAGTTGGTGACCAATATTTGAGGGGGACTACTTGGACCATTCATAACTATTGCTAATGAAGTTTAGTTGAACTATGTATGTATCATTGTATTCCATCTTTGGAAAATTGTAAAATATAATATGTTTATATTGATAATGGAATCAATACTTTTGAACATTATTATGACAAATGTGCTCATTATTCTATTTTTGGAAATAAATTTTTTATTGCAATGAGAATTGAACATAGTTTATTTACGTGAGGTTAAAACATAGAGAATTTATTCTCGTAGAACAATTGGTGTGTTACATAGGGGGGATTATTGTGAATGTCTATCATCATATTAGTGAAAAAGTGATTGCAAATGAGTACCTAACAAGGCATTAGGTCGGGTCCCATATTTTTTAAATTATTGGGGCATATTTCAAGGTAATTAGTATAATTAATTTATGGGATGATGTTAGAATAGTAAATTAATTATATGGCATAGTCCACACCATCTAGGGGATGTTTCAAGATAATTAGTATATGATATTGCTATCAGGATTCAACCGTGTAGTTTTCGACTCAAACTCATTGACCCATAATTAATATAATTTATTTATGGGAGGATGTTAGAGTAGTAAATTAATTATATGACATAGTCCACGCCATCTCCAAGTCGACCAAGCGTTGCATTCAGCCAACTTTCACCACCCCATCTCATCCATGTTATTCACGCGGTGTTCTATTTCACCTGTCCATATGTAGATGTATATCTTTCTATAAATCAATATACGAGCCTATGTCCTGCAGCGCTCAATTTTGCGGCCAATCTTTTTTGTTTCTTCTCAGGCTGAACTATTACCATCATTACTTTCTCTAGGTAACAATTCTCTGAATTTTCTCACAGGTGGAATTTTGAATGTAACAATTTAATCTGTTAAATGAGACTATGAAGCTGCATGCTTCTGTGCTGAGTGAAGAACAATTTGTTTGAGATGTTTATATTCGCATACTAGCTATCTTTCTTGAAAGCATAATTATAAATTACTCCCAATGCTTTGAAAAGCACCCGGACACTTAAAGCTTCTCTATTTACATTGGCCAGCTCTACTCAAAGTCTAACAAACATGCTTGGATAAGGATAATTGATTTTTCTATTCTAACAACAAATGCATCACTGAAAGGGATTTTTCTAAAAATTGACATTTTTTTATCTTTACTTTACCTTATCAAGACAATGATAAGATTTTAAATGGATTACAAATGAAGAGGGGGAGTTCATGAAAGGTTGCAGCTTAGGGATATCATTTTAATCCATGACCCCATCTAAGTTGCAATTTCTCTATGAACTGATTCCCTGTGCAAACAAAATTTGAACTCTGCTCCTAGTAAACATATTCCAATTCAATCTATAAAACTGGAATGTTAATAATTTCAAAGGATTGTACGTCAATATATGCATTTAAAATTGGCAGTGAGTAAAGGGAAATCCTCTGTACAAATGGGTTGGAGTTTCATCTTTTTTAAAGATGTGGAGCTGCAGTGATCTTTTTATTATGATCTAAAATGGGGTCGGAGCATTCAATGCCTTTACAAATTGATTGTTATTCTCTGCTGCAGTAGCCTTGGCAGATGCAACATTCCTCTCTTCTTTCATGTATCGGATGCCACATCCATTGCATAAAGACTGTTTATAAACCCACCAAAGAAAACAAGTATTGTTTAGAAATATATATTGTGAAACATAAGAATTTGTAAGTCAATGATGGTGTATTTAACCTATCAATCTAAAAATCCCTAAAGCTAGGGATAAGTGTTCTTTTAAATATATCTGATATTGTGCAACTTATTGTATCTTAAAAACTTAAGTTTGGTGAAATTTACCTTCGCACCCTTTGGGCCATTCCTCCACAAAGGTGTAGCAGTGGTGTGGCATGTAGAGCACCATCTTGCTGCATCATCTGAAGTAATATTAATTATCTGCTTCTGTTGCACTGTATTTATGGAGCTGCCACTATTATTGTTACATGTCTTTTTGGGTCTTTAAGGTAGTCGTTCGGATCCCAAATCTGTTATATAGTTTTTATGTGCCAGAATATCCTTCGTACCCATAGACTTTGATCTGGAGTTGTCTGTTAACATGCTGTCTAATCCAACAAATGGAACAGTTGTGTTGAATGAAGCTTCCAATTCAGAATTGTTTACCTGTTAAAAAAACCGAAAGAATAAAAAACCCAAAATGATTATCTGTTATGTTAAACTATATGTGATTGATAAGCCCTTAAAAAAATTTAAGTGCACCTGGTAGCATAACATAAGCTGTTTAAAGTTTTACAGTCAAACATAATAACATTGTTCTAGTTTTCAATATCAAGCAGATTCACCCTCGACATTGCCAGAAAGTTATCTTATTTTGAAAAACATTTCTACCTGACTTTCAGTACTAACATAACAATAAAATGTGATTGGTACCTTCTGTGGAAGGAGCTCTGGAAAGAGCGTAGACGTCATCACTTCTATGGATTCCTCTACGCTACTTTTCTTGTACATCCGCAGTAGGTTCTGCTCCTCTAGACTTGCCCCAGTTTAGGGTATTGCCAGAGACAACGTGCAATCCACATGAGTGCTGAAACAAACTAAAGTATGGTTCTTCGAGCTCTATAACTCTTCATTATACACCTGATAAGGTCCTTCCCCTTCAATTCCCCCACTGGATCAGCAGAGCTACTGTTGTTGCTATTATGCAAACTCTCAGTGGTTCCAGCAACACTCTCACTTGAACTACCATTGAGCAAATCCAGACTGCAACTATACCTTCTTTTTCTCTTCATAGGTGAGCAGCAGAGCTTCAGTCCAAGCTTCATCTCCTCCTTGCCCCAACAATCCATTTGCTTGAAATCCAGAAATGCAGCCCTCAAATCCGAAAGACAACTCTAGAGGAAAAGTTGCATCAGGTCGAAATCATGAAAGACAGGTTTGGTTAATCTATATTGGAATTTTATTGGCACAATCGATTGAATAGCTTAAATTATCTTACAAAATTCTAATGCATTTCTTAGAAGTAGCCTCTCAATATACCTAGGAACATCATTGATATCACTAGGGATGTCAAGAGGACTACACCCAAAATAGGAAAATTCCATCATAACCAATAAAAGAGAAAAAAATATAAACATTATACTATACCCTCCTAACATCATAAATGTTGACCAACACACTACACATGCTAATATCAAGAGTTGAGAACAAACTCCTTTCTTTAAATAAATGATCCACCTTGGCATGCCACCACCAAACAATTGGGTTTGACAAGATTCAGTGATTATTAAAATAAAGCCAAGCTTCTTACTCACTAATGAACCATTTCTTCAATAGATCTACCTCTTTATCTGCAATTGAATCCACAAAATTAAAGTCGTCATAGATGAGCCAATTAGAATGGGGTGCTAGGTTGTGAGATAGTCACCTCCATAATATCATCTTATTGGTTCATTATTTGGTGCATCCACATCAATAATGTTAGCAAGGTGAGCACCAATTTCTAACATAATCCACACAACATGATGGTTTAGCTGTATCCCAAAGAAATAATGGAAGAACATAAATGTGGGGAAAGTAAAATGTATGATTTATCATGACCATCCTTATGCAAGGTGGTGAATTGAAAATTATGAAGCCATATTATCCTTTCAAGCTATTTTAAGTTTAAAACAAGAAGATTCATTTTTTGAAGGAAAATTATATCAAAAGAGTCAAGTTTTTAACTTGTGAACTTAATAGAAAACTTTTCATAGGTGTTTGTATCATTACAACATTGCATGAAATTATGCCCATGTGGGTGTATCTCCAGATTTTCCTTTTAACCCACCAACTTGTGGGTCAAATAAGTGCTCTTTGGAAATTGTATTGTTAGAACATCGTATGAACTTATGCCCATGTGGGTCTATCTATTGATTTTACTTGTAACCCAACAATGTGTCGGGGAATTAAGTGCTCTGTAGAAAGGGATGTCGGCTCCCCAATGCTTGGGAGACTCACAAATATATTTATTAAGTTTCAAATGGATGCTCTATAAGCGAATAGTAGTTATATTGGTCAAATACATAAAAAAGTATATTAATTAATATATTAAATGATCCTTCTTTCTTAATAGATATAACAAAGCTGATTGGAATGTAATGATGAAATCATAGAGAATTATCCTATTAAAACACAATTATCAAATGAAAATATTAATCTATCCTAATCTCTCACACACACCAACACACCCACACACAAATAGGTGTATATGTTACTTACACTCTCATGCATGCATATGCAACCATTACTATAACAACTAAACTTGACATTATTTGAAACAAATATAATCCAAACTTCAAAAGAACAAAAGTAAATTACCTGAAAAATATGAAAAATGTCGTGGGATGAATGGCCCACTTATTTTCCTATTGTCACTCAATAATGTCCTTGGAGTTATAATTGTATTGACTATCAACCTTACAAGGTGAGCCAATTCTCAACAAGGAAGAGGGTATGTGCAGGATCATCATGGAAAAAATAGGCCCTTAAGTGGCAATAAAAATTCAAAAACTCAGAGTTAGGTAACTTGACGTAAAAATTTGATTAAGTTATCTATATTATTTAAAAAATATGTAACAATAGAATTTATAAAAAATTTAATTTAGTTTCTAAACTACTAGGTTTATTTTTTTTAAATAAAAATCTATTTGGTGAAAATTTGAAATTTCAATGTAGTAGTACTTAAATTTCAGGCAAAAAATAAGAAGTAGGTGTTTGTCTGACCACCCTAACTGCAATAAAAGGATAATATTTTTTAACAATATTTTAGATATAAGTAGAGGACTCATTTCCCAATGTGATACATATTTTTCATAATTTGTTTCCAAGTAAATAATTAATTATGAATTTTTTATTACGAATTTTAAAAAATATAAAAACTCGTATGTCTGACCACCTTAACTTGGTCAAAACTTCATGAAATTCAATTTTATTTATTTTAATCCTATATTATGCGAAGCATAGAATGTGACACATATTTTAGATTCAAAAAATGTGATACGGTTTGAAAGAGATAGATGTTTTTCAATTAGCCTATCAATCCGGACTTTAGTCGTAATTCAAATAAAAAATGAATAATAATTATTTATTAAATTCAAAGTAAAGAATAATTTATATTGGTGGAAAGTTGAAAATGTCCTTTAAAAACCATTTTTTTTCATCAAATTTGGGTTAAAAAGAAGTCGTCAGCCACATGAGCCATCATATACATTACATATTGCCACTTTTTGGCCCATCACGATTTTGCACATACCCAAGACGTAGGAGGAGGTTCTTTAAGATTTATGGGGTTCACCACCAAGAAAATGCTTGGAAGTAAGCATTCAACTAACACAACCTAATTATGCAAGCTAAATAATGAGTGAAAATGATGAAATTATGCAACAACAAGTTAGGATATGTGTACCTGGGAAGTCTGGAAATGTGATGAGGATTTCAAAAATGAAAAGAAGTTGTCAAAATATGCTATGGAGGACTAAGAAACCCTTATTGTCTTATTAGTGCCATTGCTATTTTTTAGGGAAGATGTAGAATCTTTAGATGCCGGAACAAGATCTGAAAGAATCTCTGCAAAATTCCACTTGGAGGACTAAGACACCCTTGCTACCGTCTTAGTCTCGATCTAAATTTTTGAAATTTTAAAAAGTCATCTTGATGCTTGATGTTTGCACTTCCTTCTTATCTGATCTCAGGTTTCGAAACTTTCGGATCTGGCCTATAGGTGAGTTTCTGTGAAGATGACAACTTTGCTATGCAACTTTGGAACTTTGTACCCCAAATGATCTTTAAGTCTTCAACCTAAATCTACAATCACAAACACACAAGGGAGGAAAAACTTGTTGATTGTTAGTGAATGGGGATTTTCCTTGGTCAAACCCCTTGTTGGTAATTAAACCTTGAAATGAAATGAAATGTAGGGAAATGATGAATGAACAACATGCAATGCTAAAACTCACCACACTCTTTCTATAAAGTCTACAAACTTGTGTGAAATGACTAGCTTGAATATGGATCTTGAATCAAATAAATGCTTGATAGATATGAACTTGAATTGCTTGCTTGAATCAAAACCCTACATCACAAATGGTAGCAAAAAAACACACATTATGCAAGAAGATCTTTGATATGATGCTTGAATATTGATGATGGCTTCAAATTCTTGATGAATTGATCTTGAATGCTCTTGAATACTTGAATGCTTGGATGCTTAGATTGCTTGTTATATTGCTAGGTGAAAATATGAGAGAAGAATCCTTGTATTTATACTTATCTATGCTTAATATCCTAGAATTTCACCAAAACAAGCTGACAAATGAATTCAATAAATAAAGGAGGCTAAATCCCGCTAGAATTTGAAATTAAATCCCGAAAAATACCTTCAGGGGGACTAAGATGCCCTAGGTGGCGTCTTAGTCTCGAGGCATGAAACTCAGAGGACAGACTCCAAAAAAGGACCTATTTAAGGCACACTTGCAATCAAGGTCCCAAAACCTTTGGGGGACAAAGGCACCCTAGCTGGCATCCTAATCCTGATCCATTGATGTTTGTTAGGATTAGCCATAAAAACGTATAATTCATAAGGCTTATGGATGCAAAATAGGACCATTTAATACATAAATAAGGATAAATAAAGCAAGGCGGGCCCAAAAAAGTGTGAAAGTGCAAGGGTATGCATTTTCTTACACTACATTTAGCCCCCACTTTAGTGAGAGGATGAACTTGCTTCAAACTCACACTAAAGTAGCCAACCACACAATCAAGAGGGGTACAAATGTACAAATTCTAGTAAGATAGGATGACAATAATTGAACCACAAATTTTAGGTGTAAAAGAGGGTTCCCCAATGGGCTTCTAGGGTTTTCACCTAGAAGAAAGGGGATTTCTTTTATGCACTAAAACTTGAAGATCATTCAAATTAGTTGCTAAGTGTGACAGAACTGTAACTAAATAAAATGATTTGAATACAATAAACTAAAGATGCAAATAAACTAAATATGTCAAACTAATAAAATGTACATTGTTTGAAAATACACGATGATATGAAAAAGGATAGAATAAAGACTATACAAGACAAGATAACAAAACAGAAAGAAAAAGTGCACCTAGAAACTGAGGAGGACTGAAGTGGAGATTGCAAAAGCATCTAAAAATTTGGAAAATCTACTTGTTTATGCCAACTGGGACACTTACACCAAGTTGGGTGACTTTGGTCTAGTTTTGGTAAACTGCTTCGGGCTCCGTTCCAGCAAACTGGGTGTCCAAATCTTCAAAAATCCCTGACCAAATCATGCAGCGGGACTAAGTCACCAATGTTGATGACTTAGTCTACTCTTGCTTTTTTGAAACTTCGAGAGTGGAAATGGAAGCATGTAGTCTACAATCTGCTTTCTCGTTGACATCTAGGTCTGAATCTGCAAAATTACTTGCAAAACAAAATATATTTTGGTTTTTAATGTGGTGTTTGCCTTAGCCAAACCCCTAGTTAGTATTTAAACTTTGAAAGAGATAATAAATTTGCATAAACCCTAGCCCTAAGTGTGTTTTGAACTAGGAAATTTTGAAATAAAGCAAAACCCTATTCTAATTTGCTAGAATAAGATGTATAAATGAGATTTGAATGATGCAAGAATACAATCCAAGATACCCTACAACATTACAAATGAAATTTCAATGGAATGAAAACCTTAAATTTGAAGATAGAGATAAAATGGGAGATGGAATCACTTTGAAAACAAGTCTTTAGGTGTGATTTGGTGGCTAGTTGCACCTCCTCAACCTAGATTTCTCCATGATTCTCCATAGGAATCCATGATCAACAGTTTGAAATGCGAGATATTGAGTGAGAAGTGAGCTTGAAGACCTAAAAAAACCCTAGTTTATTGCCCTAAGCTTCAACTTTGTTGTAGAAAGAGGAATAAATCTTCTTGTGGAAGATGCTCAATGCTTCATTCTTGATTTTTCTTGTGAAAATGACTAAGGGATCAAAAAGGTCTTGAAAAATGTCTTAAAAACAAGTATTTATAAGCAATAATACCTAATTGTCAATTACTTTGACATAAGGGGCCGACACCCATCAAGAATGTTTAGCAAGCCAGAGAATTTCCCACTAAAAAATGCAAATAACCCTTAAAAGGACTAAGTAACCACCTTGGGTGACTTAGTCCGACCAGGGGTTTTTGAGGTGGGATTTGTGATATTTGAGTATTTTTAATGCTGCTAGTCAAGACTTGTATAATTTCTTAGGTGAAATAGGCCTCAAATTCAAAGATAACAAGTCTTAGGGGCCTATAAATGTTGTTTGAGGAGGGTGATTGATGCAAGGGTGTCTAAAGTAGGACCAAATCAGTCACAAAATCATCCTTATCTTCAAAGGTATACAATTTTTGGCAACACATTTAGCTCCCACTTTAGCACCCATATGACTCTATGTACATATGTAAGCTAAAGGACTCTAAACAATGCACTTTGTTTCATAAAAGGATACTCTTTTAAAGGTGGGAGAATGAATCCCCCAATTTAGTTATCAGTGAAACCATGTTAGTAACCACATCTGGCAACACAAACTCATTAATAGTCCAAAAATCCTCTTATCTAATTCCTAGTGATCAAATTTGAGGGTAGATGTATGCCCCCCCTTGGTTTTGCTTGCTTTACGGAGGTGGAATCAAGGTATCAATCTAGCCACATCGAATGAGGACACACATATCGGAGGGAATTTCCAAGAACCATGCCACATACCGATAGGTGTTTGATGATGTAGGGTGTGGAAACACGATTCTAACACAACAAATGACATCAAAAATGGAGTTCACTAGCACCCGTTATGTTGTTTTGAATGAAAAGAACTCTTATATGTCTATGATAGTAAAAGTACAAATGTGCTTACATGAAATAGAGTAAAAATAATGAAAATGGTGTAATGTGTCACTTACTTGTGCATTTTACCTTTTTCTAACATGAGAGTAATGAGGAGATATCGAGCATACGAGATTTCAAATTGGCGAGACTGGATGTGCTGCGGGACCATGTGACATGTGGCGAGTGACATCACGAGGTGAGTGGATTCTGCCATATTTTCTTTGTGATTTTTCAATTATGGAATGATTTATATGCATATCTAGGTTAATTTGGGATCTTGGAAAAATAGTTTGCAAAGTGTCCCCTTTTGTTCGCAAAGTGTCCCATTTTTTCGTAAAGTGTCTCGTTTCTTCATGAAGTGTGCCAAAAGGGTTCTAAAGTGTCTAGGGCCTTAGAGAAAACAGACTAGAACAACATTAGCACACTTGCATGATCAATTACAGTAAAATTGAAGATATTAGATGATTAGAGAGCATAGTTTGATGTTTTTGATAGGTATCCACCTGTTCGCGATAGTGCTTGGGTGGGAGACAGTTGAGATATTTGAGAGATCTAGCCCCTGCTTTGTCAGCGAAAGACACAAATAATTTGCAAGAGGTTGGGATCTATTGGGCATACCTCATGCCCCCATTAGGTACCATGATGCGATGTTGATGGTGTTATGCGAGTGGTGGAACACAGATACATGCACATTCCACCTACCTACTGGAGAGATGACAACCATGCTAGAGGATGTGCACCATATACTCTGAGTTCTTATTCGGGGGGAGCATGTGCACCTCTAAAGATATCGTACCTTTCACAAGCAGCAGGTGAATATGAAGTACTTCCTTGGCATACTAGTTCATGATGATAAGGTGTTAGGATGGATTGACCTAGCATTGTTACTTTATTCACAAGCACAAATGGTTAGATAGATTATGATGCATATTGTCACATTATTACTCCTTCCACATGGACGAGCAACACACCTTGAGGGTGGGCTAGTGCATCTAATATGGGGGATGGTAGAGTACAAGACAATATATGTTGAGGGACGCTGCATCCTTACACACTTTTACTATGATTTAGGATGATTTGTATTCAAGAGGTAGATAGTATGGTACACTATATGCTTTTGCATGTTTGGTGCTTGAAGCATATTGAATGTACAAGGCCTACTGGCTTCCCATGTCCTACAATAGTTGGGTATCCTCAGGCTTTTGGCTATCCTCTACGGAGACCTTATCATATTATACTGCAGTGGTCGGAATACATGAGACAGATGAGGAGACTTCAGTTAGATAGATTTTTGGTTGGTCGACATAATCACATAATATGTCCTTTCTACTATGACTGAGTCATGCGTTAGTTCAAACAGATTTAGAGACCACATAGGGCATGATCATCATTCAGGAGGTCACTGCAGAGTGCCCGAAGGCCTAGTGATAAAGAATAGTTCACTTTAGAGGACGTCGTCTAGAGTGACTCCAATTATTTTGATCATGATTAGCCACTGGTCTCTTACAAAAAAGATGTTAGTTCTACATGGGATCATGAGTGGTGCACGATATCACAACCAGCTCTTGTTTTTTCGATTGATGAGCCTGTAGGATATGTAGGACCATTTTTAGATGAGGGAGATGAGAGAGATGAGCGAGCTAAGGAGACATGCTACAGGGCTACATAGACATATTTATCAACATTATTGATGAGGAGTATGATGAGGATGTAGATGCAGACTACGATGGATAGGAGGGAGGGGATGATGAGCCACCCATGAGTGAGAGTGATGAGGAATCAGTTGAGGATCGACATGAGTTCTTGGAGAGACCTCACCCATTCATATGACCAGATCCCAAGAAGCAACAGCAATAAGCACTAGTAACCATAGTCGAGGAGAGGCGAGCACAACATCCATGCCCCCTGCACAGGATGAGGTGGATATTTCTTATCCTACTAAAGATATAGGTGATGATATTTAATTTTATGCATCATGTACTTTGTGTTTTTATACTTTATGCATATGTATACATATATATATATCATGATGTTTATTGATTTTTCTTTGTTTCTATCTTGCAGGGTCCATAGAGGATTGCCTGGATCTCTATCGTCAGGTAGCTACGAAGATAGTTCCAGTGTCTATCGATGAGGAGGATATGGACTCATATTATGTGCCCCCACCTATTGTGGAGTGAGATCCAGAGTCACTTAGACCATTCACAAGACTATGGGGAACTTATGAGAGCTTGAGGAGACGAATCCACCAAGATGAGACTACATTGTAGGCATAGACATCAAGGACTCAAAAAGAGTTTGAGAGACTAGAGAGAGAGATGAAACGGCTACAAACAGAGAGGGATCAGATAATGGGAGAGCTTTGAGTGGCTCTTGCGTGAATGAAGGGGATGGAGTTTGTGATTAGATTCAATGGATTGTGATCTCGATCATGCACGACCATCTCTCGTCGTCTGACTACTAATGCAGTGTGAGTACCAGATCCTGAGGGATCTAGTAATTACAGTCCTTAGTGACATTGTATATTTTGATGATATGTATAGAAAACTTTTGATATATATATATGAGCGTTGTGATGTTATATTTTTTTCTTTAATGTGTAAATGTTAAATAACAAAGTGATTAATTAAATAGCATGTGTAAGATTATTTAATTAATGGCTTCATGATTTAGCAAAGCTTATGTGATCTAAAAAAACTTTATAGAGATTATTTTAGTTACAACATAAGAGTATGCTATGAACTTAAGATTTAAAGTAACATAACACACAAGAGGAATTTTGAATAGTATGAAACCTAAAGCAATTATATAAAAAATTAAAAATCACTTTAGTGTTCAAGACACATACGTAACTATTTGTCAAGAATGAAGCAATGAGAAAGCATATAGGATATAAGCTTATAGCTCTAACAACACTAATTTATAGGTCATACCATTCAAAGGGATTAGACATAATACCAGCGTAAATGCATGACATTAATAGGTTCTTTAAGAGGAGTTTCATCTCACTTTGTTAACATGTAAGCAATAGATCCACAATTCATATTGACCACATAGGGGCCTAGCCAATTAGGAATGAATTTACCTTTTTCAACTTGATCAACAATAGTGTTCCATTGATTTTTATATAAAAGTAAATTGCCCTTGTTAAATTTCCAAGGGATGACACCAGTATCATTTTTGCGTTGTAATTTTTTAGTGTGAGCTTGAAGATGCTCGAGAGCATTAATGCGTTGTTCATCAAGCATTTCAAGCTAATGTAATACTTGTTGTGTATAGGTGTCATTGTCGACAAGACCTTGAAGATCAATCCACAATGTGGGGATTGCAAACTCTAAAGGTATGATGGCCTCAGTACCATAGACAAGGTTGAAAGGTGTATTTCCCACAGAGGAGCGAACACTTGTGTGATAGGCCCACTATGCATATTGTAATTGTGTGTGCCAATATTTTTGATTGAGATTAAAATTTTTATTAAGGATTTGTTCGAGCATTTTATAAGTTCTTTTGGCTTGACCATTATATTGTGGGTAGTAAGGCATTGAAAAGCGACGTTGAATATGAAATGTCTCTAGGAACTTCTTCATATCATTATTTTTAAATGGTGTTTCATTGTCTAAAAATAACGCAGAAGGTAGTCCAAAGTGAGCAATGATGTGTTCCAATAAGAAACAAAATATCACATCAACGGTTGTGGACTGGAGAGGAATAACTTCTACCCATTTAGTGAAATAATCAGTGGTTGTAATGATAAACGTATGTCCAGTGGAAGAGGGTGGTGAAATTTTTCCAATTAGATCCAATCCCCACATGGAGAACAACTAAATAGGGATTTGGGCACAGAGCTCAAAAATAGGAGCATGAATCAAATTGCTATGTTCATGGAATTTATGACATCGCTTAACATACACATAACAATATTTTTCCATATTTTTCCAGTAGTAACCCATGCAAAGGATTTTTTGCACTAAGGTGTTTCGTCCAAAATGACCTCCACAAGTGCCATAATGGGTTTGTTCAAGGGCTACATGAATTTCAGAATCCTTGAGACATCGCGGGAGAATTCCATCAAAGGATCTTCGATACAACGTATCAACAAGGATTATGTATTTAGTGGCTAACTTTTTAAGGTGAATATAGGTGTTTATGTTCGTAGGCTCATGAATGGTACCATATTTTAAATAGTTATATATGGCATCATACCATTCAAATGAATTATCTAGGAATTATGGGAGTACATCATCAAATTTATCACTAATGGAGGGTTTCATGATTGGGTGGATGGTAAACATGATTATTTCAAAAGGATATGAAGGTGATATCAGAGAAGCCGCACTAGCCATTAAATTCGCATGTCGATTATCTTTGAGAGGGATGTTATCAATGGTGAATGATTCAAACTATTCTAACAAAGTCTATACGAGATCCTTATATTACGATAATTTATCATTTTTAGTTTGATAGAGACCGTTGATTTGTTTGATCACTAATTGTGAATCAACATAGATCTTAATATCTGTAACTCCCATGACTAAGGTAGCACACAATCCAGCAATTAACACTTCATACTCAATTGTGTTATTCACACATAGGAAATTGAGGTGATATGACAAGGGAATAGGCTTTCCTATGGGTGGAATTAATATAACTCCAGCACCAGAGCCTGTTCGACACTTGGATCCATCAAAGTATAATTCCCATGTAGGAAGTTCTATGGTCAACACACTATCATTGATAAAAGAATCATTGATAGGTAACACTAAAGGAGAATGAGCATTAGCTAAGTGGTCGGTTAAGGCTTGACCTATGATTTCTTTTTGGGAAAAAAACTTCAGGTCAAACTCAGTCAACAACATTAATCATTTAGCAAGACGTCCTGAAAGGTTTGTTTTATTGAAAAGATATTTGAGAGGGTCAAACTTCATCATCACTTGTATTTTTATATTTAGTAAATAATTTCGCAACTTACTAGTAGTGAATACAAGAGCCAAAAATTGTTTTTTGATGGTTGTGTAGCACGTTTCATAATCAATGAGAGTTTGATTGATGTAATAAACAAGATGCTTTTTACCATTGTTGTCTTGTTGAGCCAACAATGCAGCAAGAGCATGGGAAGAAGTAGCGATGTCAAGGATGAATGGTTTGTTTGGTAGAGTAGGTTGTAAAACAAGTGGAGTCACAAGGTACTCTTTCAAACTCTCGAAGGCTTGTTTACAATCATCATTCCAATCAAAATTCACATCATTTTTGAGGAGGTGAGTAAAAGGAAATGTTTGATCAACTAAGGAGGCAACAAAACGATGGTTGGCTTGAATCCTTCCTTGCAATGTGTGTAATTGGGAAATGTTGCGAGTTGGTGGCATGTTAATTATAGCATCAATATTTTTCATGTCCACCTCAATGCCTCTGTGAGATATGATAAACCCTAGAATCTTACCACTATCTACTCCAAAGACACACTTTTTTGAATTTAATCACATGTTATTCTCACGCATTCGCTCAAAAATCTATTGAAGAACATTCACATTATCTTGGTGGGTTAAGGATTTAGCCATAATGTCACCAACATAATCTTCCAAGATTTTATGTATATAATCATTGAATATAAAGGTCATTTCTCATTGATAAGTTGCACCAACATTCTTTAATCCAAAAGGAATCATAACCCAACAAAACGTTCCCCAAGCATATGTAAATGTCATCTTGTATTGATCTTGTGGGTTGATGAAGATTTGATTATATCCAAAAAATCCATCCATAAAGGACAAGGTGACCCCACAATAGTGGTTTATAATTTTTGGCCAAAGTCAACACTGAAATTATTATTTTTAACTAAATCTTCACATTCGGGCACCTATAGTGGCTAAACTATGAGGAATTTGAAGATGATGCAAACTAGAGTCTTGTCAAATTTTGTTTGTAGATTCTAAAAATATTTTTTTCAAAATTTTTGGAATCATATTTCACTTCTTTTTCCATCTCCTAGAAAAACTAGTTTTTTTCAAAAAACAACATTTTTAAAAAGTGGCACACACCGTATAACACATAACTTATTTTCCATGAAGGATAAAATTCTACTTCTTTCGAATTTAGATTTTTAACTCCAATATATAGTGCTTCAACTTGGTTAGATAGTTTTTTATTGAATATTTTTATTTAATCAAGTTTCGAAGTCAAACCAATTACAATTCAGACATAGCGCGATTGTATAATGCGTAACTTTTTTTGTATTAATCGAAATTCAATTTTTATTTATTTTTGGATCAAAGACTTCAATATCTGGTGCACTCATATTTAAAAATAAAATAAATTATAATCTGCTCTATTTTCACATGTGCAGAACAAAGACCTTCATTTTCGATGAAAAACCTATATTTAATAAGACTAAAAAAACAAATACATAATAAAACCAAAACATATTAAAATTATATTCTTTGGATAGATCATTCCAAGGAATACCATAATCATTTCAAATAAATTTTAAATGAATTCATTTGATCCCCCAAAAGGTAAATCAAAAGTGATTGTTTATCAGCATTTTGATAGGTGTAAAGGAGACTCATTTATATGTATGGTTTAAAACTAGCGAGGTTCTATCCAAGGGGGTTCGATCTAAGGTGGATTGATCAAACCCTCTTCGATTGGAATCCTTAAAATGGAAATTTTTAAGGCTTAAATCATTATATTTTCTAAAAATATGTGATTTCAGCAAAAATCAAAATCTCTCAGAAATTGTAAACCACTATTGTGGTAGCACTAGACAACAAATCATATCCAGCAGTTGAATCCATGATCATGTCTATATCAGGAAGAGGAAAATCATCATTTAAAGAGGCTTTGTACAGGTCTCGCAAATTCATGCATATCCTAACATGATTATTAGGTTGAGCAACTACAACAATGTTTGATATCCAAGGAGAATAATCGATAGGTCGAATGAAACATGCATCAAGGAGTTTTTCAAGTTCTCCTTTAACATTCAAGTCTATCTTAGGGTTCACCTTGTGTATATTTTGTTGGACGAGCTTAGAATTTTCCGCAAGAACAATGTTATGGGTGAAAATCTTCAGATCAATGCTTGGCATATCAGAATATTTCCAAAAAAATGTTCAAGAAAAACATGAAGCAAGGTTGCAAGATCCTATTGTTCTTCATCATCAAGTAAATTCCAAATTTTAATGACTTTGTCTTTATCATCTATGTACATTGGTATATCAAGGGTATCCCCTAAAGGGAGTGCATTTCACTTAGGAAATTCTAGATCATATGTTTCCATGTTTGTGGGAGTTTCATTAATGTCAATAATGTTGAGCTCAAAACTTATTATAGCACAAGGGGAATTTCTCTTGAAGATAGAAGTCTTATCTGAAGCACCTAATAGGTGTTTCAAAGCTTCATCATTATGAACATAGCCGAATGGTGGGGAATTCACATCAAAGAATTCAGGGTGTTTGAGCGTAAGATTGGTATTTGGTGCACATGTGATAGTGTTGATGTTGAGTGATGGTCGTTGATTTTCTTTTGTAGTTTTAGAAGAGGAAAATCCTAAACTAGTCTTACTCTCCTATATATTGGGTTCAATGGGAACTTGAATGCCTTGTT
Source organism: Sequoiadendron giganteum (assembly GCA_007115665.2). Taxonomy (NCBI): domain Eukaryota; kingdom Viridiplantae; phylum Streptophyta; class Pinopsida; order Cupressales; family Cupressaceae; genus Sequoiadendron; species Sequoiadendron giganteum. Next base: position 6,055,635 of record CM021105.1, on the reverse strand, counting down.
CATGCTTTCCACATCCTTTACCATTTATCCTACTTGTTTCACAAGATCATAACCTCGGCCATAAAGTAGTTCCATTTCCTACGGGTTGGGTGGTTGGTGGTAATCTATCTCATCAAATTTTTTGTATATGTTGTATTTTCTTCCAAAGGAGGTGAAATAAATGTGTGGGAAGGCTTGGCTTCATTCTAGGTATAGAGGATTGTTAGTTGTTCTTTTTTTTCATCCTCTTTTCGTGTGATTATGTAATCACCCATAAATGAAGGTGTGAATTCTAATTATCCCCTTGGCTTCATTCTAGGTATAGAGGATTGTTAGTTGTTCATCCTCTTTTCGTGTGATTATGTAATCACCCATAAATGAAGGTGTGAATTCTAATTATCCCCAATCATCACCAAGTAAGTTAGACTTTGATTCATCTTCTTGTTGACTCTTCTCAAGAGGTGTTATGTTGGACATGGGAATTAATGTGTTAAGATGATTTGTTGTTCCTTTTTCAAGTTGCAAGCAAATTTCAGGCTCGGGGTCTATGTCAATTTGATAAACCTTGTTATTATAGACATATTTCATTTTGTGATGAAGGTTTGAGGGTACAACGTGCATCTCATGAATCCATGGTCTTCCCAAGAGGATATTATAGGAAAGGTCATAGGGGATGACATGAATAGGAGTTTGCAGCGTAACCATTTCGACGATAATAGGTAAAGTAATAAGACCAAGCGATTGCTTTGTAACATTGTCAAATCCTCTAATGAATAAGGAATCATATTTGATTTGTGATTTATCCACACACAATCTATCAAGAAGCTTCACACTACACACATTAATGGAAGATTCATTGTCAACAAGGGTCCTTTTCATGCATATTCGATCATATTGGGCTATTATCATAAAGGCTTCATTTTTCTTTCGTAATTCTAATGGAGGGAGCTCATGTTGGTAGAAAGTAATGTCTACATTGGTTGTATTCAATTCTTGTATAAGATCTGCCACAACATTAGCATTCATACCAAGAGGGACCACTATCTGTTGCAATGTTGTTTGAAGCATAGTATGATAGTTGGGGGAGTTTTGGAGAAGATCCCAAAGGGATATCTTGGTGGGAGTATTCTTAAGTTGTGAATTGAGACGAGGGGCCATAGGTAAGATGGGGTTGGGTAATGGTAAGGGTGTTGAGGTGGCTTGTCGGGGGTGCAGGTTATTTCTAGTGTAATGAGTATGGGAAACACCATCATTTTTGGGTGGGTAGAGGGTAAATTCAAGATTGGATGGGGTTTGAGGTTTATAGGAAGGTGGGTAGAGAACAAGCTTAGGTTGAATTACTTTGACATGTTTTTTTGAGGTTGCTCACAAAAAACCTTAGCAGATGAGTTAGGTGAGATGAAGTCCTAAATAATTTCATCTAACATACCCATATCATCACAGCTAAAATGTCTAGGAGAGAGGTTATCGGTGGTGGGTTTGGGTTTGTCATCACAAACCTTAGTGGATGAACTTAGTGAGAGGAAACCATCTAGAGCTTCATCTATCTAAGTCATCACTACTAAAAGGCTTAGATGATAGGATTTCCCTATAGTGAAGGAGTGTGTGCATTATTCCATGTAATGTTTCTCAAGTTTTGTCTTCATGTTCTAATGAATTTTCTTTAAACGAACTAGGAACTAATGCTGAAAATGAAACTTCCAAAGATCTAATGCTATTCATAAATTCCATCAAAGTAAAATATGCTTATTCTACTTATAACCATATAACAAAAATTAACTGAATGTAAAAAAAGGATCATTTGAAATAAACACAAATTTTAGAAATTGGCAAGGAAATACAGAAATCATTGATGAAACTGGGCATTGGGACTAAGTCGCCCAAGGTGGCGAATTACTCCCAGTAGGGGTAATTTTAAATTTTTTCTAATTTTTCTGATGAAAAATGATGTGTTCTAGATTGTAGAGTGTAGGACTACAGTGTATATGCAGAATTTATCTATTGTTTAAGTAAATAAGATGCAAAAATGAACCTTTTCACTAATGCAAAGTATGAAACCCTAGGATGTAAATGTAAACAATGCAAAAATCAATGCAAGGTTAAGAGAGGCTATTCCTAGGATGTAAATGCATGCTAAATCAGAAGTGAGATGTATCTAAATGTAGGTTCACCAAAACTAACTTCAAATTTTAGGTGTAAAAGAGGGTTCCCCAATGGGCTCAGAGGGTTTTCACCTAGAAGAAAGGGGATTTATTTTACGCACTAAAACTTGAAGCTCATTCAAACTAGTTACTAAGTGTGACTGAATTGTAACCAAATATAATGCTCTGAATACAATAAAATGAAGATGCAAATGAACTAAAGATGTTAAACTAATGAGATGTAAATTGTTTGAAAACACATGACGATATACAAAAGGATAGAATAAAGACTATACAAGACAAGTAATAGAACAAAAAGAACAAGTGCACCTAGAAACTGATGAGGACTGAAGTGGAGACTACAAAAGCCTTTAAAAATATGGAAAATCTACTTTTATGCAAAGTGGGACACTTACGCCAAGCTGGGTGACTTAGTCCCAATTCTAGTAAACTACTCTGAGCTCTGTTCTAGCCAACTGGGTGTCCAAATCTTCAAAAATTCCTTCTAGAATCATGTTGTGGGACTAAGTCGCCAATGTTGGTGACTTAGTCAACTCCTATTTTTCTGAAACTTCGGGAGTGGAAACAAAAGCTTGTAGTCTGCAATCTGCTTTCTCGCTGAAATTCAGGTCAAAATCTCTAAAATTACCTACAAATTAGAATATATTTTGGTTTCTAATGTGGGGTTTGCCTTGTTCAAACCCCTAGTTGGTATTTAAACTTTGAAAGAGATATGAAATCTACATAAACCCTAGGCCTAAGTGTGTTTAGAACTAGGAAACTCTAAAGTAAAGAAAAACCCTATTCTAATATGTTAGAATAAGATGTATAAATGAGATTTGAATGATGTGAGACTTCAATCCAAGAAACCCTACAACATAGAAAATGAAGTTCCAATGGAATTCAAACCTTAAATTTGAAGATACAGAGAAAATGGAACATGGAATCACTTTGAAAAAAAGTCTTTAGGTGTGATTTGGTGGCTAGTTGCGCCTCCTCAACCTAGATTTCTCCATCATTCTCCATAGGCATCCATGATCAACCCTTTGCAATGTGAGATCTTGAGTGATAAGTGAGTTTGAAGACCTACAAAAACCCTAGTTTTTTGCCGTAAGATTCAACTTTGTTGTAGAAAGAGGAATGAATCTTCTTGTGGAAGATGCCCAATTCTTGATTCTTGATTTTTCATGTGAAAATGACATAGATCAAAAAGGTCTTGAAAAATGACCTAAAATCAAGTATTTATAAGAAACAATACCTAATTTTCAGTTACTTTGACCTAAGAGGCTGACACCCATTAGGAATTTTTAGCAAGACAGATAATTTCCCACTCAAAAATGCAAATAACCCTTAAAAGGACTAAGTCGCCACCTCGGGCGACTTAGTCCCACCAAGGGTTTTTGGAGGTGGGATTTGTGATAGTTGAGTATTTTTAATGTTTCTTTTCGGGACTTGTATGATTTCTTAGGTGAAATAGGCCTCAAAGTAAAAGATAACGAGTCTTAGGGGCCTATAAACGTTGTTTTAAGAGGGTGATTGAATCAAGGGTGTCTAAAGTAGGACCAAATTAGGCACAAAATTGTCCTTTCCTTGAAAGGTATACCAGTTTTGGTGACATAATAACCAAGAGGGTGGCCAAGCCCCCAAGATCATGATCCTATGGCAAACCAACATAAGCACAAAGGAACACGCTTGCAGATGATATATGAAGCCATAACCACATCGCAAACATAGACCATAAAAGATAGGAAAAGGAAAAAGGAAAAAGAAAAATGAAACGAATCAAGATTCGATTGGCCATTCAACGCGTTGTGTACTGGGTATAGGTTGTTTGTCCAAAATGGTTTACAAGTGGAACACATTGTCCACTATGCAAACAAAATGCATGTTCACAAGGGCTAGTGAAGCTAGTTGTCCACTTGGTGAAGCCCAAGAGGTCCATATCAACATCATACCCCATGACTATGATAAGGAAAAAAATAAAATGCACGCTCACAAGGGCTAGTGAAGCTATTTTTTCACTAGGTGAGCCCCACGGGACCGTATCAAATCCATACCTCCATGACTTTAATAAGGTTCAAAAAGAAAATACAACGCAACAAGAGAGAGGGATATTCAAAGGGATTTTTCTTAGTTCATGTGAGGTCTTAATCTTAGGGGGCATCATTCCTAATGCCTCCAAGAGAGGACCAATCAAAGGATAAAATATTCACAACTAAGGGAATGCAGTGTGTCGCATCACCACTAAGAGGATTGTAATATGCTAAGATAGATCATGCTCTTGAAGGAAATTACTCCCAGTGTCACCACAAAGAGGAAAAGCACATTGCATCAAATAAGAAAATCACATCACGAAACATGAAAATAAAATGCAAATGAAGTCATTCCAAAATAATGCAAATGAATGCCCCCACTTTAAAGAAATTGTTAACACCATGTTGTGAGAAATTACTTTAAAGTAGCCAAAATATGAAAAAGGAAAAGAGGGTTCCCCCCAAAATCACATAAGGGATCTATGGATTTGGGGTCAGTATCTGTGTTTACTACAATGTTATTAGAGAGCTCGAAACTATCATCATTCACCAAATACACATAGAACTAGAAGAATGACACGAAGAGAGTGAAAACAAAGAAAAGCCTTTTGGGTCAATATAGAAGAGACATAGGGTGTCTAGACACCTTGCGCCATCCCCAAAAGGAAAACACAAGACAAACAATGCAAATGAAAGAAAAGATAAGGAAAAATATTTTGGCTCAACATGGAAGAGACATACCATGTCTCGATACCTTGCACCATCCCAAAAAGGAAATCACAAGACCAAGAATGAAAGGAAAATACCAATGAAAAGGAAAATACCAATGAAAAGGAAAAAAGCTTACGACATATAGAAGAATGAAGGTACAAATAGAGGAATTCACAGAGAGAGGAAAAACATCAAACAATACAGGGGTTCACATCACACACATGAAATCAAAAGAAAAAAAGAAACAAAAAAGACAAGTAAAGCACATGTGAGTCAACCATCCAATAGGTCATCCACATCCTCATCTTGTTCAGTGAATATGGAATGCAGATCACTAGCAAGATGGAAAACATCAAGTGCTATACTAGGAGAATCACCAAGTTCAATACGTTGTGCATCACTCAGTTTAGGAGAAGCATCACGGTTGTTATCGATTAAGCTCATAGAAGAGGAAAATAGAAAATTCAGCTCATTATGCAGTTGCTCATCAATTCTAGCAATTTATTCATCTTCATCTAAGTTAACCACAATAGGAGGATGAATAATAATATCCATAGAAGGTGTTAGTCCTTGTTGTGTTGGAGCCATAGGATTTATTGGTTCTAGTAAGGGAGAAGGCTCGTCATTTATTGCTTTTGTTAAGTTCAGATTTTCATTTTCATTTTATTTTTCTTCGTTCATATTTCGAGCAATAGCACGACATCTACGCCTATTCTCTCTAGAATTTTTGTTTCTTTTATTATGGTTTTCAAGTTGTGCTTGTGTAGGAGCAAATTTGTCAACCATAGGTTTATTTTCTTCTTGTGAGGGAAGAATGAAATAAACCATGGAAGGTTGTTCAACCACTTTCTCTTTGACTTTATAAGTTTACAAGTAGGAGGTGGATTAGGACTTGTGTGGTTTTCTCTTGGTCTTTTGTAGGAAATAGGGAAAGGAGCTTTTATGGATAGGTCTTGGTTTGTTGGTAGGACTTTAGGCTCAATATTGTTTTCTTCAGGTGGTGAAGGTTCAAGCATGGATGGAGGAAAGTTTTCAAGGGATAGATTGGCTATAAATTTTTCTTTGAACTTTTGGTAAGATTGGAAAAGTAAGTACTCACAACTTCTTATAGGCTCCATGAGCTCAGGCCAAAAATAATCTAAGGAGAAATTTCCACAAAAAGACGGAGGTCTAAGGCCACTATGGTTCACTGTGAATATTTCATTTCTGACTAGAAACTTTAAGTACTTGTGGACAACAAATGGGACCGCATTCATGGAGTGAAACCATTTATAACCTAGCTTCACATGAAATTGATCTGAATTAGAGATGATAGAGAATGATACATTTTTAAGTTAGATTTTAGTATAATTTTAGAAAATGAAATGATTTGGGCCAAAAGAAAAATAAAGAATAGAAAATTTTATTTTTTATCTATATTTTTGTTCTTAATTTATTCTAAAATTATAATTAGTAATTATTAAAAAACATTAAATTATTATTTTGATTTATTAAGTTTTATTTTATAAGAGATAATTAGTATAATTAAAGTGATTATTTTCAAAACTAGATAATAAATACTTAATAAATTTTAGAAATTAAAATTTATTTTAATTTTAGAGTTAATTATAAGCTTTAAAAATATTGTTATGATTTGATTAATTTAGAAAGAGGTATTTTAATTTCTAACCTAACTATGATGGCCTTTATAACTCATTATTTATATGTGTAATATATTGATTAAAAAAATGCAACTCATTAAAAAATAGTTATTCTGTCACCAAAAAGTGTAGTCTTTGGCACTTTTTCACTCGTTTTGGCCATTTTCCTTGGATTTTGGCTTATTTTTCCCTTGATTCAGTCTTGAAAGCTTGCAATTCGACAATATTCTAATAGTGTTTTACTAAGGTGTTGTGAAGTGTTGTAACACATTTCCTCACTTTTCTAAGACCCTTTCAACACAATTCATCTAAACAACACCCTTTTACCCCTTCACAAGCCTTGTGTGGTGTTGTAATGCCCAAAAACATGTTTTTGCATATTCTACAAAATTTGAAATAATCTTGTTTATGCTAACCATCAGGTTTACAAGTGTTTCAAGGTTGAGTAAATAAAACACCTAGGTAATTTTAAACTCTCTCTTATCTATTTAATCTATTTAATGATGTAATTAATTTCACATTTTGACTCTGTTAAGGCTTTCATCTTTAATTTATTTTGTTTGTGTCTATTTTTTGTAAAAACCAATGTTTGGTCTTTCTTACTTTATTTTTTATCCATTCATTGAAATTTAAAATAAATTAGACTCCATTCTACACATATTCAAAAAAAGTGATTTTCGATTAGTTTTCAAAAATTTTAAGGGGTAGTATGGCCAAATTTTATTTTTTTCAGGATGTGTCCATTTTTAAAATTAGTAAAAAAACATATATTCATTAAAAAATTATCAAGCATAAACTACATGTTGTTAGCTAATTTCTCACCAAAGAAATTTTCAAAATACTAAAAATAATTTAACATGTTGAGGGAGCCACAATAGATGCTATGTTATGTCTTTTTAATAAAAATAACATCAATTTTTGTGGCTCCCTTTTTTTAACCCCTTAATCTCTATCATTTAAAAAAAAAAATTAGTTTAGAAAGTAGACTTGGAGCACTACGACCCTTGTTTTTATTGCATCTTAAAAAATTTAGTGTAACTATCCTCAATTTCTCATCCAAGGTTAGTATTTTCCAATTTCAATAAAAAAACGTGGCTACTTAAGATCCCTTTTTGGCCCTTCATCTTTGTGCACTTAGCCATTCCTAATCAAAATTTGTGTGTAAAATTGTTGGTCCTTGTTCCCCATGGTATCATGAAATTTTCACCTACCTTCATAATGGTATCTTTTCATTTGACCTTACCCCTAACTTGCGTAAAACTTTTATCCAAAGAGCCTGCCAATTCATTATCATGGGTGATACCCTTTATCGAAGAAGTCTTGAGGGAACATTATTAAGATTTTTTAGCCAAGAAGAAGATTAAAATACCTTGAAAGATGTATAAAAATGAATCTATGGGTCACATTCTATTGGTGTAACTTTGGCTAAAGCATTTCTAAGAATTGGTTATTATCGGTCAACCATGGAGTAGGAAGCTAATAAATTTGTGAAGAAGTCTGTACAGTGTTGGGAGCATGGGGACCTCATCCACGCTCCAACTCAAGAGCTTAGAACTATCACCAAAACATGGTATTTTTTCATAGTGGAGGCTTGATCTCATTGGTAAAATAACACCTACCTCCTCAAATAGCCATAAATTCATAATCATAGAGATTGAGTATTTCACAAAGTGGATTGAGGCTATACCTATCACCTATATAATTGGTAAACAAATATCCAAATTTATCTTGAACTACCTAATCTTCTGCTATTGTGTCCCTTAGGCTATTATCAAAGATAATGGAAAACCTTTCAAAAATTAGGATGTCCACAAACTATGCAATCGATTAAATATCCAACATCATTTATGTACCCTATACTACACCAAGGAAATGACCAAGCTAAAGCTTCTAGCAATACCACCATCAAAATCTAGAAAAATATAGTTAATGATGTTGGCCAAGATAGTCACTTGCAGTTAAACCCCACCTTATAGGTGCATTGAACGAGTACCAGAACATCCACTAGTGCTACTCCTCATTCCTTGGTTTCACTACAATAGCAAAGCTCCCATCATTAAGAGTTTCAATACAATACCTTATTAATGACCAATAATATAGGATCTCCAGGTTGAATGAAATTGAACTCCTAGATGAGCATCATCTAGAAACACTTAATCACCTACAAGCATATCAAAATAGACACTCCAAAGAAATTACAACAAGAAAATCAAATTTTGATGCTTTCAAGTAGGAGATCTCATTCTAAAGGAGAATCAAAAGAATCAATTAGATCAAGACAGCAAGGGAAAGTTTAAACCAAACTAGTTGGGACCATTTATCATCACAACAAGCTATGGTTCAAGTTCATACCAATTAGCCACACCTAAGGGAGAACCCTTATAGTAGCCCATCAAAAACAACCTCAAGAGGTTCTATGCCTCGCCCATGAAGGGTATTCTAAATCTAAAAAAAATAAAAAAATCCAAAAAATAAAAAATGGATAAAAATAGTAAAGAGAAAAATAATCCTCTAGCGAAGACCACTTTGGTGGCACTTTGGGAAACTAACTTGGAGAAAACCTTACAAACATGTGCCTTATGTAAATAAGCATCATCTACCATCTATCGAAAACTCTTTCGCTTATCATCCAATCATAATAAAATTATCCATTCCATCAATTGCATCCATCTTCCATTAATTTATTTATTCTTTCCTCCATCCATGTCCTTATCATAGCTTCAAATTCAACAAGTATCTACCCCTATTAGTACTACTTGGCATTATCCTAAGGTCGATTTTCCCTACCTATATCGAGGTAGTCTAACCAATTAGACTGGAGGCATATTCCTATGTCTATGTCATTGGATCGAGTTCTTGTATATTTTATAAATGTTATTTCAAAATCCAAAAACATCCAAAATATTTCAAAATCCCAAAACATTCAAAACATGTCAAAATCCAAAAACATCCAAAAAATGTTTAAAATCCCAAAACATTCATAAATATGAAAATCTCCCAAACATGTCATTAGTCATCATAGGCTAATATCCAAGTTCAAATAATCGAATTACGAAGCCTTTTTATAGTTACAAAGGAAATTCCATCTCCAATGAGCCCTCAAAGCATAGGTATGTCCCTTAAGTCTTGTTCCCTTGGTCCAAACATTTGAAAAAATCAAAACATTTAGATATTCAAAAAACAAAAAAATCTTGTAAAATGTCAAAAATTCTGAAAATAGCCTCAAATATCATCAAAAAATTCAAAAAAATTGAACATTTGAAAACCAAAACTCATCCCATCCTATCTCACTTTCATTCATAATAAATTTTCAACTATAATAAACTCATCACCGCCTTCACCTATAACAAATAAAAGTAAGTACAACAATCATCAAAACATAAAATTTAAATGCAAGATCCTAAGTCTTGATCATTATCAAGAATGTCAATTAAACCTCATATCAAAGGCCTATCAAATAGTTAAAACCAATAATCATCCAACACATCTTATGGATATATCTTTCCCACAATGGACATCATTTTTATATCAACCTAAAACAACTCTCTTTGGCAAGAGATATTATGACATTGGCAATTTTGTCATTTTGATCTTTTCTTTTGATTTATCTTGTTGTTCTATTCCGATGAACTCTTAAGGATATCTAAAAATGATTTAGAGAGAAAGGAATGGGGAATTTATCATTGCTTTCATTTTTTTAATGTTTTTTAGATGTTCTTGTAATATGACCTTAGTGAATACTTGCCTTATGTTTTTATGAAATAGTCTCAGGTAATATAATGGCTCATTCATATCAGGTTCTTCATACCTTTTGTGTATTGGTTTCCTTACTTTGATGGCTTTACTCTTTCAAATGGTCAAACAAGTTTTTTCTATGTTGAGTATGAACAAGAATACTCTATCTATTTTCAAAGTCAAAGCCCATGCATTAGATACAAATTCACCCTGGTTCTTCAATACCTTGGTGCATTGTGTCTATTTTTTATATCAAAAATAAAGATTTTTATGAAGAAATTAAGCCTAATCTAAAAGAAAAAGAAATATCATCTATCTTATCTATCATGTATCCAATAGAATCTTGGAATGATAATAGGTTTGTCGGTATCCTGACCAATCTCAATAACATGCTAATATATTATCATTATATTATTCTTCTACTTCTATCATACTAACATTTCTATTCAACATATCATATCATGCAACAAAAATAGTATGCATCCATCCTGCATCCAAAAACTATTAGCATACATCTCATATCATCCATCCTACATAATCATCATATATCATATGAAAAATACAAAAAGGAAATCATCCCCATATGCATTCATCCTACATCCACAGATTATTGGAAACATCTATATTGCATCATAAATCATCCACCATGGGAACATGACATATCATTACTCATAAACATAATAAATTTTATTCACACATACACATTCATAATGCATCCATAATCATAACACAATGCTTCAATCCATCATACATCATAAAAATATCAAAGAAAAAAGACATATATATATAAAAAAATGACTGACATGATACGTATCAAGTGTATGATATATCAAAATATACATGAGACTATCCATAGCCAATGAATGAATATACATCTATAATGTCACAAAATTGCACCCTAGCAGCAATTTCACATTTATGCATTTAGCCTTGCATTTATTACACCTCAGCATATTTATGATAAGAACCTCATGGGCTAGAATTTTGTGATTCCAACTCCATGAGGACCAATGATCAAGTGAAAATAGTGTGCTGCCACATTTCTCAAGAACTAGTGAGTTGGATGCCGGCATGACGTGCAAACGTCTGCGTGACGTGCTAGCATCCATGCAATTTTTTGAGTTTGAAATGTAGAATATTAGAATCCTAACTCATGACACATGTCCTTGCTATCATAATTTTGAATGTTATAGCTCCTCTAGCCCCTTGAACCATCAAAACTCTTCCTTTGCTCTCATTTTGAGGGTTCTTTCTCATTCTGATACTTGAATCTTTTGATCATGCTTCATCCTCTAGTTCTTGCTTCTTCGATCTTACTTCCACAACAAAGTAATTCTAGATTGAGTTCCCTCCCAAAACCCAATATCTCTTGAAAGCATTCGATGGTGTATCTTTATGTTTAAGAGGCGGTCGAGGCATGTTGGTAATTCTCTCTTTTTCTCATCTATTTGTGAATAGATCACTTTGTTCACTTTTCTACATTGTGGTACATGTTATCCTCCTTGAGTGGGGATTAATTTTACCACTCCTTATTTTTTCACTTTGTTTACTTTTCCTATCTATTTGGCTATCCGTGGATGTGAGAACAAAAATCTAGGGGTTTGACTATGGCAAGCCCTATAATAACCCCAACATTTTTCCTCATTTGTCTTGTGTGTAGGTTGCTAAAGTGAAGATTGGGGAAAGGCTTCAAATGTGTGACCGATTGTAAGTCTACCCTTGGATCTTCTTTGTATTTTTTGGCATTTCCCTTTTTTTTATCTATTTTTTTTTAACAAACCTCAAATCTAAGTATATCGGTAGGGTTAAAGTATTTTTTTTTTAAGTTTTGAATCTCTATTTTCCTTGGATGCTAGTGCATCCATTAGACTCTAGTGCGGTGTGTTGGCATCCTGATACCTTGTTGTATTCCTTTGGCTGAGAGCTATCCCTCTTGGAGTAGAGATCTCAATCCCCTACTCTTTCAACTTCTGGAGTAGTCAATTTGAATATTTTTCTTTCTAAGGCATCCTTTGTAATTTCTTTATTTAGCTATAGTTTGAGGTGGTTAATGGAAAATCACTCCCTAGGATTCTCTTGAGAATGAAGAGACTTGTGAGTAGTGAATCCCCCTTCACTCACAACATAATAAGCATGCTATATGAACATATGGATATAAAAATATTTGTATACATTAAAATATACCCCGAGCTCCCTTGGTCATCTCAATTAGGAGTGGACTGATGTGGTGGAGGCCCCATCTATGGTCGTTGTTGACCCTTTGTCTCACCCTATGATGGTTCGACAACAAACCCACCCTTGGATCTACTCAAGCCCAAGGCACTCCTATGAGACTATGTGTCAGAATCATCATCTGATACATAGTCTTAAATATATGTAGACTTGCTAATGACCTAAGTATATTGTACAATAGAAATAACCTCTCCATGTTCCTATGTGATAGCCTCAATTTCTTTCCTCTTAGTTATCTCCTATGCCAACTATAGCTCTATCTATTGCATGTACTCTATCTCGACATCCAATTGGGTCCTAAGATGATCCTTCTTAGTATTCCTCTAGTCTCTTTCTCTAAATGGTCTTGGCCCCACTCATATATATAGGCACTTCTCTCCCGATGTGCCTAATCTCACTCTTATCTATAAGTATCTCGCTCCTGGTGGGCATGCTCTCTCTCCTATGTAAGGAATTAGAGTCTCTGATCTAGCACAATAGACACTTACTGTTAATGACCCCGAGGGGAACCCTATGGTGGTACATGTGCTTAAACCCATGCGAAAACTTGTCCAAGAACTAGTCCCTTGTGCTCAACCCTCTATCATTGCCAGTGATGTCGATTGGACTCATCTCTTCACCTCATGTTGCTTCCTGCAACTCCCCTAGATAAATTTATGAAGTAGAGAGGTTGGCATGTGGAAAACAACACATCATAATAAATGATAACTTTAAGAAATCCCCCTCAAAAAATATAGAAATACCTAGCGAATATTTCACTTTTTAAGGAGAAAATATTAATTTCTATTGGAAAATCTTTCCTTTTAAAAAAAAAAAAATTAATTTTATTGATGGATTTTTTATATCACTAAAATTTTATAGAAAATTTTGGCGAATCTTGAAAAAAATACAAAAATACATTAATTATGATGGAAAATCTATCCAATCTAAAAATAATTCTCATGGAAAAGTAGGGGTCTAGGAGTTGAAATTATTGATGGGTTTAAGGGGTAGACTATAATATTTACTTGTCACCATTCTTTTAAAATTAAATATAATGGCCCTCATTGTATTCTGCAAGGTAAAATGTACCCGTGATCTATAATTCTCATGGGACTCAAAACTACTTTTAGATCATTGATCTAATGACCCTCATTGTACTCTACAAGGTAAAATGTACCCACAATCTATAATTCTCATTAGACCCAAAATTTTGGGCCCCTTGAGCATTACAAATCATGGGTACATTTTACTTCATGGAATACACAAAGGCCATTAGATTATATTATAAATCAATGATGGAAACTAAAGATTAGAAATATGGTCCTAAGGAAACTAATAATTATGATATACTGTTGATGAATTAATATAGATTTCTACAATAATTTATAAATTTTAAGAAAATCTAATCTGATCATGTATCAAATATTGTGGCAAATGTTTTAGTTATTTTTTTTAATAAAATAAATTCTTTGGTGAATTAAATAAGTATAATAAAATTTTGTAAAAATGTGGCAACTCAAGTCACATTATAGCTTGAACTATTAGCCAATTGGCAAATATTAGCCACTAAAAAAATCATTGATCGTAAGTGGGGTTAGTCCTTGGATCAATTGCACCCCATAAATAGGCATAAGGAAGAGGAGCTAGATGATCAAAATCTACTATACCTGTGTATGGTGTCACTGTCTGACCCCACTCTAGAATCTCTCACATAGTGCAAGAAAAAATTGCAACATAATCCTCAGCAAGGACATTCTGCTACTCCTTGAATTTTTGTCCTAGCCTATGAGGAAAATAAATGTCCATGACATGATGAATATGGCCTAGAAGCCTTCAAGTCTATGAAGCATAAGAAAAATTCTTGTGGTCCTCCTCCCAAGCCTCAACATCCAACCAAGGCCTCCAAGTAAACTATATCATATATCATCAATAACGTGTGTCCAATAAGATATGTCGGTCTCCTCCATGTGGTGGACTATAAGCATGACATCATATCCATATATAAATGGCTCCCCAAAATCTTGGTGAATGTCTCCAGTGGGCTTGAGCATAAAAATGTGCTCCCATGCCCAAATGTGTAACAAAGTGGCTCTTGTAGAAATGTTGGTCATAGCCCTATACACAACCTGATGCATGTCATGATACAAGTGTGCTAGTATATAAGGTCCCAGAGCAAACACAACGCCATCATCTAGAATTTTCTCCAATACTCTCCCCATCCAAGGTTGAATAACTGAGATTTCCTTTCTAGTACAAGTTGCCCCATGATGAATCTAGCAATCACATCATTGGTTACACCAATGTAGCACCTCAAGTCTATCTATCCATCCTTGAGTTGAATCTGATTATCGATTAGAACATGCTCAAGAGCCTCAAATCCAAGGTAGGGCTCATCTACGACCCACTCACCATGAATGTGCACTCTCAAAATGCACCACATGTCCTCGAAGGTAATGGTTGCCTCACTGGTTGGAAGGTGAAAGGAAGAGGTCTTTGAGTGCCATCACTCGACCAATGCTATCATCAATGCAAGATGTGCCCACAACTCAGGCATGTAAGCAATGTAGTATAAGCTAACTACATGAAGAAACTCAACCTCCATGTGAGAGAAGCTAGTGATCAAGTCTCTAGAATCTAAGGATGTCACTTTGTCACAACCCTCCTTGAAAATCCAATTTATTTCAGATTTATTTCTAAATTAATCAAGTAAATGATATTTTGGATGTAATGCTATTATGGTAATAAAAAATAATTAAGTTTCTTGGAATGCATAATTATTCAGTCTTCTTAAGAAATAAAATTACAAATACTACAAATATTATTGCTCCTCTTGTTTTGATTTAATAGGGGATAAGTTCAAGAATAGAGGGTGACATCACCCTCTTTTTCTATAATTAAATTTGGGAGAGTATTTATCAAGTTAGTTTTGACTATTAAGATTCTATTTTAATAGTCAAATAAACTAAACCCTTTCACAAAGAATTATTGACCATTTACATGATTATAAGAAATATAAATATTATATATATTAAAAAAAAATGGTAATCTCAGAATTAATATAAATAAAATAAATAAAGATTTCTCACTTCCTCTATTATTTGAATTAATGATGGTTTCTTTGCATGTTATCTTCAAGATTTGGCAGTTACGTAATGGTATAGGTAAATTCCATAATTGAAAAAAGCCATGTCAAAAAAAGGGGAAGAAACGAAAAAAAAAGGAAAGTGGCAGGGAAAACAAGAAAAATCAGGGTGCGCGAGAGAGGAAGAAGGGAGGCGAAAAAAGAAAAGGCATCGGGAGGAACAGTCTTACAGGGTTGGATGGCATCGCGGTTGCGGAGGCTTTAACTACAGAAAGATGCAGGAGAATACGGTATCAGGACGGGAGAACTTTTGGAATGCTGCTGCCATAAAGGAAATTATTCACAGAGAATTCGTTGGGTAGAGAATGCAGATATGGAAGCTGAATTTAATAGTGAACCTTAAGTACAAGGTAAGTAAATCGTTTCCTTGGTTAAATGTTCGATTGGTTGTTTTGGGCTCATTAGTAATAGGTAATTACAGAGTATATTTTCATTATTCTATACTCCATCTGTCACACATCTATTTTCAGTCAAAAAAACATAACTTGTAAGCTAACCTCTTATTAAAGATAATCACCCTATCCATTTCAACTTTTTCATTCACCTATATCGAGGATGAATATCCTCTGTTTTGGAAACTGACTTTTCTATATATGGAGACAGAGTCTTCTTAAGGCATTTTTATGCTGCCCAGGTGATTGTCAAACATTATTCTATAGTTTTTGCATTATGAAAATGATTAAAATATTGATGTTGTGAAATTCATATTTACTGTTGATAAACATTTTTCAAAAGTAGTTTTGTTATCATAGAAACCTTTACATAAATATTTTAACAAATGTTTACCAATGTGTTTCACCAAGTTATCTTCTTCGTTTGACCTCTATTAAAGACCTCCATTAGCATCATCATCTAGGCAAATACAGATACACTTACAGGTATGCAGTAATGCAATCTACCTTCCTCCTTTTGATACAGGTAATTTCATTTCAAGAGAAGCATTATTTATATTCTTTCACGGCTTGGGAATAGCTATGAATTCTATAACATCATCTTTGCACAAGTATCGAAGTCGCTTTTTCCCATGAAGTTGCATGTTAAGTTAGATCGACCTTTGCTCTATTGGGTTCAATAATTCCAGCCCCATAGTCTGTCTATTTTACCAGCCACATCTGTTAGTCATTGTCGCGCATTAATCCTTGTCTCTCAGTCTGCTAAATGCTTCATAGTTTGCAATTTTTAGTCTTTCCTTTGGGGAATTAAATTGCATTGATTTTTAACTTAAGGTCCACATAATCGCTTTCATACGCAGCAAGTCTTTCTCATATTATTATCTCCTTGCGATGTAACATCTGGTTTTATGATTGTAGAGTACTAACCCCCATTAAAATTTAATGGAAGTATGGCGAGGCCTATAAATTAGATTCTAGTTTCTCTAAGGAAGCGAACCAACCTCATAATTATCTATGAGTTTTGAGATGCAGAAAATAGCTTATAAATCATTTAATCTCCATACAAAAATTTGGGTACTATTTCATGATAGAAATTAGCATCTAAATTAGTAGATAACCTTTCTATCCAGAACAGATAATATTATTACCCAGAACGCTTGCACTTTCACAAATTTTCCCTCTACTAAAAAACAATAGCATCTCAGATTGATACATGACTTAAGGTACAAATACTGTTGTACATAAAACTCTGTAATAACAAAGAAAAATGCAGAAGCCAATTAACATATGGCTCACTATATAATGACCCGAGATATAACGGTATTAGTTCATAAAGCAGAAACCTCTTTCAGTAAATAAGACTTTAAACAGCACTAAATTGAAATACGAAAGCCTAAAAAACCTACCATGTTCAAATTCAAAGGAGCAAGAAAAATATAAGAGTAGACCAAGTGTATACACTTTCAAACAGATATTTCGCTCCTCAAGAGATTCAACAAGTTTGATGATTCGAATCCAAACAAACGTTGCCAAAACAAACGTAGAATCCTAAGGCAGGAGTTTTGATGTGAAAAAAAATGGAAACAAAAACTAAACTGTCTCAGGCACAAATATCGTTGCAAAAACAACAATATATTAGCAAAACAAATAGCCTCTCCTTAAGATACTTTAGTTGTATTTTACAAACCTAGAATATTTCAAATACTGCAAATACACACTAAAAAAATGGCTATAAATGAAATCACAGTACACCAGCGAACATTCAACTTTCTACAAAAATTCCCACCACATTCTATGATGGATGCACCCAAGTGGGATATTACAATACACCCAAAACAGTAGGATAATACACTATATTTGGTTTGTAAGACTAAATTCTTGTCTGCCAAGTAAAAAAAATCCCTTACACTAACCGCTCCAACGATAAAGCACATTATGTGAAAGCACTCACACATTACAAAACCAAAAGAAACAGTTTCTGAAATGCGAGAGAAAAAGCCCTCGTAGAAAACATACAACACGCTCAACACTTGCTCTACTATCAAACACAGTAGCAGACATTATTACGAACAATGAAAGACTTTAAAGCAAAAACTAATGCCTATCCATACCCACAACAAACAATAGAAACTAACAACTTACTCTACACCGGCTTCCTCTGTCTCGTCCTAGACCATAATCTCGGCTGCTCTTCAAGTGGCCATGAAAGATAAGAGGGAGCTCCTGCTCTGCCTTACGCTTAGAGTGCAAATGCTTCACAACCTCTTCTGCTCCAAAATCCCATTTATAAAACTGAATAGTTTCCACCGCCTTCGGAACCTCCACCATCAAGTGGGGCCTGAGTGTAGAAAACAAAGAGCCACCTTAGCAACCACAGTAGCACCATTCTGCTTTCCGAGTTCTTCCTGAGCCATTTCTCATGTCTCCCTCCACAATTTGCAACTCAGACAATCTTCGACTTTCACCCAAACAACACAGAAAGTACATTGACGAAACAAAATAAGGTAACCCGGGCAACTAATTTGAAGGGCAAAAACCCACACGCTGACGCAACAGTGGAGCTCGAACCAAACCAATGTTGCATCATAAGATCAACATGGTAATGTTCGGTACGACTGTCAGAGTTAACAGATCCATGGGAGCTGGTCAAGCCATGCCACGAATCTCGAGGGGAGCGTTGACTATCTACCAACAATCTCCCCATCAGCATTATCTGATGAGATTCGAACCCAGCACTTTTGGCTCTGATACCAATTGTTGGCCCCATGGTTGGCGTTGCACCAAAATATTGACTTGTTAATGCTCTTTACAACTACCAAAGTTAACGGAACCACGGAAGATGGTTAAGCCATGTCATGAATCTTGAAGGGAGCGCTGACCATTTGCCACCAATCAAGCCATAAATACTTAAAACATGGTGAGGGTGTGAAACCCCTAGCATATGCCTTAGACTTTAAAGGACACAACAATGTATGAAGAACATCCATGCAATTCAACTAACTTCAAAACTTTTGAACTTTAATTAAATATTCACAGCCAAATACCTTAAACAAAATGTATTTCAACTAACTTTTGAACTAAGGGACATTGTTTGGACACTTGTAATAACCTTGCTTTTGAGTGTTCCATTCATATTTGGCGTCTTGTGGATTTTGAGGAGATATACAAGATAGATAGTGTATGTATATCTACATTTCTTTGTTATTTTGCCATTTTTTATCAACATGTTATGGTTTGTGCCCTACACGATAAGAAAAGATTACAGGGAAGCAACTAATCTTGCACTTAAGATTTTCATCATTTTTTAGGTTTTTGTGCTCATTGGGATTATTGCCTGGATCATCTTTGCCAATAGGTATAGGATAGAGGTTACCATTGGAGTTTTGCAAACTGCATCAGAAGGCCTTGTGAGGAATATCAGATTGATGCAAAAGAAGGAAAGAACCACCCAAGTGAAGAAAAATGAAGCAAATTAAGGGGCCTTAGATATGTGTCTGTGTGAAGCCCCTGAAAGCAAAAAAACCCATATTTATAGAAACGATATACCTTAGATTGAGATTAGAAATGATATGCCTTAGATTGAGATTAGGACCCTGTTAAACTGTGATTTTTCCACCCATTGAAGCTAGGGAAGATGAGAATGAGATGTCATCCTGATTGAAAACTTTTGAAAATGGTTATGCAATAAAAAAAAAATTGAACACATAGTGCACACCATCTCCAAGCCAACTGGGTGCCACATTTAGCTCACTTTCACTGCACCACCTCATCCATGTTATTCGAGTTGTGTTTTGTTTCACCTGTGCATAATAAATGGTGCTTATAATATACACACTATAGTATAAAGTGAATTTATTGTATATCTTTCTATAAATCAATGCAAGAGGTTGTTTCCTATAATGGTCAGTTTTGCAACCAATCTTCTTTGTTTCCTTCTATGTTTCTTTGTTTATTTTCATGGTATTAGAGCCTGGTTGATTTGTTGTTTGATAGGTCTCCTTATGCAAGTATAGTGTCTAAAAATCTCTAATGCTCTTGGAAGCCTGTGTTAATTTATTGTAGCTCAGATAGTTATTTTCTCCAATTCCAAGAATTATTATTTAATTCTTGAGACTTCTAGAAAGAAGTTAGTTAGGTCTAGATATTTAATTATTTAATTAAATAATTGTTTCCTCTAGAGACTTCTAGAAACCAGTTAGTTAGGGTTTGTTAAAGTCTAATTAATCTTAGCCATTGATTGAGATTAAATCATGGCCATTGGTTTTCCAATGAGAATAGTTTAAAAGGGGGTCAATGGGAATTTGGAGAAGATACAGATATATAGACACACACTTGAGAAATATTTGCAGTGTTAACAAATAATTTGCAGTAAGAGCAAATAGTCTTGTAGTGTTAGCAAATAGTCTTGCAGTGATAGCAAGGGCGCAGTGATAGTGTTGGAGGCAGCAGTAGTGGAATTTCAGCAGGAGAAATTGAGGGAAGAATTTCCGGTGAAGAATATTGCCAGAGCTTTGTTAGTAAGAGGCAAGCAGTTTTTCTGTATCTCTTGATTTGCTGAAGATTAATATAATTCCTCATCTGTAGTATTGGTTTTCCCTCCGAGGTTTTTCTAGGGACATTTTGTCCAAAAATATTGTGTTTATTATTTTGCATGTTTTCTTTTCTATTCCTGTGAGTTTCATTTGTGAAGTTGCAATTGTATTATTTTTCAGTATTTGTTGTGAATTAATTTTTGGGCAGTCAAGTAATCTTTATAGATAGGAGATAAATAATCAGTAACTGCAATAGAATTTTCACATGGTATCAGAGCAGATCTAACGGCAGAAAGAGCTCAGTGTAGGCACAGGAAGAAAAGAAAAAATTGAGGGTTTATAAAACCCAGTTCTACCTCTTCAGATATATTTGTTATTGTTATAGATGGCCTCAACAGGTTTAAGAGATCAGGATAGATTAGGTGGAGCCTCAAATTTTGGTGTTTGGAAAGCCAAAATTTCTTTATTGTTGGAAGAGAATGGTATCAAGGAATATGTGACCAGTGTTGTAGTTGTACCTACAGATCCAACACAACTCTTAGCATATAAGAAGGAAGATGCCAAGGCAAGGATGTTGATTCTTGATGGTGTTAAGGATCATATTGTTCCACATATCGTAGAGTTGGATATAGTGAAGAAGATGTGGGATGCCATTCTGAATCTGTACCAGAATGCTACCACTAATAGTAAGTTGATTCTCAGAGAAAAGTTGAGGACTACCAGGATGAACAAGGGAGAAGATGTTACAAGTTACCTCACAAGACTTAGACTTGTCAAGGATAAGTTGGTAGCTTTTGGAGATAAACCAGATGATGACGAGCTTGTACAGATAGCCCGAAATGGGTTTACTAAGTAGTGGGATGTCTTTGTTCAAGTTATTAATGGATGAGACACCTTACCGAGTTGGGATCAACTATGGAGTGACTTCACTCAGGAGGAGCTTAGACTAAGCCCTGTCAGTGGTACCAACAGTAAGAGTTAGAAAATTGAGGCAAAACAAGAAAACGTTGCCCTAGCAGGAAAAGGGAAAGCAAAGAAGGGGTCTAGCAAAGGATCAAATCCTAAAGGTGAGAAGAAGAAGGACTTGTCTAAATTCAAGTGCTATCATGAGGTTGGCCACTATGTTAGCAATTGCCCACAAAGGAAAAAAGGAAAGAAGTAGACGATAGCTTCAGCAAGTGTAGATGAGCTCTCTAGCAAAATGGAAGATGAGTTTGCACTCATAGCTTGTATGGTTAGCTCAACCTCATAGGGTGTTTGGTATATAGACAATGGGGCACCATTTCATATGACAGGAGCTAGAGAATACTTCTCCAGTTATATGGAGGAGGACATCAAAATCCAGATTTCTATGGGGAACATGTCCAAACTAAATCCAGTTGGGAAAGGGACTTTTCTATTTCAGAGGGAGAATGGCAAACCAATTTCCATTCATGATGTGTTGCATGTGCGAGGCTTGGGTATGAATCTGATTTCTATATTTGTTCTACAAGATAAAGGCTACAATGTACTCTTTAGAGGGGCAAATGTGTTAATCAAGCACAAGGATTGGAAATCACACATAGCTATTGGAGTTAGGAGTGGCCAACTTTACAGGTTGCAGTTTGATACTCATAAGGCATTGATGAGCAGCGGTAATTCTAGAGATCAAGGAGAGCTATGGAATAGGAGGATGGGCCATATACATCATGGAGCACTTAAATTGCTTTGTCAGACAGTGATAGGTGTTCCAGAGGTGAGCACAGAGCATGATGATGTATGTAAGGGATGTGTGTTGGGGAATTTTGTAAAAGCAACTTTTCCAAGGAGTGAGCAGCTACCAGAAGCTTCAAGGATTGAGTAATCAGATCAAGGACAACAAAGCACGAGTACAGTGACTAGTACAAGCATAGACTCAGGTGCTGAGAGTTCACAGAGTATGGAGCAACAAATGCAGGAGATCCAAGAGATGCATCAGGAACACATGGGGGTTGATATTTCATCCTCTACAGTTGGTAGCTATAACCAACAAGATACTCAGGATTTTGTGGGAGCTCCTAGGATGAGTAGTAGGCAGCGGAGACAACCAAATAGGTATAATGACTATATGGCTTTAGTTAGTCATTTGGTAGATAGTGAGCCTTCCAGGTATCAGGAGGCCGCACAACAACAGGTGTGGCAAGATGTGATGGTTGAGGAATATACCTCAATAGTGCAGAACGATGTGTGGGAGGTTGTGCCAAGATTGACATATAGGGCAGTGGTTGGATCTCGCTGGATCTATAAGATCAAGCACGGTGTAGATGGTAGCATCGAGAAATACAAGGCAAGGTTTGTGACCAAGGGTTTCTCTCAGAAGGAGGGAATAGACTATGAGGAGACATTTTCTCCAATGGCTAGGTATACTTCTATACGAGTTGTGATCTAACTTGTAGCACAGATGGGATGACAGATCCATCAAATGGATGTCAAGACAACGTTTCTTAATGGTGATTTGAAAGAGGAGGTATACATAGAACAACCAGAGGGCTTTGTAGCACACAACAGTGAAACCCACGTGTGCAGATTGAAGAGAGCTTTGTACGGACTCAAGAAGGCTCCCAGGGCATGGTATGAGCACATTGATGAATACTTGCAGGGAATGGGCTTTGTGAAGAGTGAGGCGGATGCTAATCTCTACTACTTGATGGTTAGGGGCGAAGTTCTCATTCTTGTTCTATATGTGGATGACTTGTTTTTAACAGGTTCACTGGGACTCATAGAGGAGTGCAAGCGAGACCTTGCAGCAGAGTTCGAGATGAAGGATTTGGGGCTTATGCACTACTTTCTAGACATGGAGGTATGGCAGATAGATTGTGAGATTTTCCTTGGACAAGGGAAATACTGCATTGAAATCTTGAGGAGGTTTGAGATGGAGGATTGTAGAGCCATGTCTACTCCTATGATCACAAATTAGAAGAAGGTAGACTCATCCAGAGAGAAGGATGTAGATCCCACCTTATACACACAGTTGATTGGGTCTCTCATTTATTTGGTCAACACCAGACCAGATATATCCTTTGCAGTAAATTCTCTTAGTCAGTTCATGGTTGAGCCGAAGAGAGTGCATTGGACAGTGACAAAGCATGTGTTGCGATATTTGCGTGGTACAATCGAGTATGGGATCAAATATGCTTGAGGTGATGGTATCAAGTTGATAGGCTATACTGACGCAGATTGGGCAGGCAATACAGTGAACAAGAAAAGCACTTCAGGGTGTTGCTTTAGCTTGGGATCAAGAGTTGTCTCTTGGTATAGCAGGAAGCAGAATCCGTGGCTCTGAGTTCTGTAGAGGCAAAATACATAGTAGCTAGCATGGCGACATGTGAGGCAATATGGCTTCGGAAATTTTTGGTAGCCTTGTTAGGTCAGAGGGTTGAGACTACAGTGATACACTACGACAATTAGACTTGCATCAAGTTGTTTGAGAATCTGGTGTTTCATGGTAGGTTTAAGCATATAGACATCAGGTATCATTTCATCAAGGATTGTGTACAGCGGGGGATTATTCAGCTATAGTACATACCTATAGATCAGTAGGTAGCAGATATTTTGACAAAGGCATTAGGGAAGGAAAAATTCATCTTCTTCAGAGATATGTTGGGTTTTATGCATAACACCTTTCTCACTAAGAGGGAGTGTTAATTTATTGTAGCTCAGATAGCTGTTTTCTCCAATTCCAAGAATTATTATTTAATTCTTGAGACTTCTAGAAAGAAGTTAGTTAGGTCCAGATATTTAATTATTTAATTAAATAATTGTTTCCTTTAGAGACTTCTAGAAACTAGTTAGTTAGGGTTTGTTAGAGTCTAATTAATATTATCCATTGATTGAGATTAAATCATGGCCATTGGTTTTCCAATGAGAATAGTTTAAAAGGGGGTCAATGGGCATTTGGAGAAGATACAGATATACAGACACACACTTGAGAAATATTTGCAGTGAGAGAAAATAGTCTTGCACTGTTAGCAAATAGTCTTCCAGTGATAGCGTTGGAGGCAGCAGCAGTAGTTTCCTTAAGTAGCCAATGAGGCTATTATTATTGTAGCAAGATTACTCTTTCCTTTCATAGGTGACAAAAATAAAGAAGGAAAGTGTGTTTTAGAGTGCTTTAGGAGATTTTTTTTTTTTGATGGGCCACTTGCTCCTTGTATTTTTTGGCCATGATAAGCCAATGTTCCTTGAAAGAAATTTTAGTTTTATCAGGTAAAAGTTGAGCTAGCGTACCTCATTCAAAGATTTTAGAGAAATAAAATGTTTGATGAAACTCTCCTTCATAATTGTAACTCACAAATTTACAAAATTCCTTGTTTGTTTGGTTCATAAGAGGTCCAAAATCATGGCACGATAATAAAAAATTCATTGTGTGTGTTGTTAGGGGCTTTATTCTTTATGCCTCTATGCTTGTGTTCTTGGAGAGTTTACTTGTACTTTCTATGGCTGCCTCTGAGATCTCTAATATTGTGGTTAGTGCAAAATTAGATGGTTCTAACTACGCAAGTTAAAAATTTATGAGATGGAATTGATTTTACAAATGAAAAACTTATGGGAGCTAGCAGTAGAAGACAAACCTACAGATGAAAGTAAGCATGAAAAATGGAATAAAACGGATATGAATACACGGGCTATCATTTTATGGAAAATTAGTCTAGGGATAATCAATCTCATGTTCAAGATCTGAAAACAACAAAGAAAATACGAGAAACTTTGTAAACAATGTATGTAAGAACTAGAAAATTAAAGTGATGGACATCGAAAGGAAACTAACTCATTTTAAAATGAAGGGAGGAGATAGAATGAACGATCATATTACAAAATTGAAAAACTTAAGAAATTAACTTGCAATGATCAAGGTTGAATATGAAGACTCTAAAATTATAGATTTTCTAACTAAAATTCTTCCATATGAGTATCATAACTTCATCCACACATTAAAGCTTCCTAGTAAATTTTAGGATGTCACACAAGAAGAAGTGTATGGATATTTTTTGAATGAAGAGGAGAGGCTTAAAAATTTCACAGGTGAGTCTAGCAAAAGCTCTCAAGTTTTTATGGATAGAGGCAAAAATAAGAACTACAATCAAAATAAATCATATCAAAATCAAGAGAATAAACACGAAAATAATAAAAGGAAATGGAATCAACCAAGGGATAATCAACATAGGAATGTTTTTCAAAAGGTGAAAAATGAATGGAGAAATAAAAAAGATCATTCTAAAAGAGAGAAAGCTATCACATATTATAATTGTGAAGAAGAAGGGCATAAAAGTGATCAATGTCCTAGGGAAATCACATGCAAGAGGTCAAATAAAATTTATCAAAGAAGGCAGTCAAATTTTTCTCAAGAAGAGGGTGATCATAATATAATGATAGCCTCTTTGGCTACTTAAGGAAACTCTAATACATGGTATATTGATTCAAGAGCTACCCAACATATGACTTACAATAAAAAATTCTTTAATTCTTTAGAAGAAAAAAAGGTGCAAGTATATTTCTTGTGGATGATAGTTCACATGCAATTGAAGGAATAGGTTCAATTTCAATGAAAGGACATGATGGTAAGAAGTTGGAAGTGACAAATGTGAATCTTGTACCTAAGTTAACAAAAAAACTTCTCTCAATGAGTCAAATAACTCAACATGGTTATAAGGTGGAGTTTTATTTAGATAAGTGTCTAATCAAGAACATTAATTATGGATTTAAAATTATGGCTACAAGAGATGAGATTGATGGCATCTACAAATTTTTAGCATTTGTTAATAAGAAATCTTAAATAACTACAAGTTTCTCCACAAGTGAGTTATGGAATCAAATATTTGGTCACTTAAACTATCAAAGTTTGTCTATGCTTTCAAAGATGAATATGGTTGATGGACTACCTTTAATAAAGGTAAACACAAATGTGTGTACAGGATGCATGGTTGGAAACCAACATTGAGACAAGTTTGAAAGGTCTACATGGAGGAAAAGTAAATGTCTTGAACTTTTACATGGTGATTTATGTGGGCCTATGAATCCCCCATTAAAGGGAGGAGCTAGGTACATCCAGACATTCATTGATTATTTTTCAAGGAAAGTTTGGGTCTTCTTCCTTAAGAAAAAATATGAAGTGTTTAGCAAATTTGAAATGCTCAAATCAGTTGTGGAAAATCAAAGTAGGAATAAGATGAATAGAATAAGAACAGATAATGGTGGAGAATATGTCAAAAACAAGTTCAAATCCCTTTGTGAATATCACGAGATCAAGAGAGAAATAACTAACATATATACTCCTCAGCAAAACGGTGTTGTTGAAAGGAAGAATAGGAACTTAGTGGAAATGACACGATGCATGTTACTATCCAAGTGTCTTCGTTTGTTTCTTGGCATTGAAGCTGTCAATATTGTATCTCATGTCTTGAATAGATCTCCTACAACTTGTTTGGAGAATATCACCCCTAGAGAAGCACAGAGTGGAAAGAAAATAGATGTTAAGTATTTTAGAGAATTTGGATGTGAAGTATTTGATCACATACCAGATGAGATTAGAGAAAATAAATTTGATAAGAAGAGTGTTAAGTGCATCTTTTTGGGCTATGATGATCAAAGGGAAGGATATATCTTGTATGATCCTAGTGTGGAGGATTTTTTCACAAGTAGGGATGTCAAGTTTAATGAAGGGTTTGAGGATATAATACAGTTTTATCCTATTCCACAAGTGGACATAGATAATGGTGAATCCTCTAAGTCCTTTGAAACCAATGAAATTTCTAAGGAAACTTCTAGTGTAGTCGAAGAATGTAGTCCTCCTCCATAGACCAAGAGTCTTCAAGAATCTTTTAAAAAGACTCAAAAAATTAATTATGTTCTAATGAACACCATAATGAAGACCAATGATCCTTAAACATATGATCAGGCTAAGGGAAAACATGAATGGGAACAAGCTATGCAAAATGAATATGACTCTTTGATAAAGAATTAAACATGGGAATTTGTGGACTTGCCCAAGGGAAAGAATGTGGTAAACAATAAGTGGGTGGATAAGACTAAGTTCAAGTCAGATGGGAGAATAGAAAAACACAAGGAAAGACTAGTGGCTAAAGGTTATTCATAGAGAGAGGGAATTGGCTAGACAAAATTTTGCTCCAGTAACGAAGATTATTACTATTAGGGCTATTATAGGCATTGGAAACATATTTCAAGTGGCCTTTACACTAGATAGATGTTAAGAATGTATTTTTGAATGGTGGAATTGATGAAGAAATCTATATGACTCAACCATAGGGATTTGAATGTTTAGGTTAGGAACACTTAGTTTGCAAGTTAAGGAAATTGCTATATGGCTTGAAACAAGCTCCAAGGGCTCGGTATTCTAAGATTGATGAATATTTCCAAACTCAAAGCTTTCATAATAGTCCTCATGATCCAAACTTATATGTGAAGGAATTTGATGATGGTTGCACAATCATCATTGTACTATATGTTGATAATCTTATTATCACTAGACATAGCATGAACCAAATAATTGACATAAAGGTAAAATTACAAAGATACATTTGAGATGACAGATCTTTGTTTTCTATACTAATTTATTGGTATTCAAGTATGGTAGAAAGATGATGGAATTTACCTTTCTCAATCCAAGTATGCTTTAGGATAAAATATTTCAATTGTGTGTCTACTCCAGTTGCTCCAGGATTGAATTTGACTAAGGATATGGATGGTGAGGATATTGAACCTACCTTATACAAGAAAATTTTTGGTAGTCTTATTTACTTGACTCAGACTCCACCAAATATTTATTTTGTGGTAGGAATGGTTTCATGATTTTTGAATTGTTCTAAGATTCCACATTGGATGATAAAAAAAGGAATATTGAGATATGTACAAGGGACCTTGAATATGGGTGTTTATTACTCTTCTCATGAAGATCTACAACTTGCTAGATATTCTGATTCAGATTGCGCAGGTTGTGTAGATGATCAAAAATCAACTACAAGTTATGTTCTCTCTTTGGGTTTCGATTCCATTTCATGGTGTAGTAAGAAGCAATCTACTATTGCTTTATCAACTACAAAGGCTGAATATATTGTAGAAAATGAGGTAGATAAAGAAATAAATTGGTTGAGGGCTATTCTTTCAGTACACCAACAACATTAAATATGACCTTATTTACTTTATTGTGACAAGAAATGTGCCATTATGTTGTCCAAGAATCCAACGTTTCATGCTCGAACAGAACATATAGAAGTATATCGCCATTATATCAGGCATCTCATGCAACAAAAAGTGATTCATCTTTAGTATTGTATGACAAAGGATTAGATAGTTGATCTATTTACAAAGGATTTATGTGAAAATAATTTTTTATATCTTAAAAGTATTTTAGGCTTGGAAGAATTCATATGAATATTTGATGGTTGTCATTCAGGGTGTTACACCCTATTTCTTTGCTACCAAGTTACTCTTACCTTCATAGATAAATAGGATGATGAATGTAAATCATCATTTTGATATGTTTAATAAGTAAATAAAATATTAAAATAGGTATTAAGATGTTATTTCTATTAAAGGAAAAATTATGTTGATGAAATGCAATGAAATGAATTTATATTGCAATTTGAATTTTTTCGATGCAGATTTTTTATGATGCAAATGGATTTAATGTGAACACCTAACTACCTTGGTGTTGTACTAAGTTGCATTCAGGTTTAGGTTCAAGTCTCTAGAAGAGAGGGGAAGTATCACTCAAGAGAAGGGATTGGTTTGATAACCCTTAATAATCCTATACTGAGCTTTCACACAGACACCTCTAGTTTTGTAAAGTCAATTCAAGATAGTTTGGGGAAATGGTAAGTTACTTTAAATCTTGTTAGTGCATGATCCTATCTGAGAATGTTCTTGTTTGGGGGTAAATTGAATTACTTTGGTTTTATTCTTTGACTTCTTGGTTTTTCGTGATTTGAGTTATATGATTGAGTCTCTTTGATATGTGTGAGTTCTTCTTTGTGCATTTTCTAATCAATGATTAGATATATATATATATACATGTGCATGTGCATGTGCATGAGTATAAATTTAATGGACATATACCACACATATATGTATATATATGTATGATATATTTATTGGTTGATAAAAATATAATTAAACGTATTTTGTATATACATGTTTCAGTTTGGATAATAAGATAATGGTATATGTATTGGTTTATATTTTTATATATTGAACCAATTATCATAATGTAAATCGATTGATAAAAATTGATTAATATATAAATTGGAGGGATATATGATTGTTATTTATACTATGCAATAGTTGCGACTATTATAAATAAACTTGTTTTGTAAAGTATATGCGGCATATATAATGGGTGTGATGCTTTAGAAGGCCATTATATAGGCCGATTTAAGTGAGCCATAGGGAGGTGATAAAATCTGCATGAAATAAGGGAAACATTAGAAATAATTGACATGTTATAAGGAAAACATAGCTCAGCTTATGGAAGTATCTTGTAAGCCAGCACATATAGAAGGAGTTATTACCAATACTAGAATAGTGAGTGAGCAATAGAAGTTTAAAACAAATAGCAGTCTACCGATGTATAGGTTGAATGGTCATAAGACTTAGTCAAATTATTTTTGAAAGGTAAAGCCATGAGAGTGTGACTTAGTCATTGGAGAAAACAACGAACCAAAAGATAGGAAGCATGGTGTTTTGGTGGCGCCAAATTATGAACTGTGTAAACCAAGTAGAAGTCTTTAACCTGCAAATTGATTTCCAATTGGTAAGGTAATGTGCAAGTATGAATTGGTCTACTTTGAGCTAGACAAATAGTCAACCTATAGGAAACCATAACCTTGCATTTCTTAACATATTTTTCGCTATCTCAAGGAATGAGGCAACTCACTCCAAAGGTTGTGTATCTATTTGAAAAACATTGATATATGCTGCCACCTTCTTTGTTTAAATTCCAAGATGAACTAAGGAGCTAAGAAGTGTCATTTTGAGAAGCTTTTTTTTAGGCAACAAAGGCTCGTGTCTTTGTATAAATAGGAGTACCTTCTACTTCATCTGGACATGCAATTCACTTGCATTATGCTACTTTTTATCTAAGATATTCTTGTTTTTAGCTGAGAGTTTATTTGTGAGGAGAGTTGTGAGAGTTATTAAGAGAAATTTTTGAGAGTGGAATTGGAGAATTAAAGAAGAGTTTGTAAGATGCTCTTGCAAGGACTAAGCTTGAGAATAATTTTGATCAATTGGAATTTATAGTTTACTAGGCATGTGCATTCTACTGTTTTATGTTTTAATGCTTTTGAAAATATAGAGTGACCTTGATTGCTTGTTTGGAAAAATGTGTATTGTTATCATAAAATGAATCTTATTGTCTTCTTTGAATGTATGTGATGGTTTCATGACGAATCTAGAAAGGAAATAAATATACTTGTTTGATATTACTATATATTCTATATTATTGATTAGGTATCTATTATAGTATTAAATACTATATCAAAGATAGAGATTTTATAGGCAATGCTTAGTTTGAAATGTTGAAATATAGAAATTGCTTTATTTTCTTTGATAAATGAGTCATAAGTGCATGTAAGAGGTAACTTGTATATGATAACATATTATACTAGGTAAACCTTAGTGGTTAATGAGCTTAGAAAACATGATGGTAATGTTGGTATGAAGACATGTCATCATGGATAGGACGTGACAACATGCAAACCATAATTTTCTAGTATATACTTGATGATCACTTGATCATTGTTTTATTTGATTATTGATTAAAACCCTAGGTTGAGAATAACTTTCATGATTGGAGAGATCATTGATTGTTGATTTTATCCTGGGATTAGGGTAAACTAAGGTTGAGATTAACCTATGCGATTAAGTTGAGCTTTTGAATTTTTGAATTACTATTTGATTGGAGTCATAGGTGGGATTACCTTATTGAGTTGGAACTGTTACTTGATTGGTTGCTTTACACTCTTGGCATGAAGTCTTTTTATTGATGTAAATCTACCTTTTGGATAGTCTTTTATTGATGAGATTACACTCTTGGATAGGGCATTTTATTATTTAGACTATTCTTTTGAATGAGTCATTTATTGATAAGATTGTTCTTTTGATTAAGGTTATTTAATGTTGAGGTAATACATTTGAGCTAAGGTAATTCGTTGATAAGTAATTATGATAAATTGAAGGTTATATACATTAGATTATGAATTTATTATTACAAATTTTTTTGTGTAATCCAAGCTATAGAGAGTTCATAGGTTATCCTTGGAATTAGATTAACCAAAGAAGGGATTAGTTTACACAAAGAAAATACATAGTAGAAATTTTATTGTAATAAAAAGGAAATAGGTTGTTCTTGGGGTTAAATACTACCCAATGGAGGGAATTACCTATGCATAATATATGAATGGTCAAAATCCAAATCGAGATAAGGGTGGTGGGTGAAGAGATGACAGTTTGTATATGAAACTTTAGCCAAAATAGTGTAAGTAGTCACTAATTACACTATCAGTTCACTGTGATCCATTATAGCATACTAGGTCAAGAATTGTCATACATATAGGTTGTAGCCATTGTATTGAAGTCTAAGTATGTAGGAAACAACACTAATCTCAGGAAGACTATTGTTATGAGGTTACCATACCAATATCTTCGTCGAATGGAGGGCCATATTACCATATATGGAAGATGTGCAGGGGACTACATTAAGTCCATGGTTGGTAGAAAAGTGCTTGAGTGATGCTTATCCTCATAAGTTTTTGGTCGAGATTTGAGGGGACTACCTAGACCATTCATAACTATTTCTAATGAAGCTCAGTTGAGCTATGTATGTATCATTGTATTCCATCATTCAAAATTTGTAAAATATAATATGTTTATATTTAGAATGAAATCAATACTTTAGAAAATTATTATGACAAATCTGCTCATTATTCTCATTTTGGAAAGAAAAAATGTATTGCAATGGGAATTGAAAATAGTTTATTTACTTTAGGCTAAAACATAGATAATTTATTTTTGTAGAGTAATCGACATGTTACACGTGGTGTCAAAGCTACTAGGTTTAGATATGGAACCTATGAGCTCATTATGCAAGCGATGTGTAAACCCTATCGAAAGATAATGGTTGAAAGTTCTTATGTGAAGATGGCAAGAGGAAAAGAACAAAATGGAAACAAAAAGGGAAGTTATGATTCTTGAAAAAAAATTGAAGTTTGGGACTAGGAAAGATTGTCCCATTTGTTGAAAAATCCTAAACCAATAAATCATTAGGATACATCCTTGGATTGTGGAATATTATGCAACCAAGTTTAGTAGGAGGGTAATGGAGGTTTATTGATGAGTACCTTCATCCTACAAAATTGTTTAAATAACTCTAAGGGATAGGAAGAATTGAAATAACCTCTTTACTGATAGCATCCAGTAGTTGCAAAGATTCAAGGATTTTGGATTTAGTAGGGATATTATGAATCTATGAGTATGCTTTACTGGAAAATAACTAATGGATAGCATAAATTAGAAACTTATGTCGAAGTAGGAAGTCAAAGTTTTGTGATTAGAAAAAAACTAGAGAGGTAACAAGAGGTTGGATAAACCCTTGGTAAACCTGATTCGATACAAGGTTAAAATATTACAATTATAGTTGGATTCAAGAGAGAAATTTGATACTTTTGAATGAAGGTTAGTGACCAGATTGGTCAAGAAAAGAAGAAACCTACATAGAATAAAAGGCAGCATGATTCCACCAACCGAAATAGGCAAGATTGATTTGTAGTTTCCAATTTAAAAGGAGGAAAGAAGACAACCAACTCTAGAACGTCTAAAGTTATGAGAAAATAAAATTACCAAGAATTGGGATGAAATAATTTGGAAAGATGATTGTTAATTGGGAACTAAAAAGTTAATTGGATTAGATCCAACAAAGGCTCGGTTAGAGCTTAGTTTGGTTGAAGTGTAGACTAAACTTACCAACTTGTCAATGAAATTAAATTTATGCTAGATCTTTAAATGATCATTTGAAAATGTTACAAATAGAAATTGAATATGGTTAAAAGGTCATTTGTATACATGGACAAAAAGATTGGAATTAAAACTAGAGCATCTCTTAGCTTGAAAGTTGTTGATTATTCATTAGATCTCATTAAGTAAGGTGGATAACAACTATTCAACTATGAAGAGACAACAACAAAGAATGTTAAATCAATTCATCCAATTTGAAGAAAATAGATGATTGTTATGAGCTCAACTATTAGAATGATCTAAATTATTTGAAACACTAAGGGGTGAAGAGAAAGAGTGGATAAAATTGGAATAAAGTACCCCATACAATGAAGTTAATTAATGAATTCTCAAATTGGAAGAGCTTTTGACTCTCCTAAGTCATTGCTTAATTGTAATCTTAACCACAACAAGGTTGGCAAGAAAAAAATAAGCTATTGGAACTACTAGTGAAAGGTAGTGGAAAGGTCAAGGCTTATGACCAATGAGGAAGAAATATTTACAACACAATAATTTATACGTATTTTTCTTGGAAGATCATATTTGTCTTAGAATATCAAATTGATATTAACAATAATGTTTTGGAAAAGCTTAGGACATATGCTTCATCAAGAAAGACAATATTATTGCCTATATTGTCGGAAAAAGAGGGTTCATGAACTCATGATTGTGATATTTTATGAAACGTTCATGCTTGGTAATTAGGTATGATTTAAATGAGAATTGTTGACATATTTTGGAAGATAAATCAAAACCAACATGGTTTAAATGAGAATTGTTACTCAAAATTCTTATCAGAAGAAATAGTTTGAGTTGAAAATTGAAATATAACTTTGGAAAAGATCAAAAGATGAGAGAAATCTAGGGTATGGATGACCTAGGATGTAGGATGAAAAGTGGATTCTTCCTATTGGTTGAGGATTAGTCCCCCATTCCTCCACTTTGCATCTTCCCTCCTCAATCTCACCTACAAATCCAAGGCTTTCCTTCATCATTTAAATGGACAATTTGAGCATTCTTACTATAGGCAACAAAGGCTCATGTCTTTGTATAAATAGGAGTACCTTCTACTTCATTTGGACATGCAATTCACTTTAGTTATATTATACAAACCTAGAATATTTCAAATATTGCAAATACCCACTAAAAATATGGCTATAAATGAAATCACAGTACACCAGTGAACATTCAACTTTCTACAAAAATTCCCACCACATTCTATGATGGATGCACCCAAGTGGGATATTACAATACACCCAAAACAGTAAGATAATACACTAATTGGGTTTGTAAGACTAAATTCTTGCCTGCCAAGTAAAAAAAATCCCTTACACTAACCGCTCCAACGATAAAGCACATTATGTGAAAGCACTCGCACATTAGAAAACCAAAAGAAACAGTTTCTGAAAAGCAAGAGAAAAAGCCCTCGGTAAAAAACATACAACACGCTCAACACTTGCTCTACTATCAAACACAGTAGCAGAAATTATTACGAACAATGAAAGACTTTAAAGAAAAAACTAATACCTAACCATACCCACAAAAAACAACAGAAACTAACAACTTATTCTTGTCAGGATTCAAAAAACCAAATGCAAACACAAAACACTTCCAGTCAAGTTGGAAATACCCAAATCTTCAAATGCAGAAACAACAAGGAGACATGCAACTTTGATTCACTATTAATCAGTTGGAAATAACAAAACAGAAAACAAACTAAGAACAATAAACTATTACAACTTTTGGGAGCCTCAACCAAACTGTAATGATCAGGAGCAATCACTGCTCTTACAAAATAATTAACAGCTGCTGCTGTTCAGGAGTTGCTGGGAGCACAGAGAGAATGTTCTTCTTGAAGAGCACAAAATATTTACTGAGAGGGGGGGGTGAATCAGTAAATCAATCACAAACTTTTATTTCTTAATCTTTTGAAACTTTTTACAATCAATTTTTGATATGAACCAATTTCCCAAATTGACACAACTTTATTGAAATAATATTTTTAAAGTAGGCACCAACCTACAGATTTACACCAAGATGATTTAGTAGAATGTAGCCTACAAGGAACACCTAGACCTTTACAAATTTAGTAGACACCTACCTACAAGGAGCACCAACCCCTAATGCAAGGCACCAATCCTTGACTTGATGGAAGTGAGACTGCCTTCAATCTGATCTGCACAAACCCAACTCTCCAATCTGCTCTATGTGATAAATAATATCACCTTCAACCCACACAAGAAGATGGGAATCTGATTGAACTGCTAATCTTCAAAAACAACCACACTTTGAACTTGATTTGAGAGTTGAATATATAACTTGTTCAAAAGATTCAACACTTGATGAAACAATCACAACTTGTCTCTTCAAATCTCATTCGCACCTCTTCAGATAAACTATTTGTTAATCTTAATTGATCTTATATAATCTGATCTTCTTCAGACTTTCCTTACAAAACATCATTCAAAAAGATTGAATTTAATTGTTATTAGTCACATCACTTGAAGCTATCAACCTGTAGACACGTCCTTTCAGGCTTGAGTAAAGGAGTGCATCCCTTCAGAATTCTTTCAGACCCGACTTTTCATAGAGTAGATTAATTTTTAATCATCATAAAGGACGTTTTAAGAGAGTAATACACCTGCCTCTTTAGGAGAAGACGTCATATCTTTTCAGAATGCAAGCAACTCTCTAGACGTGTCTCTATGATCAGTCGCATCATTTAAGATATGTCTTTTAGTGAAGAACAGTTGCTTCTCTAAACACATCTTTTAGAAAAGCGCTTAATTAAAAATCATGTTCTGAAAGGCACGTCCTTCCAGATCAGCAAGTCTTTATGTCTTTTGGAGATCGCATCTGCTCATGTAAAAAAAAAAACGCATCTTTTAACTCTCCACATCATTTGTTTTGTCATAACAAATCATAAATTGGATTTGTTAGAACCTATTCTTCTAACAGCATGTATTAAGAGTTTCGATCTGTAGATGGCATGATATGACATTCAATTTCGATCTGACTTTTAGTTAATCCTTTGCATCACGCTGTCTTGTAGCAGAAGAAATGAGTAGTTCTTTAAAATGAGTTCTTGATTAATGAAAAACTCCATTAATCTCAACGATCATTGATAACAACAAACTTCATGATTGTAATTAGCTTTCACCACTACACTTGTGCTTCATGATATTCTTTTCTTCAATAATATACTTCGAACTGATATGAACTTATCAATTTGCATGATCCATGTTCTTAATATCTCACTTGTGGTGTTTGATATCAATAACAATTTGACATCAATGACAACATTTCCAACACTTCTCACAGTCTACTATTGCAATCTTTTTCTCTGACTTCTTCTCTCAACTTTTTCCAACTGACTACTTCCAACTTGACAGAATAATCTGCTTTCAATTCATTTTGTCCAAGACAAACATTCCCTCTCAAAAAATTTAAATCACCTACCCCAATAAATGCTGATTTCAAAAACAGCTACCACAATCAATTTTGGAGCTGTTAGGAGCTGCAAGGAGGATCCCCCAAAACTGACAAAGATAAAAACTGCTCCTAACAAGTAGGTGTGGGAATGGCTGGCTCAGGAACAATTAATATTTTCAACACTCCCCCTTTGTCCTGAGCCGACAAAACAACAAGATCAAATTTGATCTAGATCAACAACGCCCAATCTGCTCCTTAGGCGCACAAAACTATCAATACTCAAAGGCTTCGTGAAAATGTCTGCTAACTGCTACTCAGACCTGCAAAACTCCATCTTAATTTCACCATTTTCAACCAACTCATGAATGAAATGATACCTGATTTTAATGTGCTTGTTTCTTCCATGAAACACAAGATTTTTCGTCAAGGCTATCGATGAAACATTGTCACAATAGATCATTGTTCCATCCTCTTGTTTTTCTTTCAAACCTGCCAAGATTCTTCTCAGCCAAATAGTCTGACATGCTACTGCATTTTCTACTATATACTCAGCTTCAGCTATTGATAGGGAAACAATAGGTTGCTTCTTAGAAGCCCAAGAGATAGCACCCGAACCCAAATGAAATACATAGCCCGAAGTGCTCTTCCTATCATCCAAACTTCTTGCCTAATCACTGTCAGTGTAACTAACCAGCCCATATTCTTTTGCTGCTGTGTACAAAATGCCATATCCTTTGGTACCATTCACATACCTTAGGAGCTACAGGGAGGATCCCCCAAAACTAGCAAAGATGAAAAATGCTCCTGACAGGTAGGTGTGGGAACGGCTGGCTCTGGAACAATTAATATTTCCAACAACTCTACACCGGATTCCTCTGTCTCATCTGTAAAACATTTCATAAGCTCAAAAGCTCTGATACCATGTAGAGATTTATAAAATACAAAAAAAAACACACAGAAATGTTGTTTTGATTTTCAATTAAACTGAAAATACCCAAATCTTTAAAATGCGGAATAACAAACAAGAGGAGACATGCAATATTTTCTTTTTCTATTCGAAATGCTGACTAGAAATGAACAATACATGAAACAAGAAACTTCAAACAAACTAATCAACTACCTATTACAATTTTTTGGGAGCTATCAACTGCTCAACCAGTTCAAAAATGATTCACTGTAAAAAATCAACTAAAACTATTTATTGTTCTTGGCAAACATAGAGCAATCAGGAGCAGTTCTGCTCACTGCAATCACTCTGCTAAATTTTCTAAGAACATTCCTTGTTGCTGCTACAACTTTTCTTCTTGCTACAAATCACTTGCTATTGCAAAAACTAACTTCTCCAGCTTTGCAACTGACAGAATAATATTGCCTTCATTCCTTTTGTGTTTCTCAAAAAATATTCCCTCTCAGATTCAGAATTACCTACCAGCATTAATTGAAAATTCAAAAATTCTCACCTCATTCAATTTGGAGCAAATTGGAGCTGTAGGGATGAAGATCCCAAAACTGGCAAGGAGAAAATAGCTCCTAACATATAGGTGGCAACAACAGGAGGCTCAGGGGAAAACACTAAATTCCAACATCATCATGGACCATAATCTCAACTGCTCTTCAAGTGGGCATGAAAGATAAGAGGGAGATCCTGCTTTGCCTTACACTTAGAGTGCAAATGCTTCACAACCTCTTCTACTCCAAAATCCCATTTATAAAACTGAATAGTTTCCACCGCCTTCGGAGCCTCCACCATCAAGTGGGGCCTGAGCATACAAAAAAAAGAGCCACCTTAGCAACCACAGTAGCAACATTTTGCTTTATGATTTCTTCCTGACTCCCTCCATAATTTGCAACTCAGACAATCTTCGACTTTCATCCAAACAAAATAGAAAGTACATTGACGAAAAAAAAAAGGTAACCCAGACAACTAATTTGAAGGCCAAAAACTCACACACTGACACAACAGTGGAGCCCGAGCCAAACCAATGTTGGCCCATGATTTCCATTGCATCAAAAGATCAACATGTTAATGTTCGATACAACTGTTAGAGTTAATA
Organism: Sequoiadendron giganteum; assembly: GCA_007115665.2. NCBI lineage: Eukaryota > Viridiplantae > Streptophyta > Pinopsida > Cupressales > Cupressaceae > Sequoiadendron > Sequoiadendron giganteum. The sequence continues at coordinate 6,016,607 of CM021105.1, read as the reverse complement.
GATCCACGAGAGTTGGTCAAGCCATTCCACGAATCTCGAGGGGAGAATCGACTATCTACCAACAATATCCCCATCAACAATATCTGAGGGGATTTGAACCCAAAACTTTTGGCTTGATACCAATTGTTGGCCCCATGGTTGTCGTTGCACCAAAAGATCGACCTATTAATGCTCTATACAACCACCAAAGTTAATGGAACCACGCGAGATGGTTAAGCCATGTCATGAATCCTGAAGAGAGCACTGACCATTTTCCAACAACCAAGCCATTAATAATTAAAACATGGTGAGGGTGTGAAACCCCTAGCATGTGCCTCAAACTTTAAAGAACAGAACAATGTATGAATAACATCCATGCACTTCAACTAACTTCAAAACTTTTGAACTTTAATTAAAGATTCATAGCCAAATACATTAAACAAAATGTATTTCAACTAACTTTTGAAATTTTGAATGAAGGGACATTGTTTGGACACTTGTAATAACCTTGCTTTTTAGTATTTTGTTCATATTTGGCCTCTTGTGGATTTTGAGGAGATACAAGATAGATAGTGTATGTATGTCTACATTTCTTTGTTATTTTGCCTATTTTTATCAACATGTTTTGGTTTGTGCCCTACACGATAAGAAAAGTTTTCGAGGAAGCAGTTAATCTTGCAGTAAGGATTTTCATCCTTTTTTAGATTTTTGTGCTCATTGGGATTATTTCCTGGATAATCTTTGCTAATAGGTATAGGATAGAGCTTACCATTCGAGTTTTACAAACTACATCAAAAGGCTTTGTGAGGAATATCAGATTGCTGCAAAAGAAGGAAAGAACTACCCAAGTGAAGGAAAATGAAGCAAATTAAGGGGCCTTAGATATGTGCCTGTGTGGAGGCCCTGAAAGAAAAAAACCTATATTTATAGAAACAATATACCTTAGATTGAGATTATAAATGATATGCCTTAGATTGAGATTAGGACCCTATTAAATTGTGATTTTTCCACCCATTAAAGCTGGGGAAGATGAGAATGAGATGTCATCTTGATTGAAAACTTTTGAAAATGGTTATGCAATAAAAAAAATTGAACGCATGCTATAACATTTTTGAAAAAATAATACATTTGAAAAAGAACCATCATAAGCGAAAAATTAAATTGTGATTTCAAGGCAAGCTTTTATGTACATAGAAGAGCTAAAACTAGATGCCATTGTAAACCCTATCGATGTAGTTATATACATATAATGTAAGATAGTATTCAATCTTATTATAGTTAACTTGAAATTATAATATTAATAATACAATAGTATTATACTATAACCATAATAAATACTAAATATTCAATAATAAAACAATATAAAACTTATTATTAATAATACAAAACTATTTAAATATAGTACAATATATTATAAATAGTTTGTTGAACATAGTTTGATTTCTTATTGTACATTATAAGTGTAGTTAATAATTTATAGTATATTTATTATTAATTATAAGAATATACTATAAAATTAATAAACGGATGCCTACAAATTCATATATCTAGATGTTTTTTATATCGATTATATAATAAGATAGATAAGTTTTAGGGAACATCCAAGTTTTAACTAAACATTTATGGAATAAACCTATTTAAGAGACAAGTATCAATTATTGAATGACACTTTAACTTGTTATTAATATATCATTATCTTATTAACCTTGAACAATTCTAGCTATTGAATGGTAAGCAATGCAATAATTCTTAAATAAATAAATAAAATAATTCTTTAGTAAAGAAATTAACTTTATTCAATTTATAAAAAATATACATGACGATTTTACATGCTATGTTATGTAGCAGTGAGTGAAGAAGTTAATATGCACAAATATGAAAATTAGTGCTTCTGCTCGCAAAATTTGTGAAAAGTGACACCTAATTCGTAGACGGAAACACCTTCTTGTAATTTGTTACAATCCGAGGCATAAACAAAAATAGGGATAATTTCCTTTACTATTGTATATCAAGATATGAATTCTAAAAGAAATTTCGGCAGCCAATTTTAATTATAATATAGAAATATATATATATATATATATATATATATATATTTCTATATTATAAATATAATATATTTTTTTACTAATTTAAATATAAAAAAGTTGATAAAAAATTCTAAGAAGATTTGTGTTGTGTCAAAAAATACAAAAAAAATTGTGTCAAAACCTAGAAGAAAATATGTGCCACGTAGAGCTACAAGAAGTTTTTTGCCACGTAAAACTAAAGATTGAATACTGGAAGGAGTTATTTATGTTAGAGCAAGTTTTCACAATACCATTGTTACTATTACAGATACATGGGGGCAAGCGGTTTCTTGGTCTTCTGTCGGTGCTTGTGGATTTAAAGGTACAAAAAGACATTCACCATTTGCTACTCATACTACAGCAACAAATGTTGTTCATACCTTAGTAAATCAAGGTCTTCATTTGAAGTATACTAAGTATAGCTAGCCTTCTCCTAACATAGTAATATAATTTTGCTTAATATGAAAAGGGAGGGATAGAATGATTCTGCTACTGCCAGTTACTCTATCTCTTGTAGATGCATCCTTGTGTCACTCACTCTCTTTCATGAGCGTAACAATGTATGACCTCAACAAGCATTAGCTCTCCTTGAAAAGGAGTTAATCCAGCCGCACCTTCCAGTATGGCTACCTTGTTATGACTTCTCTCCAGTCACTAGCTGAACCTTGGGCATCTCCCTCCTTGTGCTTAAGATAATGACTTCGAGCATGGCACATTTCCCTAGTGTGATGGGCGGTGTGTACAAGGCCCGAAATGAATTCACCGCCGTATGGTTGACCGGCTATTACTAGCGATTCCTAATTCATGCAAGCGAGTTGTAGCCTATAATCCGAATTGAGGCTAGGTTTTTGAGGTAAGCTTGCCCTTGCGGGGTCACAACTCTTTGTCTCCACCATTGTAGCATGTGTGTCGCCTAGGGTTTAAGGGGCATGATGACTTGACATCATCCTCACCTTCCTCTAACTTAACACTGATAGTCTATTCAGAGTTCCAAACTCTATGGGAACTAAACACGAGGGTTACGCTCATTGCGGGACTTGAACCAACACCTTGTGGCATGAACTGACGATAGCCATGCACCACCTGTGTCTGCATTCCTGAAGGCACTCCTTTTTTTCAAAAGGATTCGCAACATGTCAATCCCTGGTAAGGTTCTTCACTTTGCATTGAATTAAACCACATGCTCCACCGCTTGTGCGGGCCCCCGTCAATTCCTTTGAGTTTCATTCTTGCGAATGTACTTCCCAGGCGGGATACTTAACGTGTTAGCTACAACACT